>CM035422.1:151946639-152351639 GCA_020310875.1 Ceratopteris richardii
GCATCAAGGACTTGAAAGAGCAATTGGCAAACATAGATGAGATTATTCCGGATGCATCACTCATTTCTACATTGTTGAAAGGATTACTGGAATCTTTTCAAAGCTTTTCTACTACACTCCATTTGGTTGCAAAAGGAAATCCTAATATGTGTGCATTTGATGAGGTTGTGTCTCTTCTTTTTCAAGAAGAGCAATCTAGAGTGAATAGGAGTGGTTTAATTGAGGGAACGCAAGCACGTGCTATCTCACAAAAGGGGAAAAAGCAAGTATGGTTCAGCTTTGGGTTCATCAAAACCAAAGCCTCAAGCTTCCTCTTCCACTCATTCCTCTAATGATGATGATTTGCAAAAGAAGAAGAGATGCAAATATTGTCGTAAGGCTAGTCATACTATTGATGAGTGTAGAAAGCTTGCTAAATGCAATGAAAAGAAGAAGGAATCCGGCATGTCTATTGTTGAGAATGCAGCAAATGTAAAGAATGATGAAGCTAACATGGCTCAAGATTTTTGGGCATGTGTCGTTACATGTCATTATGATGCTTCTTTGCATTCTAAATGTATGGTTGTGAGTGAGGCTGATTTGGATTGGTTCTTTGATAGTGGTGCTTCAAATCACATAACATCATGCAAAAGATTTTATGCCTCTTTGAAAGATGCACCCAAAGGAGGACATGTGGTGTGTGCAAACAATGCCTCTTATCCTATCATTGGAGTAGGAGAAATTGAGCTTATGGCTGCAAATGGAGGTGTGATTCTCTTGAAAAATGCATTGTATGTGCCCGGTATCAAGAAGAACTTAATTTCAGTTGCGTTGATTGCCAAAGTTGGACTTCATGTACACTTTGTTGATGATAAATGTATGGTTCATGATTTCAGCAATGGCAATATTATCATGATGTCCGGTACATTATGTAATGGCTTGTTTTGCATGGATACATACAAGAGGGCTGCCTCGAATGCCTTAGTTGCTCATACCTCTTCCATGGCTGAAATGGAGCTTTGGCATGCTCGTTTTGCTCGTGTAGGCAAGCCATGGTTATTGGCTTGTCTACACTTGAGTCCATTGAAAAGCATGCATGTGAAGGTCGCATTCTTGGAAAAATGCATCGTGCTTCTTGATGGGGGAAGTATCTCAACCCCTAAGCAACGATGAAGCGCGAATGACCTCCACAGGTATCCTTCTTTGACCTCTGCACACCAAAAATGCTCTTACTCAGAGCTTATGCAGAGAACTCCAGTGAGCTTTTGTAGACCTGTAGTAGACACCAAGGGCTTTCCAACAAAACAAATTTCACTTGAAATGGATGCTTACACAAAGAGAAACAATGTCTACAACATGAGCTAGTTGAATGCTCACAACTGCTAGTCAAGCAGAGACCTCACTTCACTCCAGCAAACTTTTCTCAGAGATTATACAGAGAATGAATCTCAAACTTAAGTCAACTTTAGAGGACTCTAATAGCTACCCAATGACACCAAAATCATAGCAAATGGATACATAGAGAAGGAGAACCAGCCCTTACAACAGAGAGCAAAATATTTCCAACAGAGCCTACACAAAGAGAGAGATATCAATCACACAACTTCACTAAAATGAATGTTGCTCCCAGCTTACTCAGAGAATGCTTCAGAGAATTGGTAAGCATAAAATAGACTCTTATAGCTATCCAATGAGACAAGAATTACATCAAATGGATACCATATGAGGGAGAACCAATGCTAACAACTCAGGGGTAGAGAGTTGCAACACTGCCTGCGCACACACATAGATATGCCTACTAAAAGAAAACAAACAAGCAAGCAAGGGGGTTGCTTAAGCAAGGGGCTTACTTATCACAACTCCAGCACTTAGTGCTCACTTTACATGAGCTAAAACTCCAAGAAGATGGCCCAAAAGAAGTCGGGATACATGCTCCTTTTATAGTGAGAGGTGTGCCCCTAAAATCTAGGAACTACCTTTCCAAATCAGCCTCCTAACTTGGAGGAATTAGTTGAGATGACTTGGGGAGTGGTTGAGTGACTTTTCTTGATGGAATCTCGTGGCTTTTGGCTTCCTTTGATTGCTCCACATGTCCATAAAAGATTCCCCACGAATTTTTAGCTTGAAGCTTGACTTTTAACACTCCCCCTCAAGCTTCAATTCTTCATCCTCATCCAAGCTCCTTCATGTTGATGCATTGCTTGAATTTTGAAATCTTCATCCCATCCAAAGCCTTTGTAAACATGTCCGCAACTTGGTCCTTAGTACCAATATGATGTACTGAAACTTCCTTGGATATCACCTTTTCCCTTATGAAGTGATAGTGCACTTCAATATGCTTGGTTCTAGCATGATAGACAGGGTTCGATGCTAGATGAATGCTACTCATGTTGTCACAAAAAATTGGATATGTGTCAACCTGCAAATTAAGCTCCATAAATAACTTCTTAATCCACATTAGCTCACATGTGACTTGAGCCAAAGCTCTATACTCAGCCTCGGTGGAAGATAATGCCACCGTGGGTTGCTTCTTTGAAATCCATGAGATGATCTTGCTACCTAGCATGACTAGGTAACCACTTGTACTCCTTCTATCTTCCTTCGAACCGGCCCAATCGGCATCGGAATAAGCTTTGACCTGCATATCATCATCAAATGAGTAGAACAATCCTTCATTTATAGTGGCTTTGAGATATCGCAACATTCTTCTTGCAGCTTGCAAGTGTGTAGTCCTTGGACTATGCATAAATTGTGATAACACTCCAACTCCATATGCTATGTCAGGCCTGGTTATTGTGGCATAATTGAAAGAGCCTACAATAGATCGATACAAAGTTACATCCTCTAATGGCTCTCCATCAATGGAGCTTAGCTTTACATTAACTTCCATGGGATTTGAAATAGGCTTGCAATGTAGCATCCCAAACCTCTCAAGTAGGTCTAGAATATACTTCCTTTGTATGAGCATAATACCTTCTTCTTTGTATACAACTTCAATGCCAAGAAAATACCTAAGATCTCCAAGATCAGAGATCCTAAACTCCTTTCCAAGCTTTGCCTTGATCTCCTCAATGCCCTTTGTATCATTACCTGTAATGATAAGATCATCTACATACACACACATGTAGACCACAAGTTCTCCTCTTTGTTTGATGAAGAGAGATGGATCCGCCTTGCATTGATTGTAACCACATTTGATCAAATAGTCCACCAATCTTTGGTTCCAAGCCCTTGGAGCTTGCTTTAGGCCATAAAGTGCCTTTTCAACCTACAAACATGATGTGGAAACTCTTTATGAACAAAACCTAGTGGTTGCTCCATGTATACCTCTTCTTCCAAGTCTCCATTGAGAAAGGCATTCTTGATATCCAATTGGAAGAGCTTCCATCCTTTGCTAGCAGCCATTGCAATGAGTGTCCTAATGGTGCTCATCTTTGCCACGGGGCTGAATGTCTCTTCAAAGTCCACTCCATAGGTTTGTGCAAAACCCTTGGCCACCAATCTTGCTTTGAACCTAGAAATAGATCCATCTGAATTCCTCTTTACTTTATACACCCACTTATTACCTATTACCTTCATGTTCTCCTTCTTGGGCACTAGAGTCCATGTTTGATTTTCCTCAAGTGCGTCGATCTCTTCTTGCATTGCCTCTTTCCATTCGGTGTACCTGCTTGCATCTTCATAGCAATCGGGCTCATGATCTTCTACTACTTTGTTCATATATGCATAATGTGTTGCCATGTATGAATCATAAGTAAACCTTTGAGTTGGATACTTAACTCTAGAAGACTTCCTTTCTTCACCTTTTGGAGGAATAAACCTCCTTTGCCTTGGGAACTTGATCTCTTTCTTTGACGTGGCTTCTTTCTCCATCATGTGTCCTTCATCATCTTCAACTTCATTACCTTCTTCATCCAACTCCACCAATGTTGCTTTGCCTTTGTTGATTGATTGTGCTTCATAGCTTGATGAAGATCTCCCCCTCCATGGTGAGTTCATGCTTGAACTATCTTCATTGATGGAACACCTTGGGCCGCTTAGCTCTAGGTTGATTTGTTCTTCATCATGTCCATGCTTTTCTTCTTCATAGTCCTGCATACAATCATACTTCTTATACCAAGGGAGTAGCTCATCAAATGCTACATCCCTTGATATCCTCAAGTCCTTTGTATTTGGGTTGAAGCACCTGTAACCTTTATGATCATTTGAATATCCTAGAAACACACACTTTTCTGCCTTTGGTTGTAGCTTGTGCCTCAATTCACTTGGCACATGTACATAACAAGTACATCCAAATATCTTCAAGTGGGAAAGATTAGGTTTCTTACCATAATAGGCTTGATATGGTGTCAAGCCATGGATCCCTGAGGTAGGAGCCCTATTCATTAGATACACGGCGGTATTTGCTGCATCACTCCAAAACATGTTAGGTACATTCATCTCATTAAGCATTGCTCTAGCGATCTCGGCAATGTATCTATTCTTTATCTCTGCTACTCCATTTTGTTGGGGTGTGTACCTGCATGTTACTTGCCTCTTGATGCCTTGATCCATTAAAAAATCAGAAAACTCATTTGAGAAATATTCTCCCCCTCCATCAGACCTTATCTTCTTGATATATGTACCTGTTTCCTTCTCTACCATTGCCTTGAATGCTTTGAAACATGTAAACACATCTGATTTGTTTTTTATGAAATAAACCCAAACCATCCTTGTGCAATCATCTATAAAAGTGACAAAGTACTTGTTACCTCCAATGGATTGCTCTTTCGTTGGCCCCCACACATCTGTATGTATCAACTCCAATGGATGTTGGCTTATGTAGCCACTCTTCTTGAATGGAAGTCTCGCTTGCTTCCCTAGTTGACAAGATTCACATAAATGCTTCATACCTTGTCCTTGGAAGTTGGGAAGACCTTCAACCAGCCTCTTGAATTGCATTTCCTTCATTCTTTGTATGTTGATGTGACCTATCCTCTTGTGCCACAAGTCCAACTCCGAAATCCTCTTGTTTCCATATGTGAAGTAGACATGTTGAGTAGAATGAGAATTTACCTCCAAAGTGAAGAGTCTCCCTTGCTTCTTTCCTCTTGCTATGACCTTGTAACCTTGCTTAGGGTTCTCCACAAAGCATCCACCTTTGTTGAACCTTACTTGATAGCCTCTTTCAACCATTTGCCCAACGGACACCAAGTTCTTTGTGATGGTAGGTACATGCAAGACATCCTTGAGACATCTTCCTTCCTCCTTGTCATCCAAAGCTACATCTCCAACATGGGAGATCTCATGGGCTGTATCATCACCTGTTTCTACATGTCCTTTACCTTTGGGAGCATGTAGATTAGTAAACCAAGAAGCATTGCAACTCATATGGTTGCTACATCCACTATCAATATACCAAGTGTTATCTACTTTGCTTGAATTCCCATTCATGTGCATCATCAAGAGATTGTCATTTTCTGAACTTGTAGAAGCATAATTACATTGGCCTTTGTATGAAGAACCTTGATTATAGTTCCTTTGGTTTCCTCCTTGGTAGCAATCTCTAGCATAGTGGCCAAACTTGCCACATATGTAACATCCTTCGCCATCTTGATTCCTGTTTTGTTGATGTCGTCCTCCTCTTCCTCTTGATCTTCCTCTCCCTCTTTGTGATGAGGTGCCTTGGTCATGTCCTTGATTTCTTGAGTGGCCTTGCCTTCCTCCAAACCTTCCTTTGCCCCTTCCTTGTCCTTGTCTTCCTTGGCCCCTTTGATTACCTGCATAGAAAACTTGTGCATCTTTGCTTTTAGTTGAACTTCCACCTATGTTCATTTCTTCGGTGACCATGAGAGCAACCAATTGCTCAAAATCGGGAAGATTATCCCTTACATAAACTGAAGTGGTAAAGGGTTTCCACTTCTCATCATCTCTCAAACCATTGAGAGTATAAGCCACAAGATCGTCATCGTCTACGTGGCTTCCAATGGATCCCAATGCATCTGATAACTCCTTGACCTTAAGTATGTAGTCATTTATGCTACTCCCTGAGCTCTTCCTAAGGTTGTTGAGCTCATTCTTGAGTTGGATCTTCCTTGCTTTGGTGCTTGTTGAATAAAGCCTTTCAAGTGTCTCCCATACCTTCATGCTTGAATCCAGGTCTTGGATATGGCCGATCATGCTATTGCTAATGTGTTGGGAAAGAATAAAGATAACCCTCTTGTCTCTTTCATTCCATTCCCTAAAGGCCCTTCTCTGGTCATTGGTTGGATTCTCATCCAACCTAGGTCTTGGTTCACTTCCACTAATCAACCCCCAAAGGCCCTTGCCCATAAGATAGTTGGAGACCCTAAATCTCCATGGTTGATAGTTACCTTTGTCTAGCTTTTCAATTTGAGTGTTGAAGTCTCCCATATCTAGTCTTTGATACTTGACCTAGCCCTTGGCTAATGCTCCAATGTGTGTAAAATGAAAATGAGGCTCTGAGGTTACCTCAATCCAAAGCTTTCCTTAGATGGACACCTTGTGCTCTTGCAAATTTGAGTAGAATAGCTCCCCCTTGATGTGAGCTACCTCCAAGAAGCTTTTGTTGATGCAACTCTTCAACCACCAACTCCAAGAGGTCTTCTTGCTTGTATGTGATACCTCCAAGATGCCCAAATGCTCTGATACCACTGATGGGGGAAGTATCTCAACCCCTAAGCAACGATGAAGCGCGAATGACCTCCACAGGTATCCTTCTTTGACCTCTGCACACCAAAAATGCTCTTACTCAGAGCTTATGCAGAGAACTCCAGTGAGCTTTTGTAGACCTGTAGTAGACACCAAGGGCTTTCCAACAAAACAAATTTCACTTGAAATGGATGCTTACACAAAGAGAAACAATGTCTACAACATGAGCTAGTTGAATGCTCACAACTGCTAGTCAAGCAGAGACCTCACTTCACTCCAGCAAACGTTTCTCAGAGATTATACAGAGACTGAATCTCAAACTTAAGTCAACTTTAGAGGACTCTAATAGCTACCCAATGACACCAAAATCATAGCAAATGGATACATAGAGAAGGAGAACCAGCCCTTACAACAGAGAGCAAAATATTTCCAACAGAGCCTACACAAAGAGAGAGATATCAATCACACAACTTCACTAAAATGAATGTTGCTCCCAGCTTACTCAGAGAATGCTCCAGAGAATTGGTAAGCATAAAATAGACTCTTATAGCTATCCAATGAGACAAGAATTACATCAAATGGATACCATATGAGGGAGAACCAATGCTAACAACTCAGGGGTAGAGAGTTGCAACACTGCCTGCGCACACACATAGATATGCCTACTAAAAGAAAACAAACAAGCAAGCAAGGGGGTTGCTTAAGCAAGGGGCTTGCTTATCACAACTCCAGCACTTAGTGCTCACTTTACATGAGCTAAAACTCCAAGAAGATGGCCCAAAAGAAGTCGGGATACATGCTCCTTTTATAGTGAGAGGTGTGCCCCTAAAATCTAGGAACTACCTTTCCAAATCAGCCTCCTAACTTGGAGGAATTAGTTGAGATGACTTGGGGAGTGGTTGAGTGACTTTTCTTGATGGAATCTCGTGGCTTTTGGCTTCCTTTGATTGCTCCACATGTCCATAAAAGATTCCCCACGAATTTTTAGCTTGAAGCTTGACTTTTAACACTTCTTTTCCAAAAGATAGTCATACACACACTACATTAAAATTGCAGGTTGTTCATAGTGATGTATGTGGTCCCGTCAAGACTCCATCTTTTGGGAAGCATGTATATTTTGTTACCTTCCTTGATGATGCTACTTGCCATACATGGGTGTATCCTATGAAAGCAAAGAATGAGGTATTTTCTTGCTTCAAAGCATTTTTAGCTATGGCTGAAAATTTTTCTTCACAAAAGCTTTTGACTCTACGCACGTATTGTGGTGGTGAATACATGTCACATGAGTACAATGCTTTTCTTCGTGAAAGAGGTATTTCATACCAATGTACAGTGCCATATACACCTCAGCAAAATGGTGTTGCAGAGCGTAAAAATAGAACTCTACTTGAAATGGCACGATGTATGGTTAAAGGAGTGCATCTTCCTTATAAGTTTTGGATGGAAGCGGTCATGCGTGCAAACTATGTGTTCAATCGCTGCCCTACAAAAGCATTGAGACTCATCACTCCTTATGAGGTTTGGAATGGTCATAAGCCTATGGTTATTCATATGCATGTTTTTGGTTGTTTGGCATATGCTCTTATGCCATCGCAACAACGTCACAAACTTGATGACAAGGCAAAAAAATGTGTATTTGTTGGTTATAGTGCTGAAAGTAAGGGATATCATTTGTACCATCCATTGAAGAACACAATTATTGTGAGTTGAGATGTGTTATTTGCTGAATATTTAGTTTTCCCTCTACTTGAATGCAAAAAACAGCCAACAGTTAGCTCACAAGATGTGTTCGATACACTCATGCCTTTGTTCCAAAATGGTGCGTTTGACTATGGCCATGTAGATCAGCCAACAGAGGCTCAAAGGGCTGAAAAATTCCAGCCAAATAGGGCTGAAAATGCAAAGAATTTCCAGCCAAACATGGCTGAAAATTTTCAGCTAAAAAATGTCCAAACTGTTGGAAATTTCCAGCCACATATGGATAAACATTTGCGTCAAAATATGGCTGAAAATGAGCATGAAATTCAGTTCACACATAATGTACATGTTGATGATGTATTACATAATGAACGCATGTCTATCAAGAGTGCACAAAGTATGCCAAAGTGGTTGAAACAAACCTTGCAAGACAGCAAATTGAGTGCACCTTTACTTGGTAAAACAAGATCAAGCTCTCACCATGCATCAAGTAATTTTGTGGATTATTCTCTTATTGTTACAGCATGTAATGAAGAGCCACTTTCTTTTGAAGATGCATGTGACGATCCACAATGGATGAGTGCTATGCAATCAGAAATGGATTCCATACATAGGAATGGTACTTGGGAGTTATGTGAATTGCCAAAACGAAAGAATGCCATTGGTACAAAGTGGGTTTACAAGATTAAGAGAAAATCTGATGGTAGCATTGATCGCTACAAAGCTAGATTGGTTTCCAAAGGATATGCACAACAATATGGCATTGACTATGAGGAAACTTTTGCACCTACTTCACGCATGACCACCATTCGTACCATGGTTGCATTGGCTGCCCATCGAGGTTGGAAAGTGCATCAGTTGGACATAAAAACAACCTTCTTGAATGGTGATTTGCAAGAAGAGGTTTATGTGAAGCAACCTCCTAGATTTGCTATGAAAGGGAAAGAGCATATGGTTTGTCGCTTTCATAAAGCCTTGTATGGTCTCAAGCAAGCTCCACGTGCATGGTATGACAAAATACATAAGCACTTGATTGCTCTTGGCTTCACATGTAGACCGATTGAAAGCACACTCTATGTATGCAAAAATGGCGCTGATCTTATAGTGCTTGTTCTTTATGCCGATGATATACTCTTGACTGGGTCATATGATGCAAAACTTGACATTCTTATGGTTGATTTGCAGCATACTTTTGATGTCACTTATCTTGGTCTTTTGAGCTACTAGCTTGGCATCCAGTTTGTATCCGTTGAGGGAGGAATTGTTATGCATCAAGCAAAGTATGTTGAAAAATTACTTTAGTGTTTTGACTTTCAGGATTGCAAGCCAATTTCCGCACTAGTTGAGACAGGATTCAAGTTCTCAGTTGAGGATTCCAGTGATGCATTTGAGACTTCTCTTTATCTGCAAGTTGTGGGATGTCTTATATATGCATGCAACACAAGGCCGGATATACAGTATGCAATTTCCCAGTTGAGTCGATTCATGCATAGCCCTAGCACTAAGCATTGGCAAGCGGTGAAATGTGTGTTTAGATATCTCCGAGGCACTTTGAGCTTAGGTCTCTTTTATGGCAAAGATATTCAGCCATGCTTGCATGCTTTTACAGATAGTTACTCGTGTGTCCACTAGTGGTAATTGCTTTTTCCTTGGAGACTCATGCATATCTTGGTTGAGTAAGAAGCAACCTATAGTGGCGACTTCGAGTTGTGAAGCTGAGTACAGGGCAGTTTTCACAGCTACAGTGGAGTGTATATGGCTGAGATGCCTATTGATGGATCTTTGCATGGAGATTGGTGCTTCTACGCATATTCTCATTGATAGGTAGAGTGTTTTGGCTGTTGCCTAAAACCCAGTGTTTCATGCATGGACCAAACATATTGAGGTGCATTATCACTATGTGAGAGAGCACCTTCATGCAGGAGATATTGATTTGGTATATGTGCCTACACAAGATAATGTGGCAAACATATTCACCAAAGCTCTTCCACGAGAAAAGTTTGAAGCTTTTCCCAAAGCTTTAGGCTTATTACCTTGTGGGGCTGATCTGTCACTGCATGTATGTGTTCACATCATTCGCTCCAGGGGGGTTTGTTACACTTATGTGTTCCTCGAGTAGCTTTGATGTGAACCTTTTCCCTACACATGGGCACTTTTTACTCTAGTGCTCGCTAGAGGTTTTTTCCCCATGTTACCACATACTTGATACTCTCATATATGGTGGTACTTTGTACTTAGGGGTATTATTCAACTCTTACTTTAGTTCAGTTCATTATCAATAGAGAGAGTTATTCCAGCCATCGTCTTCTTCGTGTATCTTGCTGTGTTTGTGCTCCTTGTGTGTGCTTCTCGTGTGTTTCTCGCACTTCTACACACACCCAACACACACACACACACACACACACACACACACACATATATATATATATATATATATATATATATATATATATATATATATATATAGAGAGAGAGAGAGAGAGAGAGAGAAATATAGAGAGAGTGTTATATATATATATATATATATATATATATATATATATATATATATATATATATATATATATATATATATATATATATATATATATATATATATATATATATATATAAGTTAAATACTATCATGTATAGATATAAAACAACACACACACGCATATATATATATATATATATATATATATATATATATATATATATATATATATATATATATATATATATATATATATATATGTGTGTGTGTGTGTGTGTGTGTATGTGTGTGTACTGTTATATATGTATATATATACTCTTATACATATATTGTTATATATATATATATATATATATATATATATATATATATATATATATATATATATATATATATATATATATATTATATACTATCATACACACACACATACACACACACATACACACACACACACATATATATATATATATATATATATATATATATATTATTATACACACATATATATATATACATATATATATATATATATATATATATATATATATGTGTGTGTGTGTGTATGTATGTATGTATGTATATATATACATACATACATACATACACACACACATAACAGTTGCATCTAAGCGCTTTATTGTGAAACATGGGCTTTTGTCAAGCTTCACAAGGAAGGAGAAAAATTATACTTTGTTTAGGAGCTCTTTACGTGTTGTAGATTGTAGTGATAGCTACATCTAACCGACAATTATTTGATCTTTCGATTTATTGCCCCCATACATTTTTGGTGTATCAATCCTATGGGTGGTAGATTATCTAGTTGCCTGCTTTGAATGGTACTCTCTTTTTCTTTCCTAGTTGATAATCCTCACATAAATGCTTTAGTCCATTGCTTTGGAAGGTTGGTACTCAAGTCATGAATTTTCTCTCCTCTATGCTTTTCAATCTCTCTAGACCAATGTGCCCCGATCTCTTGTGCAAAAGGTCCAGCTTCCTCTTTCCAAATGTGAACTCGATTCTGTGGTTAGTATTTGTCCTTATTTGAAATATGAAAATATTCTCCTGGTGTTTCCATTTAATCATAGTCCTTTATCTATCCTCTCTCTCACACACACACGCACACACATACCCCTCACTCATTCACACTCAAGCATGTGTATTCTCTCTCTCTGTGTGTCTATGAACCTGTTTAGATTGATGAGGTATTTAGATTCAGTGTATCCTACAATCTTACGAACATAAGTATGGATAATATTATTTAGACAAATACGAAAGGTCTCACACCTCAAATCATGTGTATAAAAGAAAAAGATATGTGGATTACAAGACCTCTCCTTGTATGAATGTACAACATGTCGATACCTTGTACGTTTTCTTACTTTTTTTTCTCTGTCTCTTTCTCTTTTGAGACTTTGGTAGCCTTTCCTTCTCTCAATGAAGGCATCACAATAGGGTGTATCCTCACATTACATCCGTTGTACACTTATTTCTTTAGTGTGAAAAGGGTCTTTTTCCGTGAAAAAGAACCTAAAAAGTAACGAGAATAATACAAATTTAATTAAAAAATAATGATAATAATACAATATTTTAAGTCACGATCTTGAAAATAAACACAACAAAATAGTCTTGATATAAAGGGGAAAAAGTAAACGGGTACGTACTCTAATGATAGAAAGTATTTAGATAGACGAGAAGAGCAACATGCCTCTACAATGATACGTCTTCTTCTTTATCTCTCGAAAAGAAGACTTTCAAAGCTGCGTCGAACATACTATGAACAAAACAATGACATACCTACTCAAGTCACGAGTCTTGCAAACATCTTAGTCAAATCATGGGTTCTTTTCGGAACTTCCTTCTTGTAGCTTTAAGGAAGATCAATGGTTTCAAATATTATGAGTGTTGAGAATATTACTCCATCTTCTCATTAACTTTAAAATCATTTCAATAGATAATGCTCTCAAGTATAAAAGTTCTTAGTTTTATCAAAGGTCACATCTACAAGAGTTTAAAAGCATAGGTAAAGATTTCAAACTCAACATGAAAAGAATTGATAGCATAGGCATAGATCAAACCATGATCATGGTCATATGGGGTTACTATAATATGTAATTCTAGTAAGTATTGGCATTTTGTAATCAATATGATTTTGTAACTAATATGATTACTTCAATATGATTTTGTAACTAATATGATTACTTCAATATGATTTTGTAACTAATATGATTACTTCAATATGGTCTCATCCTTTAGAATCTTTATCCATCTTCCTTATTCCTTCTTCACTTCTCCTTATAATCTAGATCATAGTTAATCACGTGTTTGATGTTTGTCCTATGTACATTCAAATGATCACACGTGCGTGCATGTAAGATTTATGAGAGCACTTTTATAGCATATTCATGGCCTAGACTTTGTTGGAGTTAGATGTCTTTGGAAGCACACGAACAACACAAGGAAGAAGAAGAAGCTTGGAGCACAACACACAATACTAAATGTATTACTAGAGAATGTACAAAGATAAGCAGCCCATTAGGGCAATAGGCATATATACAAGGGGGGGAGGGGGGGGGGGGGGACCTCCTAAAGAAGGAAAAAAGTGCCCCGACAGTCAGTCTGTTCACACACATCACTACCTAAATATATCAACAAATCCCCCCTGGGAGTGATGCAGTAAACAAGGAGCTTGCACTCATGTATAAGGAAGTGTCAAGCTATGTGGAATCAATCCACAAAAGGAAGTAAGCCCAAAACTTTGCGCAAAGCTTCAAACATCTCCCTAGGCAAAGCCGTCGTGAAAAGGTCTGCAATGTTCTCTTGCATGGGCATATGTGCCAAGCTAATCTCCCCAACAGAGAACCTCTCCTTGACATAATGATAATGCACCTCAATGTGCTTAGTGCGAGCATGGAACGCAGGGTTGCTCGCAACTGCCAATGCGCTCTGACTGTCAGTGAAGATGGTGGTGGCAGAAGACTGACCAACACCCAAATCAGCCATAAGGCGTTTGAGCCGCACACACTCAACAGTCGCTGTGAAAGCTGCCCTATACTCAACCTCACAACTGGAAGTGGCCACAGTAGGCTACTTCTTGCTCAGCCAAGATATGCATGAGCTACCAAGCATGAAGCAAAAACCACTAGTGGACATACAAGTATCATAGAAACCAACCCAATCAGAGTCAGAAAAAGCATGCAAATCTGGTGAAATTGATCCCCCCTTGGGAGAAAACAAACCAAGTAGTCGGGTACCACTCAAGTAGCGAAAGATGCGCTTAACCTCTGCCAATGCTTCACTCCTAGCAGTGCATAAACCTTCTCATCTCTGAGATAGCAAACTGAATATATGGCCGAGTAATGCATAAGTAAATCAAGCATCCAACAGCCTGTTGATAGAGAACAGCATCAAATGCATCTCCAGAATCATGAAGACTCAGTCGTAGAACTATTTCCAAAGGAGTGGCAATAGGTTTACATTCTTCAAGGCCAAAACGCTGCAATATTGTGTCAATATATTTTATTTGACACAAATCCATTCCACCACCAACGTGCATAAATTGAATGCCCAAATAGTGATGCAAATGCACCAAATCAGACATCTCAAATGAGGCATGCAAATCAGAATTAAAATCAGCAATATGCCTCTCATGAGGACCAGTGAGCAGCATGTCATCAACATAAACCACAATGATCAGAAGTACATCATCAGCACGCTTAACATATAAGGTGCTTTCAGTTGGACTGTTCTCAAAACCATGTGCAATCAGATAGGCATGTATCTTTTCATACCAAGCACATGGTGCTTGCTTTAAACCATATAATGCCTTCTTTAACCTCCACACCTGGTTCTCATGCCCTTTTTGCACAAAGCCACGGGGATGAAAAACATACACTTCTTCATGCAAGTCACCATTCAAAAATGTCGTTTTGATATCCAACTGATGTACATTCCAACCATGATGAGCTGCAAGTGCACAGATGCTACAAACAGTAGTCATTCGGCAAGTAGGTGCAAAGGTTTCATCAAAATCAATGCCTCTTTCCTGAGCATTACCCTTTGCAACAAGCCTAGCCTTATACCTGTCAACTGTTCCATCAGGTTTATGCTTCAGCATGTATACCCACTTTGTGCCAATGGCCTTCTTGCCAGAAGGCAAGTCACATAAAGACCAAGTACCATTCTTCATTATAGCATCATATTCAGATTGCATTGTAGCCATCCAATGTTCAGAATTTTGTGCTTCATCAAACAAAACAGGTCCAGTCTCATTGTAGAGACTAGAGGCAGCCATAGCATAGCAATGTGATGCAAAGGAGGGACTATGAGAGCTTGATCAAGTACGATATGACAGAGGTGCATCTAATTTGTTGTCACGCAAAGTCTTCACTAGCCATTTTGGCATAGTTTTTGTCTGGTCAATATGAGCTCTCTCATCAACAAGTGCGTCATGTAAATCTACATCAAAAATGGAATGATTTGCATCATCACATGAAACCTGCAAAGGTTGAGAAGTTGCCTCATTAGGACCAGCACTAGACTGTCCACCTGTAAAAAGAGGCAGCAAAATATCATACATGTCTTTGGAGCTAACAGATGTCTCCTTAGTACATGAAATCAATGGTTGAATAGCATCTTCCACAAAAACAACATCATGGCTAACCAAAATGCATTTAGTCTATGGATGATACAGATGATAGCCTTTACTTTCAGAATTGTATCCAGCAAAAATACATTTTATTGCTTTATCATCCAATTTTTTGCGATGTTGTTCAGGCACTAATGCATATGCAAGACAACCAAAAACATGGAGATGAGCAATAGTTGGCTTGCGATCATGCCAAGCCTCATATGGAGTGATAGACTGCAGTGCTTTAGTGGGACACCTGTTAAGCACATATGTTGCACACATAACAGCCTCAAGCCAGAAACTATGTGGTAAGGCCTGACTCTTGACCATAGACCTCACCATCTCCATGAGTGACATGTTCTTCTGTTCAGCAACTCCATTTTGTTGAGGTGTATACTACATTGTACTCTGGTGTTTTATCCCACGTTCAGCCAAAAATGCATTAAAATCAGAAGACATATATTCCTCCCCTCGATCACAACGGAGGGTGCCCATTTTACATGCTGACATATTTTCAGCCAAAACCAAAAATTTTTTGAAGCACATAAACACTCCGGACTTTGCTTTGAGTGGATATACCCATGCATGCTTGGAAAAGTCATCAATCAAAGTCATGAAGTAAAGATAATTTCCAAAAGAGGGTGTTTGCATAGGACCACAGACATTGCTATGAACAAGCTGCAATTTCTGAGTAGCCCGAACTGAACCATCTTTTGGAAATGAGGAATGCTCCATTTTGCCCAAAATACAACCTTCACATACATGTTTACCGAGTGCCTCAAGTTTGGGCAAAGAGGACACCATTTCAAATTTTTGGAAGTGTAGCAAACTAGCAAAGTTCAAATGACCAAAGCGTGCATGCCAAAGCTTTGCATCTGACATAGCCTGAGAATCATGTATTGCACATGCCAAATCATTCACCGATTTTTCATAGTCTATGAGCTTATACAACCCACGACGTAAAATGCCAGAAGCAATAATAACATCGCCATTTGACATATCATGAACTGTACATCTATCATCAAAAAATTTCACAACCAAGCCAATCTTGGCTAATGCAGAAACTGATAACAGATTCTTCTTGATCCTTGACACAAATATAGCATCTAACAAAGTGAAAGAACTACCATCAGCAATAGTGAGAATGATCTTACCAACTCCCATGATAGGATAAGATGAGTTGTTGGTGCATGTGACAGTATTCCCTGTAGGGGCAGGCTCGAGTGAAGAGAAGAAACTGCACTGCAAGGTAATATGTTTGGTCGCCCCACTATCAAAGTACCAAACATCTGAGTCTACTTCAGACATGCACTGCTCATGAGAAGATGGGTCAAAACTGCAGATAGTAGTAAATGCCCCATTCTTCATCTTGCACAAGGTTAGCAAACTCTGTTTTTGGAGTAGAGGCCTCTGCAACAACCATTCCAGCCTCTTTTTTCTTTGCCTCTTTTGCAGCAAGTTTAGGATAGTTCTTTATGATATGATGCAGAATTAGCAAATTTCTGCTTACTAGTTGAGGAGCTCCATTTTCCTTTGCCCTTCTGACTAGCCAACAAAGCTTGATCTGCAACACGCATAATGGACCTATTCTGCCTCGACTGATCTTCTTGCAATAGAACAAAGACTAACTCCTCAAATGACAAGGCATTTGGATTGCCTTTCATCATCAACCAAAGAGTAGAAGCAAAACTCTGATATGAATCAGGAAGACCATTTAGAACGGTCTGCACAAGTGAGCTATCTGGTATAACTTCGTCAAGAAAAATCAATTGTTCCTTCAAGTCTTTGATCTTTGTTAGAAAAATGTCCATAGAATCACCTTCATTCATGCGCTCACTCTCCAACTGTTTTCGGAGGTAAGCAACACGAGCCTCATTCCTAGCTTGGTACAATGTGGTAAGTATATCCCAAGCATCCTTAGCTGTTTTGCAAGAGTGAATGTGAGGAATAATAGCACATTTGACAGACAAAGCTATCAATGCATGTGCCTGAGCATCTCTGCCATCCCAACGAATCCGCTCTGTAGTAGGTGCAGCAGAAACCGTAGCACAAATAGGAATCTATAGAATATCATCATCGTTGACACCATCTCCATTAGCTCCAGCACCTATATTTGTAGTACCTATATTCGTAGGTGTAACAGGATGTCTTTCAACACCTTGCACAATTTTCCACAGTCCTTTTGCAACCAATACATGTCGCATCATATAAGCCCATAACGGTTAGTTGGTACCATCCAACTTATCCTCAATAGCCAACATACGGAATACATCATTGCTTTCATCCATGGCCGATGACTAAAATACCTTGATGCAGAAAATGGATAGTATCTCAAAAAGTTGAATAGAACTGCCCGTATGAATTCTGCTAAACATGTAACAGACTTTGAGACCTTTGGCACAAAAAGACAAAATAGCCTACATAAGCATTGTGATAGTGTTAGGAGGCTAAAACACCCTGAGTATGCTCACCAAAATTTGTGTGATTCTGAGACTACAATTGGAGGAGTGTCGACGACGCCCTAGATGAAGCGGTCACCTACTTTGATACCAATTGTTGGAGTTAGACGTCTTTGGAAGCACGCGAACAGCACAAGGAAGAAGAAGAAGCTTGGAGCACAACACACAATACTGAATGTATGTTCAGAGAATGTACAAAGATAAGTATCCCATTAGGGCAATAGGCATATATACAAGCAAGGGGAAAAAACCTCCTAAAGAGGGAAAAGAGTGCCCCAGTAGTCCTAGTGTGTTCACACACATCACTGCCTAAATATATCAACAAACTTGTAACATTTGCATTTAGAAGTGAGCCAATTATGCCACTATACATTGTAGTGTCTTAAATGGGCTCTTCAAAACATAAACATAGTTTTTTATTTGGTTCCAAATACTAAGAGTAAGTCTCACATCCACGCCTCCCAAATTTCTATAGTATATCCAGGAGATACAATCTTTGGATGATGAGAACTCCATATTATTCTATGTATATGACTTCAATGCTTAAGAAGAACTTTAAGATACCAAGGTGTGAGGTGTGTACCTAAGTCAAGAAGACTCAAGGACTTAAGCCGAAGAGACTAAACCTCATTTGCAACACAAATGCGTATAGTGGGAAATTGACACATGCTTATATGTCAATCCGATCAAATGACCTAACCAAGCGTATGAAGACATGTGCACACATGATGGAAAATGAAGTGGTTTAGCTGATATGCATGAGAAAAGACTAATCCACCTCTCAAACTCACTGGAAGACTGAAAGTGTCTGCCGCGATACCTCTTACAGTAGTTTTCAGTAAATCGAGGATTTCTCTCAGCTCCAAGCTCCGAATATAGTCAATAGGTAGTCCTTTCGAAGCTCTCCACGAGACGCATCTATTGGAAGTAGTTTCACTCTTCTAACAACCCTACTTAAATTTATGACCAAAATAGTGAATGGTGGGAAGTACCCACACTCACGCCACAACTCCTACAAGCTCACACACACACTACAGTAGTTCAAAAATAGTTGGGAGGGGTAGACAACAGTCCTACACATACATTCCAAGCATTACACACACATAGAAGATCAAAGAGAAGATGGAAATCTGCAGGAAAGAGGCAAATTCGAGATTTCAAAGCTCTCCTTGTTCACAATAGCAAAAAGTACTTACAAAGAGCCACAAAGTGACTTATATACATGTGCCCTAAATTTGGTCCTTTCACACAAGAGACCGGCACTTTATTACTAAAAAGTGAATTTCCTACTAATTTACAAGGGATAGTTTACAACTAGATGGGATTATGCAACTAGAGGACTCCTCTAGTGCATTTACAAGGCTTGAGGGAATTCTCTAATACTTTGAAAAGAAAAATCATGCCCATTAATTTGAAAATTTTGGGGCTCTTCTCTTGTGCTTCTTTGCTCTGCAACACTCTCCCCCTCTTTGTTTTTGTCATCCCTTGACAGGCTTTACTTCTTGTCCTCAGTTTGTTTAAGAGTTCTGAATACACGCACCCAGCGGTCAAAGCGGCAACAAGGACTGTCAGACAATTGGTTATCTTATCCAAGGTATGTCCTTTGCTTCAGTTTGCCCCTTGGTACTCCTTATATCACAAGTCTGGGTTGCTGTATTCAGTCGGGCTGCCACGCACGCCATCAGTGACTAGGAATGTGTTGTTCTTAGTCACCCTCTTAAACTTTTCAGCCTCTACCTCTTTCTAACTTTTGGTCTTTTGATTTGTTTTTGTCTTCACATATCTGACCTGTTGTATTGCTTTGAGCCTGTTTACTTTGTTCACAATGCACGCTATCAGCGGGAGGATTATTACCTGCCAAGTATCTTCTTGCACTTCATGGATACTTCCTGGCCTTGGTCCGTCCTTCCCATGAAATGTCCTGGTTCTGATTGATCTTTAATTTCAATCCTCAGGACCTGGATGCTTTGCGTTGTTGCCTAATGCGTGCCCCTGCGGAGCTTTGGGCAGAGGGTGGTTCTTTCATGTTATGATCTTTATTCTTTATTGCGTAGTTTTTTACTTTGATCTTCTTCTTCTTTTCTTCTTGCTTGAGTCCCCTGCCACATGAGGTCTTTCACTACTTTCCAAAATTTGCCTTTATTTCTTTGACACAAAATTCATCGTCACCTATTGTTATGAGATCATGATTGCCTTCTAAAAAAACTTGCATTAACAATCAATTTATCTATGGTTGCAAGCCCTAGAAACTTGCTTTAATCCATACAAGGACTTATTTAACTTTCATACATATTCCGGCTGTTCTTTGTCTTCAAACCCAAATGGTTTTGTCATATTAACAACCTCTTCGAAGTCACCATTCAAAAAATATTTCTTTAATAGAAACATCAACCACCTCGTTGATATAGCTACTATAGTTAAGATATTCTTGATGGTTGTCATTTGGGTAATAGGAATGAATGTCTCCTCATAGTCAATCATATAGGTTTTCAAACAAATTTTAGCTACTAATATATCCTTTTATCTACATATAATTCCATCCACATTCCATTGCACTATAAACCAACTTTTTTTACCAATGCTCCTCATGACTTCTTGCTTGCATGCTAGATTACATGTGTTGTTTTTGTCTAATGCTTGCATGTTTTTGCACATGGAATCACTTTAGGTATGCTCCACTCTCGTTTCTTCAATCAAATTAGGCTTCTTGTCCTTAATCACATTCAACGTGTATGCATAGTGTCTAAGAATGAATTATGATCACTAAGCTTTTGGAATAGAAACCTTACTCTATAAGGTATGAATCTCTTCTACCTTTGAACATTTGTCATTGCCTTTGATGTAGTTCCACTATCCACAATGTGATCCTCATCTTCCTTGACTCCATGGTCTTCATCATATGACTCCACAAGTTAGATGATGTTGTGATTCCTTTCCATGATGAGGTAGATTTTGACCTTCCATGCTCACTAAGGTGGATTCTTATAATCATCTTTCTACTTCTTCCACATCTTCATCTTGCAAGCATATTGCATAAACAATGCTAGGGTATGAATTAATCAAATATTACATCCCATGATGCTTGGTAATGATGTGATAACATCTATAACATTTTTGCTTCAAATAACAACCTAAAAAGATACATCAATGTACCCTATGATCAAGTTTTATGCTCACTTCATGAGAGACGTGTCTGTAATAAACATCCAAATATCTTCAATTGGGAGGCCAGCTTTCCTTATTAAGATGTAAGAGAATGTATGCTAGAGGTAGGATAGCACAGCTGTTTATGATGTACAATGTAGTAGAAACAACATCTCCCCGCATACCTTAGCGAAACATTCACTTCATTCATCATATTCCTAGCAATCTCTTCAATATATATTTTCTTTTCTTTCTACCATACTCTTTTGTTTAGCTTTGTATCTATAGGGGAATTACCTCCTTACACATTGGTTTCACCTTTTAGAATCTTTATCCATCTTCCTTATTCCTTCTCCACTTGTGCTTTAAACCTTTTTAAGTTAGAAAGAACTTGTTAATTATACTTGATACAAAGAAACCTCACTTTTCTCAAGCTATCTGGATGTTTTTGTCTTTCCTTGACAAGAGTAAGTATTATTCCTCCCATATTTACTTTTGAGGGGTCCTAAATAAAGCATCCTTTATGACCAAACTTTAGCCAATAGCCTTGTTCAAACATGTGCCCACATAAAATGAGGTTCTTTGTACTAGTAGGTACATGTTGTAGCTCTCATAGACTATTTGGCTTGTGCTTTCCGTCAATCTTAACTTCTCTTATATTTTGGATCTCATGTTGTTTATTCTATATGCTAGAAACATTGTCTCCAAAAAATGGAAAAATTTGGAATACACATCCAAATCAATAAAGATCTTTTTAAACCGCATAATTTCATGGTGACTGTGTCTTGCATCTACACTTCCCAAATCTCTTTAGTACACCTAGGAGATACAATCTTTGGATGATGAGAACTGCATATTACTCTTTGTGTATGACTTCAATGCATAAGAAGCACTTTAGGATACCAAGGTGTGAGGTCTTCAACTACTTTCCAAAATTTGTCTTTATTTCTTTGATACAAAATTCATCATCACCTATTGTTATGAGATCATGATTGCCTTCTAACCAAACTTGCATTAATAATCACTTAATCTTTGGTTCCAAAGTCTAGAAGCTTTATTTCATCCATACAAGGCCTTATTTAACTTGCATATATATTTCGGATGTTATTTGTCTTCAAACCCAAATGTTTGTGTCATATAAACATCCTCGTCCAAGTCACCATTCAAAAAGTATTATTTTAACATCCAATAGAAACATTGACCACCTCGTTGATGTAGACACTATAGTTAAGGTATTCGTTGTCACAAGGAAGGAGATAAGGAAGAGAGCTCACACACACACACTCTCACAATCAAAGAGAAGCACACACTCAGATTGAGGCAAGGAAGAATAAATCTTCTTCTTCTTCTTCTTCTTCTTCTTCTTCTTCTTCTTCTTCTTCTTCTTCTTCTTCTTCTTCTTCTTCTTCTATTACATAAAAAGGAATGTACGAGAATGACCTAAAACAAGAATACAACTACTGCAATATATAAAGACCAGTACATAAGGAAAAACCTAATGTCCACGAATGAGTGAGCTGGCAAGAAACAAATGTGCCATCACTATCGGTAGATAAATCTAATAAAGCTCAATGAAGTGTCCCTGACGTATATTGGTCTGACCACTATACATGTCAGAGAAATGAAAAAGTAATACATGTCATCGTGGATCATCACATGTTGAGCTTGATATCTCAACACTCCCCCTCAAGCTCAACACCATGTCCTCTAATCCAAGCATCTTCCAAAACTTCTTCAACTTCTTTGCTCCAAGTGCTTTAGTGAAGATATAAGCAACTTGTTCATCTATTCTCACATAAACAAGATCAACATTACTTGCTAATACCTTCTCTCTGATGAAGTGATAATGTACCTCGATATGCTTTGTTCTAGCATGAAAAATAGGGTTCGGTGCTAGGTGTATGCTACTAAGATTATCACAATAGATGGTGATAGGCTTTTTCACTTCCACACCTAAATCTGCAAGTAGCATCTCCAGCCATGATGTCATTGCAGCACCTCTATACTCAGCCTCTGTACTCAACAAAGCAATAGTGGGTTGCTTCTTGCTGCTCCATTTAATAGCTGCACCTCCAAGTGAGAATAGAAAGCCACTAGTAGATCTTCTATTTAGAATACTACCAGCCAAATCTGCATCGGTGTATCCATGAACGTGCAAATCTACACCAGCTTCATAAAACAATTCATAATCCAAAGTAGCACTCATATAATGTAGAGTACACCTCAAAGAATCCAAATGTGGCTTCCTGGGAACCTGCATAAATTGACTTTCAAGTCCAACAGTATAGCTTAGATCAGGCCTTGTAATTGTGAGATATATAAGACTTCCCACAATTTTCCTATACATAGTAGCATTTTCTAGTGCTTCACCTGATGTAGTATGCAACTTCAAATTCTGATCTAATGGCATAGAAATTGGCTTACAATCAGCCATATCATACTTTTGCAGCATATTCAAGGGATATTGCCTTTGCAACATCCATATACCTATTTCTGTATAACTCAATGCCCAAGAAGTAGCACAACACACCAAGACCTTTCATGTCAAATTCCTGCATAAGAAGTTTCTTTACCTCTTTAATGCTTTCTTCATTATCACCACCTACAATCAAACCATCAACATAAATAGCCACAATTTTGATGTCATCATCACCCTTTCTTGCATATAGTGAATGATTTGCATCACACATAGAAAACCCAATGGTGGTTAAGTAATCAACAATCCTTGCATGCCACGCACGAGGAGCTTGCTTCAGCCCATACAAAGCCTTTTGCAACCTGCAAACATATTTTGGATGCTTTGAATCTTCATATCCTTGAGGCTGGTCCATGTATACTTCTTCCTGTAACTCACCATGTAGAAAAGCATTCTTCACATCCATTTGATGCAAAGTCCACCCTTTTGCTATAGCTAATGAAACAAGCGTTCTGACAATAGACATTTTAGCCACAGGGTTGAATGTTTCCTCATAATCAATGCCATAAGTATGTGCATATCCTTTTGCTACCAAACGTGCTTTATACCTGCTTATGCTACCATTAGCATTGTGCTTTACCTTGTAAACCCACTTGCAGCCTATGGGTTTCTTTCCTTATGGCAATGGAACCAGCTTCCATGTATCATTTCCATAAAGTGCAGCCATCTCCTCATCCTTAGCTTTTTCCCAATCTGCATTTCCAACTGCATCTTCAAAATAAGAAGGTTCAGCATCTTGTATTACCTTTGTCATGTAGGCACAATCAAGAGTCATGTAACTATCATATGTCAATCATTGCACTGAATTCTGCATCCTCCCAGATCTTCTTGGTACTGGGTCACTTCTCCTTGTATCATCTGCATGTGCCTTTCTTACTCTTGGAGTCTTCACAGAGGGCAATCCAAGTTCCTCATCAAGACTCTTTTTTCAACCACTTGAATCTCCATCATCATCTTCAAAACTTGCACATGTTTTATGACCAATAGAAAGCTTTTCTTTACCTTTCTTTGATGTATTTGATGAATTTGCTGGACTGAAATTTCCACGCAATGTTCCACTCCATGGATTTGAGTTGGAACTATTGCTTGGTGATGCATTCGGTCCACTCAAAACTTGAGATTCTACACTTGATTTTTCAGCATTTTCTTTGTCATTTGGTGAACTCCACATTCAGTCCTTCTTTGGCACCTGCATAGATGCTTGACATTTCATCAAATACCACATCTTTGCTCACCTTCACCTGTTGTGTGATTGGGTTTAACATTTATATCCCTTTTGCTCAAGGGAGTATCCAATGAAGTCACATTTTTCTGCTTTTGGATCAAGATTCGTCCTCAACTCATCTGGAACATGTACATATGCAAGACAACCAAAAACTTTCAGATGTGAGTTTGGCTTTTTACCTGTAAACTTTTCTTCAGGTGTAACTTGATGTACAGCAGCAGTCAAAGTTCTATTCATGACGTATAAAAGCAGTATGAATAGTTTCTACCCAAAAACAATGAGGCATATTCTTCTCAGCCATCAAGGCTCTTGCTATTTTTGCAATATGTTTATTTTTGCGTTCAGCAACACCATTCTGTTGTGGTGTGTACCTGCATGAAAACTGACACCGAATTCCATGATTTTTTAGAAAATTGTTGAACTCATTTGACATGTATTCCCCTCCTCCATCAAATCGTAATGTCTAAATATACTTCCCTGTCTGCTTTTCCACCATAGCTTTAAAAGTATGGAAGTGAACACCTCACTCTTCTCTTTCATGAAATATACCCATACTTTTCGTGTATGGTCATCAATGAAAGTAACATAAAACCTACAACCGCTCATAGATGTAGTCTTTGTAGACCCCAAACATCTGTATGTACTACTTCTAGTATGTTCTCACTAACATGCTTGTCATGTGGAAATGATGCTCTTGACTGTTTTCCAAATTGACATGCTGCACATACCTTTTGCATCTCTACAACCTTGAAGTTTGGTAGTCCATGGACAATCTCCTTTGGCTCCATCAATTTCGGCCTTTGCAAGTTTGCATGTCCAATCCGTTTGTGCCAGATCTCTATATCAGCAATGACTCCTGCACCTTTTGCAAACATGGTTGCATTCATTTCAGGAATTTTCACATTTAAGGTGAACATCTGTTGACAGTATACGGGAAGAAGCAAGTACGGACACACATGCAGATCTAACACTAAGGCAACCCTTCATTTTTTTCAAAACCCTTACATCATTTTAAAGTGATTCTCATCACTAAAAACCCCTGTAAATAGCATTTTCACCTTTTTGTAGCTCCATTTTGTACAAGCCGAGGAGTCCTCGAGCTTGAGGAGCCTTAGAAGTAGTTGCCTGCCAATTTTCGTATTTTTTAGATCTCGTTTGAGCCCTCAAATAAACCCTGGAACCTAATTTTTAACTAGACCGGACACTAGGTCTGGACAGGGCCAAAGCTAGGCAAAAACTATAAATAGAGCTAGAGAGCTCATTTTTGGGGTAGCTTCTTGTAGTTTTGAGCTTGTATGAGAACTTTGTTGCAATAGAAGTGATTCCATTGTCTTACTCTCTTTGTTCTTGCCGTGTGTGCGCGTGTGTGTGTATGTGTGTGCATGTTAGTGTGCTTCTCACTCACACATTTGTGCCTTCACTTGCTCGAGGTCTTCATACCATCCTCATGTCTTCCCAGGTTGACATTAAAGGAGGTGCTACTCATCACTGAGCTACACCAAATTTTGGCGCCGTTGCCAGGGATTCGAGCTTTGAGGACGAGCGTGTGATGGTAAGACGTAGAGAGGACGTGTTGGAATGGTAAGTAGTAGGTAAATTTCTGATTTTTCTCCATCTCCATCTCCATCTCCACCTCCATCTTCATCTCCACCTCCACCTCCTTCTCCACTACATATTCCCTCTTCCTTGTCATTCCCCTCATTTGTTGTGTGCGAGTTTGAGAGAGAGCGAGCGCGTGCATTTGTGTTGTGTGTATTTTTTGCATGTTCTTGCAGGTACCAGCTCCATCACCATCTCCAGCAAGCTCAGCAGGTACAGAATCCTTCTGCACAAGCCCCGAGGCGTTGAGCTCGAGCTATCGCGACACTTCGCAAACTTCGACTAATCGCGTTTCTGAGTGCACCACAACACTGCGCAGGCTGAGAGCACCTAGGATCACAAGACAAAACTGAAAAATTTACCATATCCTGAGCTATCGCGACACCTCGAGGTATCCCGACACCTCGAAGTATCGCGACACACTGGACTATCGCGACACACCGACCTCACCTATCGCGACACCTCGGAGTATCGTGACACTCCCAAGTATCGTGACACCTCGAAGTATCGCGACACTCCCGAGTATCGCGACACCTCAACTTATCGCGACACACCGACCCCACCTATCGTGACACCTCGGAGTATCGCGACACTCCCAAGTATCGCGACACCCCGACCTATCACGACACCCCGACCTATCGCGACACTTCCACCTATCGCGACACCTCGACCCGAACTATCGCGATACACAGGCTTAACGCATAAATTTTTAGGATAACTTGATTGATTATAATTGGGGTACTTTTTGGGCTTAATCTTGGACACATTGGGAGGATATAAGAGCCTTAGGAGTGGGCAAAAGACCTAGAAACCAGGGAGGAATTTCCTGAAAGCCTGTTTGGACCCCTAAGTGCCTGAATGGTCATAACTTCACCATACGAACTCCGATTGATGAGATTTTGGTCTCGTTGGAAAGCTTGTTGAAAATCCTACGGGGACCTTGACTGGTTTTTTGTAGAATCATACGTGGAGTTTTAGAACATGTATTTTCAAGTTGGCCTTTAGGTGAGACTAGGTGGTCCTAAGATTGAGGGGGTGCAGTGAGTTACTCCAGGGGGGACTGCAAATATTGATGTGTGTCTTTCAATTACTGGTGGGAGAAGGCTTCCTAGGCTTGTGCAGCAATCTGAGCAACCAGAGGATTAAGGTTGGAAGTTCTCTCAGCCCTCCTTTGTCAATTCCTAGCCTAGGCTAAGTACGACTTAGGTGTGGTAATTAATTAGGGCAACGTTAGGCACGAATCAAGTCCAAGAGAATTAATCAACCAAGTGCAAGAATTAAGTAGGACTTAAGTGCGAAAACCCTAAGGGACAAAAAGTAAACTGGAGTCGACCACTTATCAAGTGCGAAATTCACTTAAGTACTCCTGACGACGTGATTTCAAACAAGATCATAAACATAATATTCAACTCAAAAGAACAAGGTGATTGGTGCAAATTAACCTGCACCGACAGTGTGCTTAGGTCCAAGGGGGTAGATAAATCAGGCATATGAACCTTAGATCAAGCAGACACTTAGGCTGAGACAGACAAAGCCTCAGATCTTCTGAAGCTAGTGTCAATCACACTGCTAGGTCTTGGGCCCAGCAGTTGAGTGATTACCCATACACTCCCAGATCAGAAACAAGTGATTTTGAGATGTCCTATAACATGGAGAGACCAGTAGGTAGTTCAGGAGTGGCGTACCTAGAAAAGCCAGAAGGACCTTACAAGACTCAATTGGAATACATCAGGACTAATTGTCTAAGTGCTCGCATCTACGAAGACGTCCTGAGAAGATATGTGGTCCAGATTAAGAACCCGGATCAACCCCATGGACTAGAACACCCGGTAGTCAAGTTCGAGAATGGAGCATACCTGGATAAAGAGGGGACTATTTATGTAGTCACCACTCTTCCTGATAGAACAGACGAGTTTGGAAATGTGATTGCAGAGACCGACATGGGTGATATAGAACAAGGAAATTTAGAGAAAGAGCCGAGAACTCCCCGGGGTAAATCTGTCTTGACCAGAATCATGACTCCAGAGTGGATTCCACAGGATAATAAAAGCATAGATTTGCTTTTAAACCGAGAAACCGATGAGGCTTTTTGGAGATATAAATCTGCTCAACCTCAAGAAGTGAGTGCCCTCACAATCTATGAGTTTAAAGACCCTGATAGCCCAGGCCAAGTAACCTACCTAGACAATGCATCAGAGAGAATCTTCATGGTCACTGAGCATGGCAGACATGCCTACACATGGAAGGGTGAATTTGTTTTTCCCCAACCAAGGTCTAATGTGTCCTTTGGTCACCAAGGAGCCGGGACCTCCCAGGCTCATGGAGTCCAAGGAGATAGAAGTAGAGATAGACCTTAAGTAAGCTTTGTCGACCCCCAGGGAAGAGAAAGAAGGAGAACAGGGACGGACAGAGGGGAAACCGAGAGATTTAGAGACCCAAGAAACCGAAGAAATGCTGATGATTTTCCTTTGCCAAGGCCGAGAGAACACCCTAGGACCCTGCGGCCAACTCAACTGGTGAAGTCCATGAAGAATTACTTCGATGGCACGGGTGACCCTTATGATCATGTGGCAGAGTTTAGGCAAGTCTTGAAAGCTGAACAGGTAGAGGACCTATTCACACAATATAATGATTTTGGTCTAACCCTTAGGAACACTGCCCTCACGTGGTTTCAACCATTGAACGAGAGGCATTTCAAAAACATAGACCAGCTCCTAGAAGCCTTTATCATTGAGTTTTCTAAGAGTGGCATAAGGCACAACACTTCCTCACTAATTCATAGCTTCAAGCAAACACCTCAAGAGACGGTCAAACTAGCTGGGAGACGGTTTAGGCAATACCTAGAGAGATGCCCGATGCCGGAGTTACCTACACCGGCCAAGCAAGTGGCCTTGTTCTTAGATGGATTGTTGAGCACCAAGCTCAGGTCATATGTGTATCTGAAGGACCCCAGAACTATAGAACAGTGCGTGCGCATGTGCATAGACATTGAGGACAATTTAGGCGAGGAGTTAGAACTGTCAAAAATCTATAAGGATTCTGATAGCTCTAGTAGCCTCACATCTGGTCAATCCACATCCATTGAGGAACTTGCAGAGAAGGTAGCTCAAAAACTAGGTGTCTCTAGCAAACAAATTCCGAGATTTGCCCCAGTTAAGCGGTGTTACACTTGTGGCGGTGACCATATGGCAAATGTATGTCCCATTATGGCCCAACCCCAGGCGAATCCTAGTAGCCAGTACTGCACCATAGAGCGCAGGTACACCAACCACACTGCACAAGACTGCCCATATAACAAACAAACTGTTAGGCAAAATTACCCTCAGCCATATCCACAACAGGGTAGATACCAGAATCAGTACCCACCACAAGAATACAATAGACCACAGCAAACTTATCAGCCACCTTATCAAGGGCAGCAGAGACCTCAACCAGTCCTAGTGCAGCAACTCCCTGCTCCAACCAATGTGATCCCAGTGAAATATGCATCTGCTGAAGAAAATCCGAACAGAGCCATAGTCCCAGTCACCCCATTGCTATCAGACAGTGATCCAAGTGACCATAGTTTTGACTCCACACATATTGATAGCCCACATGCTTACTACATGCAGTCACCCGAGCATAACGATTCATACTATTATGAGGACCCAAGTGAAAATAGTGGGGAGCCTGAGTATGCTAATGTCTTGTACACAAACCCCAACTCTAGACCTCAACCTAGGCAGGTACGACCCCCATTCCCTAGAGGACCATGCTTCAGATGTCAGGGAGATCACCTTATACGTGATTGTCCACTGCCTGTCTCTACACAACCCCAACCAGTGACAATTCAGGGTTTCTGTCAAGACTGCGAAAAAGAGCATCTCCTACGAGATTGCCCAAAGAACCCTAATAACATGCCTAAAATCACTCCTATCAATGTTGTTGGGTTAGTTGTAGACTCCACAGGGAGTGTGACTTCCACTGCACCTGTGCAAGTGATCACAAGAGCCCAAGCACTACAACAAAACCAAGGTGTTGGTCAGGAAAAGAGCCCCGAGGTGAGTGAAACAGAGAGCATAACCAAAAAGGGGACTAGAGCCTGGAAGGATAGTCGTGAAAGAATGAAAAGGCAATGGGCAAAAAAGATGAGCGAACTTGAAGAAAGCTTGAGAGAAACCAAAGCAAAGATAAGTGAACTCGCATCTCAAAACCACTCTCACACCAACCCTCCACCACCTCTCCCTTTACCCGCCAATCCACCTTCTTCCATTCCCCAACCTTTCAATACACCACCCTTAACCCACCCACCACCCAGAGTAGGATCCGTCCTAGCCGATCCAACTCCTGAGGACCTAAACATGATGCTTAGAGCATATCAGGCCAGAATCCAAGAAGGGCCAAACGTAACTGATCATGAAAAGTGTTACCCTAGAGCAGAACTAGAGCTAGAACGAACCAAAATTTGTGCTAAGATGGTGGAATTGGCTCATACTATGTTTGAAGCCAGTCGCCTCTTTAACATCTCTAGTTCAGCTAAGACGCAGTTACACTTTGATGGACTACTAGAACAAATAGAGAGGCTAATTGCACAATCAGAAAAGGAACCCGCCTCTCAAAATAAGGGCAAGGCAAGTGAGAACGTGAGCCTACCTCCCCAGGAAGCCTACGTGCCTAACTCTACGGAGCTAGACACATCATCTTCTATGAATCGGTTCACACCAGAATTCCTACGAGAGATTCAAGAAGACAAATGGGCTAAAGAAAGTGAAGTCCCTCCTCCCATTGAACTTGTGGATGATGCACACGAGCAATTCCCACAGGACATCCCATCCATTTATGAGGAGCATGAGAGCATCCACTCTCAAGAGAGATTAGACTTTGAGTCTAATTCTCTACAAGAATTACCACATTTCACAGGCCCATGGGAAACCAAGTCTACTTGTTTGAGAGCGCCCACAGTCATGATAAGAAATGAAGATTCTATCATACCTAGGAATACAGAGGTAGTAAAGAACACTAAAGTGCAGTGCAATCTCACTTTAGAAGAGCTACTCAAAGTTAAGCCAAAAGTGTGGAAACATGTAGCCAAACAAGTGCCAGACATAGCAAAATCGCGCTCCCAAGTAGGATCTCATAGAACAGTGCCTGAAATACCATTGGATAAGATAGGAGACATGAGTGAAGGAGAAGAAGGAAATACCTATCTCCCAATTACTCATCAGGGCTACACAACCAAGGTGATTTTGGACTCAGGTGCAGGAGTTGCAATTGCTACAAACTTCCCTATGGAAGCGATGGGGCAAGCCAGCACTCCGACCAACGAGAATGAAATTGCAGATGGCTGATGGTCATATTGAAAGGCCCTTAGGATTGCTAGAAGGAATAACTCTCACTACATGTGGGTTTGAGTTTGAGCATACTTTTGCTATATGCGACTTTAGCAAAAACCAAGCCTACGAGATGATTTTGGGAAGGCCATTTATGCGGCAATTGCAAGTAGTTCAGGATAGGGGAACCAATTCCTTGTATTTGCAACATCTAGGTGTTACAACCAAAGTCAATCTTAAGGATTACTCTCATAGAGACGTACCGCCTATTCAATGGAATCCCATCCATAGAGCCAAAGATGAGACTGAGTCTGTGCATTCCATAGAATCCGGATCCTCATGGATGCATGAAGACACCCACTTATGGATGTGTAAGGTAGCAGTAGAAGAAGAGAAGAGAGAGAAAGCCAGAGAGGTAGGTGCAAAAGAAAACCATAGATCAATTCAAGACCCAGCCTATGCACCTGTAGTCTTTCCTGATGAGGAATTTGAACCCCATGGCTGGGCAGAAATCCTAGCAACAATGGATGTAGCCATCAATGAAGAGCAGTGGACACCTCATTGTGATGAGGATGGCTATGACATTTTAGTCTTTTCAATAGAGCCAATCATGGGAGATGCAGTTTTAGAAGAATGCGAACCTAGCCTTGATGCATTTGAGGATGCGAGTGACTCCGATCTAGAGCCAATCATCATGGACCCACCTTTTGCATCAGATGAAGAATACTTCTATGAAGTAGAATTTCAACCCCAGAGGCACAGAGAGCTTACAAATGAGGTGAGGTTAGCCACACAAGTAGCTACTAAGAGCGGAGGAAAGAAAAGAAAGAAGAAGGAAGTCACTCTGGAGGCAGAAGAATCCTTGTTTGAGGTCCCTAAAAACTTTAAAAAATATGAGATAGATGACAGGAGAGTCATGATCAGAATGCCTAAACAAGAGGCACAATCAGGAGAGGCCTATGATAACAAAGAAACCACAAAGAAAATTGTGGTAGCCATGGAAGAAGGAGAAGAGAGATGCACGTACATAGGCCATGACCTGAAAGAAGAGGAAGAACAAGAGCTAATAGCCTTGCTAAGAGAATACAGAGATGTATTCACTTGGAGTTACAAGGATTTGAAGGGGGTTGATCCAGACATATGCTCACACACTATCCCCATGACCTCAGATGCCAAACCCTCTAAGCAAAAGCCATATACATATAATGATAATTATGCTGCCAAGATCAAAGAGGAGATAGATCGACTAGTTGAAGCTGGATTTATCTATGAAATTGAGCACACTGAGTGGGTATCCCCCATTGTAGTGGTGCCCAAGAAAAACGGAAAGTTGCGTGTGTGCATTAACTTGAAGAAGGTTAATGCAGCCAAAATTCGAGATAACTATCCGCTTCCTATCACAGAGCATCTCTTAGAAAGAGTAGCAGGCAAAGAAGTGTACAGCTTCCTCGATGGATTTTCGGGCTACAATCAAGTAGCCATAGCTCCAGAAGATCAGCATAAGACGGCATTTGCCACTGAATGGGGCATTTTTGCCTTTAGAGTAATGCCATTTGGGCTTACCAATGCACCAGCTACCTTCCAAAGGCTGATGTGCCATGTGTTTAAAGAGTTCCTCAGGAAGAACTTAGAAGTCTATGTTGATGATCTTTGTGCTCATTCCAACATTAGGCAAACCCATATTCCCGAACTCAGACAAATCTTTGACAAATGTAGAGAATATCAAGTCTGCCTGAACCCAGAAAAGTGCGTCTTTATGGTTAGGCAAGGCAAGATTCTAGGACACATAGTGTCAAACAATGGCATATCCACTGATGAAGAGAAAGTGAGAGCCATAGCAGAGCCACCTAGGCCAAGGAATGTCAAGGAAGTACAAGCTTTCATGGGGCATTGTGGTTACTACCGCCGGTTCATTCACATGTATGCTGTCATTGCAAAGCCCATGTACGGACTTCTGACTAACTTTGAGTGGACTGATGAATGTGAGAATTCCTTCCAGGAGCTTAAACAAAGATTATGTTCAGCACCAATCTTGACCACACCAGATTGGAACAAGCCATTCCATGTTCATGTGGATGCATCCAATTACGCTATTGGATGTGTACTCGCACAACCTACTGGTGAAGGTAATATGGATCTCCCAATTGCCTATGCCAGTAGACAATTGAATGCAGCTGAACGAAATTACACCACTACTGAGAGAGAAGGCTTAGGCATGGTATATGCAGTTAAGAAATTTAGACACTATTTGCTTGCAAACAAGTTTAAATTTTTTACTGACCACCAAGCATTGTTATATCTCGTGAACAAGCCATGCAATACAGGAAGATTAGTAAGATGGTTTCTCTTGCTAATGGAATATGAATTCGAGGTTGTAGTAAGGAAAGGGAAGACTCACTTGAGAGCGGATCATCTCTCTAGGCTCACATCTGGAGAAGCCCCACAAGGAGTGTCAGATGACCTTCCTGATGCTTACTTGTTTAATTTGGAAGTTGTACCGCAGTGGGCTAAGCCATTGGTACCAGTATTGACATACGGGCCTAACCACCCAGTAATAAACACGCAGGATAGAGAGGTAGTAAAAGCTCAAAAGTATCACATCATGGCAGGTAGTATGTACAAGCACACAGATCAAGGAGTCTTGGCTTGTTGTGTGGAAGAGGATGAGTATGCTAAATGGTTGCAATTAGCACATGTAGGTGCATTAGAGCAACACTACTCAAAACAACGAACCCTACAGACACTAAGGAGACTCGGAGTGCATTGGCCAACTATGGAAGCTGATGTCCAAAAGTTGTGCAAGGAATGCCCAATCTGTTGCACTAAACCACCTGTGGAACATGCCACTCTTTATCAAGTGTCCATAGTGCCAGGTTGGAGTGAACCACTTGTAGCCTTCCTGAGGACGAAAACATTCCCTCCAGACATGACTCTGGTTAGGAAAAGAAGTCTAGAACAAGAAGCCCTAGAGTACTCACTCATTGGTTATAATCTCTACAAGCGTGGTAAGGATGGTTACCTGAGACTATGTGTCCATGAAAGTGAATATCTAAAGATCTTGGAAACAGCTCACCAGGGTGTAGCAGGAGGACATTTTGGTCCAGATAGGGTGATCAAAGCAATTCTATTTGCAGGATTTTGGTGGCCCACCCTTCACATGGATGCACATACCTATGTGAAGAGGTGTGAGATTTGTCAGCGAACCCAGCCTCCTATACGCAAAGATGAGATGCCACTGAAGCCTATGATGGGCGGACGTGCATTCTCTAAGTGGGGAATAGACTTTGTAGGTCCTATCAATCCCCCAGCTAAGGGTTCCCATGCTGAGTATATCATCGTTGCCACGGACTATCTAACCAAGTGGGTAGAGGTAAAAAGCCACAACGAAGAACGACGCTCAGACAACTGCTAAATTCTTGTTTGAGAATGTATTCACAAGATACGGGCTACCTATAGAGCTAGTTAGTGATAGAGGCAGTCACTTCTTGAATGAAGTTATTGAAAATCTGCTCCAAGAATTCTTGGTAGTGCATAAGAAGTCTGCCCCCTATCACCCTCAAGCCAATGGGCAAGCCGAAAGCACCAATAAAATCCTATGCAATGTATTGACAAAATTAGTGAACAATAAACGCTCTGATTGGGACAAACAGCTACACCATGCTGTTTGGGCATACCGAGTCGCCTACAAAACGGTACTCCAAGCCACCCCCTTTCAAATGGTATTTGGCCAAAACGCCGTGCTACCTTTGGACTTCTTAATACCTACATTGAAAGTAGCACAAGAGCACGAATGGACGGGTCATGAACTCTCCTCTAGACTTTTTGACCTTGAACGATTAGGAGAAACAAGACTGAGAGCAGCTGCAGGGATATATGCAGCTAAGAAGAGACAGAAGGCATACTTTGATGCCCATGTGAAGGATAAGGGCTTGAAAGCAGGAGATCTAGTTTTAGTCTACACATTGAAACAACATGCAAGGAAGCTAGAAAAGAGAGGCTACGGACCTATGATCATCAATAGGATCTCCACGAGTGGAGCAGTACAACTAGCCACTTTAGAGGGTGATGTTCTCCCAAACTATATTAGCGGATGCAGAGTCAAGTTGTATCAGGAACCCCTCACGGAGGAAATGCTAAGTCGACTCAATACTGCTAAGCAACGTAAAGAGGAGGAAAAACGAATTCGAGAAGAAGCACAGGCAGAGGCCTTAGAGCGCATCAGACGAATGAAGTTGAGGAGACAAGGGAGGGATCAGCCTATGATTGACACTCAAGAGTCTCCAGGCTATCACATGGCCATGTGTGAGGCTTCAGGTGAACAGTACCCATAAGATAGTGGATCGACGACCTTTTGTGACCCTAGAAATAGGACAAAGAGACAGCACAACAAGCGTGAGAGCTTTAATTGATTCAGGAGCAGCCACAAGTGCAGTTCGGCTTTCTTATTGCCAGCAGCTGCAATTGGAGGTAAAACCCCTAGAAGCATATCTGATAGGATTAGGAGGTGTTGAAACCCCTTGCAGGGGAGAGGTGGATCTTCCCCTCTACATACAAGAGGTCCTCATGCCAGCAAAAGTGCTAGTGTGTGAAGACGAGGATCTGACCGAACCTCTGGTCCTGGGCCAAGACTGGATCTACGATCACGCAGTCAACCTCAACCTAAGAAGTGGACTTCTTCAGGCCTGGGTAGGCCAAAGCCGTCTCACGATTGAATTAGAAAATCAAGCACTCAAACCAATAGAACAGGCACCAACTCCTGGTCCCTCCAGGAATCCACATGAAGATAACAATGTTGTTCTTGTCCAAACTTCTATGGTGCAGAGGATTGTCAATCTTACTGAAGGTACAGGAGCCAATAAGGAGTTCCCAACTGATCCAAAGAAGATTCTAAACGGGCAGACCGAACATCACTCGACACGAAGGAGGCCGCTGATCAAGAGGCAGGAGCGCCAACCCGTGCAACACGGAGCACCTCGTGGCACGAAGCAGATCTGGATACGCAAGGATGGAAAACCCACAACTCTAATAGCAGACTCTCGAGGAGACAACAAACAAGCCACACCATCACGGACACAAGTGAAGGAGTACCCTAGGAAACCTCCTAGGCACACCACATCTATTTGGGTCCCTAAGCGGTCAAGGAAGGCTAGCCCCAATGCTAGACACATATGGGTGCCCAAGGCCTGTTTACGAGCCCAAATAGCTCCAACTCTAGTTACTGGCATAATTCAACACTCTCAAGTCCTCTCGACTAACAACGCAGGAACTCTACCTAAATACCACTCTGACCCACACTCAGTCACATCGAGGAATGTCTGGAAATGGGTACCCAAAAGGTCCCAAATCCATCACAACCTAGTTCATAAACCGTTGCCTGTCTTTAGCTCTAAGAGCTACGAATCCCCTATCAAAGTTTGGAGACCTAAACCATGTATCAAACGCCCTGACCCAATTTTTGTAAATCCATCCACTCTGACATAGGTGCATTCCGAGTCCACTGCATAACCAAAGTAGGCATCTAGGATGATACTGACCTCTAATCACCACTCACACCTATCACAAGCACTTCATCTCTGACCACTAACCTTCGGGATTGTCATGTTAGTATTGTGAAGGGAACACCATTACATCCTGTTTCCTATGCAACACTAATGTGCCTTTCTTCTTCTAGCAGATAAGCACCCGATTCCCATAGCAGCAGCAGGCACGAGTTCTCAGGCAGGCACCAGCACTCAAATCAATTGGGATACCATGCCTGTGGAGGTTCCAATGACAGCTAGGCCGGAGGAGCTTTTGAACGTAAGAATAATTCCCATTCCGGATCCACCAAGTGGCCTAACAGAAAGAGTAAAGGGGCATTCTCACTGGTTCAATGAGATGCGAGGAGATTTGGGAGACGCTGATCATATCTGGGAATCCAAGATGGAATGTGGAGGAGTGTGGTGGACCTTCCAGTTCTTCTCACGAGAATTTGAAGCATTGCAAAATGCAGCTCCTCTTCAGGATATTTGGCAGAAAGCGGGATTGCAAGATTACTTTAGTGCAGCTTTGCCTAGACCAGACTTTCTTAGGTGCTACTACTTGATTACCACACTGAAGCCGACAGGACATAAAGATCATTCAGGCACATTCTGGGTGCCCTCCCTATCAAACCAGGAGGAAATGAAGAAGTTTGAGTTAAATGTTACTTTAATAAGGGAAGCTCTTCAGATGTATGGCACCCATGTGCCTTCCGATCGCGATCCCTTGATACCAGAGTCAATGAAGAGCAACAGAATCAAGAAGTTGAAGGACATGTGTGCCCTCACCCCTAACATCGCCATACCCCTGCGAATGTGCCTTCAACACTTCGCATTTCCAACTCAAGACCGCTTTACCCAACCTCACAAGAAAATATGGTATGGATTATATTTAGCAGAGACTGGAAGCTTGCCAATTAAGATGCCTGTATGGATTCTGGATCAATTGTATGAAGCAGGCAAGCGGGGTGTGAGGAAGCATACATTACACGGCTGCTGTGCGATTACCAGAATTATTTATAGATGTCTTGCATATGACGTGCCAATAGCCAGGGCCCTTAAATATTCACAACTAGAGTTTTTCAAGGGGCGGAAGTCAGGGAATCAACCTGCGAAACGAATGCGTGGATCACTCTCCCAGGTCATGATCCCTCACGAGGCCATAGCCGAAGCTCCCCCTAGAGAAGAAGCCCATGTAGCACCTTTCACGGTACATCTCCAAGGAACTCAATTAGGGGGCGTAGTACAGCCCACTCCATCCGCCCCTCCACTACCGACCGATGCCGAGTTTGCATCTATGGCCACCTTAACTGAGGATCCCAATTTTGATTTTGAAAGATTCCTACAGACGGCCCACTTATCTGATAGTGAAGATTTTCCTGATCCGGGATCATCATTCCAAAGAGAACAGCCACAGGGCGAGACAAGCAGGGTACATTGGGAAGAAGAGGCACAACATCCTCATGGTCCAAGCACACAAAATCAGGAAGAAGAACGGGGGAATGAACCAGAGGAGAGTGAAGAGGAGGCCCCTGCCTACACGGCACAACTCAAACGGCTATACAAGACAATCAAGCAGGTACAGAGAAGACATAAGATGGCAGAAGAGGCGAATAGAGCTCTATTGAACCAAATGCTTCAAGCTGAGAATGTCGACTCACATTTTGTTGAATCATTGAATCTATTGGCAGAGACATGTGGGATCGGGGAAGCATTGAGGACAATGGTCTATCAGGAGAACCCTACCTATGATCAACGAAGGATTGATACACGGCCACGACGAGGAAAAATGATTCAAATGGAAGTCTCTACTGCCTTGCCTACCACAATTTCAGAGGATGTTCACATGACGAGCCCAAGTCCCACAGACTAACAAGATGTAATTACACAGGTACCATCTCCACCGTCACCTTCCATTCAACCCTCAGAACCCTTCTCCACTAGTCTTTCTGAACAACCGATATCCACCCATCATGAAACCATTGTACACACCTCTGTTTTGACATCCTTCCCTTTACCCACATCCATCACTTCCACCCAAATTTTTGAACCTCACACCGGTCATCCTGCCACCGATCAAACCATAATAGGTCACCCTTCCTATCTCCCCGCCCTTGGAAAACCACTTGCCACTAGCCAGACCTTATCCCATCCTTTTCCATTCACCCACACCCAAACCCTATCCACCACTTCCCTAGAAACTGCCTCATACTCAACCCAAGTCACACAACCGTCATTCTGGACAAACCTTGTAAATATACTCCAACAAGTGGATAATTATAATAAAAAGTCCCTTTCCCAACCCCACTCCCCCACATTCACTGCCACCACTATCACACCACCCACCATCCCTGTATTCACAGTTCACGAATCACACACTCTCACGTCCGATCCCATGGACATCTCACCATCCATAGGATCACCCACCACCACTGTTATTCCAACATCACCACGTGTCATTTCACTCACGTCACCATTTCCAAACATTGTAGGCACAACATCCACTTTTCCCTTTCCCATCTCCCGACCCCTTGCATCTTCCACCCTTACCCCTGCACCCACCTCATTTAGTCATGCACTCAACACCATGCTCGAAGCTGCTGCCCAAATTAAACAGGAATACAGGTTATTAGAAGAAAACAATAAAGAGCTCTGTACTTTGTCATCCCACCTCCAGGCACGTGTCACTGCCTTGGAGTTGTCTAATACGGAATTACAGCAGGAGGTGACCACCCTCCAACAATATCAGGTGGAGCTCGAGTCCACACATACAGAGAAGAGTAGGGCAACGGAAGAACAACTTAGAGATCAGCTAGCCCGTAATGCTAGACTACAACGAAACATGGCTCTACTCCGACGCCATTTAGCGGCTGCTCAAGAAGAAAACAAAAGACTACAGCAACAAAATCAAGAGAACCTCGAAGCAGCCATTGAAAATACTCCAGGGGCACCCATCGACCCTGCTAAATTCCAAGCCATCCCCTCAGAAAACATACAACAAATATTGGAAACCTATGCCAATCTCTTAGAAGCACATGATCAGCTTGCTGACCAAGTCAAAGACCTACAGAAAGCCCAAGTGCCTACACCACACCAACGAGAACCTAAAGAGATGGCCAATGCTGCAACCTCACCAGAGCCGGAATTATCAGTAACCAATGAAGTACTAGAGCTACGTAAGCAGGTGGCCGAGTTAAAAATTAAGTTATTACAATATGAACGACCCCCCTCCCCACCTGATCAGCCAAGTGAAGAGGAGACCATTGTCATTCTGGTGGAAGAAACATTCGAAGATAATTATGAGCCACAACCTCTTCCAGGTGGCAGGATCACTGAAGAGGGACAGGATACATATGAGGAACCCCCGTCAGCATGGATGAAGCAGGTAGAGGAGATGGGCCACACTCACGAAGAGCGTGTTGCAACTCAGATGCTAGCCATGAAAACCATAGAGGAGACCATACTCAAGTCTGAATATTTCTCGAACTTGGCTCCTAGGCGGTTGATAACTAGCTCACAGTTACAATATAAACCTTATTTTGTATTGTTGGCGGACTACAATGCTGAGATCAAACGCATAACCAACAAGTACCCCTCTTTCGCAACACAGTTCGAACCCGAGGACATCCCAGAGGTAGCCAAAAAAGGTGCCATATTCCAGCCCATATGGAGGCAAAAGTTACTGGAGACCTATCCGGAAATGTTACGAACATGGGATCATGCTCCCATGCATCTGAAATATAACCCATGCTTTGGACCAGTACAAAGAAGACGCTCCTGGAAAGCATTCGCCATCAAGGTTCAGAACAATGTGAATTGCAAACAGTGGCTGAACTACCCCAAAATCGCACCACCAACAGGCCCACCTACAACAGCGTACATGATGGCTACCATCCGATATTGGCTTCCACGCCTCCACTCCATGCCAGATGTAGCTGCACAGGTGCTACTCAAGATATTTGATATGATGCAGGTTGTGCTCAAAACCTTCCGCAACATATGTAACATTCAGCCTCCGATTCCCGGCTTCATCAATGGTAATTATGACCTCCTGTATGATATGAGCACAACCCCAAGCATACAAGTTGCTTATGCATGGCACGCACGCATCAGATATCTCCCTGCCTGCTATAAGCAAACTTTCGACGACATGTTCACCACGGGATTTTGGGAAGCACATTCAGAGGTATTTGCACCACGACCAACCCACCTGCTGCAACTATTTGCGTGCGAGCAAATAATGCATTCAGAGTTCTACACTACGCCACAACCTAACATGCCTAGAGTAGTGAATTGGGATGCCCTCCAGAGCGATTTGGTCCGGGGACTACGTATAAAAGAACAAGAATTGGCAACCGACCTCCTGTAGAAGTACATCGATCAAACAGTGGAGCAGAGGTCTGTCAGAGGCGACAGACCCTAGGGGGGGAGAGTGTTGACAATATACGGGAAGAAGCAAGTACGGACACACATGCAGATCTAGCACTAAGGCAACCCTTCATTTTTTTCAAAACCCTTACATCATTTTAAAGTGATTCTCATCACTAAAAACCCCTGTAAATACCATTTTCACCTTTTTGTAGCTCCATTTTGTACAAGCCGAGGAGTCCTCGAGCTTGAGGAGCCTTAGAAGTAGTTGCCTGCCAATTTTCATATTTTTTAGATCTCGTTTGAGCCCTCAAATAAACCCTGGAACCTAATTTTTAACTAGGCCGGACACTAGGTCTGGACAGGGCCAAAGCTAGGCAAAAACTATAAATAGAGCTAGAGAGCTCATTTTTGGGGTAGCTTCTTGTAGTTTTGAGCTTGTATGAGAACTTTGTTGCAATAGAAGTGATTCCATTGTCTTACTCTCTTTGTTCTTGCCGTGTGTGCGCGTGTGTGTGTATGTGTGTGCATGTTAGTGTGCTTCTCACTCACACATTTGTGCCTTCACTTGCTCGAGGTCTTCATACCATCCTCATGTCTTCCCGGGTTGACATTAAAGGAGGTGCTACTCATCACTGAGCTACAACATCCTACCCACTTTGTTTCCTTTGGCAATCAATCTTCCATCCCGTTTGTATTCTTCTACATATAACCCATCAGCATTGAACTTGACTTGTAATCCCTAGTCAACCATTTGTCCAATAGAAACTAGATTCTTTGTTATATTTGGAACATGCAGCACATCACCAAGATGTTTTACCTTCCCGTCCTCCATGGACAATGCTATGTTTCCTATATGCTCGATAGGGTGTGATGTGTTATCACTTGTTTCAACAAATCCAAGAACTGGTAATTTTTGCAAAGTACTAAACCATTCCGCATGATTGGTCATGTGATTTGAAGCACCTACATCAACATACCAGACATTATCATTCGACCAGTAGACATTGTATTCATCATGTGATGTTGAACCATGAATAGCTTCTCATAATCATTTGCACTCGTGGATGCATAGTTGTTTTGCTGCCTTATGTTATTTTGATTCTTCAATCTACAATCATGTTCAAAGTGTCCAGGTTTACCACAATTCCAGCATCCATTACTGTCATTACCTAAATCATCTCTTTGGAAATTTCTATGACCTCTTTGGCTCCCCCTACCTCGAAATTGTCCTCTTCCTCCTTCATGATTCTGTTGTTGACCTTGGTCTTGGTTACTATTTCCTCTCCCACTTCTGAAACCTCTATCTCTGCCTCTTCTTCTGCCATAGTAGAATACCTACTCAGAATTGGGCTTTCCTTGGGAGTTTGATTCCTCGCAAGATTCTTTTCTTCAATAATCAACATGGATACCAAATAAGCAAAATTTGGAATATTTTCTCTGGTCTGTATAGAAGTTCTGAACTGTTTATATGCAGCTCCTAAACCACGAAGGCACACTTCCATCTTATCATCATCATCTACATTCATGCCAATAGATGCAAGTGACTCACATATGCTTTTGATTCTCAGGTTGTAGTCACTTACCAACATGCCCTTCTTCTCCAATGTATGCAGCTCGTTCTTGAGTTGCAATTTTCGTGCCTTTGTATTGGTCTCATACAATGTGACCAAACTGTTCCAAGTCTCTTTCAGAGTCTTGGCATCTTGTATGTGCCCAATCATGCTATCATGTATGCTAACAGATAGCCAATACATTACCTTTCATGCTCCTTGATTCCATTCCTCATATGCTCTTAACTAGTCTGCAGTCCGATTCCTCTCTGGTAATTATGGAGCATTTTTGTTCTCTCCTTCGATGTACTTCCATTAGCCTTTTCCCATCAGGAAATTCATCATTCTGAATCTCCAAGCATGGAAGTTGTTCTTGTCTAGCTTATCCCTCATAAGCTGACTCATTCCATCTGTGTTTGCCATTTTTGTAGCTATTCACAACACTGTAAAACTCTACAAGCAGCATTTCTGCTTGAACATTGTCGCACTATGATGTGACAGTTTGATCTCAGAAAAACACAGTTTTCGTGTATCCACAAATTTTGGATATGGAATATATGAGTGTTACTGAATACGATGCAAGTTACAGTTTCCAAAACTGACCTGGATTTTCTATGGGCCCCACCTTACAGGCTCAAAACGGAGGTCGAGATGGGCCATTTTCGTAGCAATCTGAGGTTGTTTGTGAAACGTGCTTTCTCCACGCCTTCTTGCATACTCTACACCATCGGCCTTCTCCAAGAGCTCTCCACAGCCACACTAGCTCTGATACCATGTCACGAGGAAGGAGATAAGGAAGAGAGCTCACACACACACTCTCACAATCAAAGAGAAGTACACACTCAGATTGAGGCAAGGAAGAATAAATCTTCTTCTTCTTCTTCTATTACATAAAAAGGAATGTATAAGACCTAAAACAAGAATGCAACTACTGCAATATATAAAGACTAGTACATAAGGAAAAACCTAATGTCTGCGAATGAGTGAGCTGGCAAGAAACAAATGTGCCATCACTCTCGGTAGATAAATCTAATAAAGCTCAATGAAGGGTCCCTAACATATACCGACGTGACCACTATACATGTCAGAGAAACGAAAAAGTAATATGTGTCATCCTGGATCATCACATGTTGAGCTTGATATCTCAACATTCTTGATGGTTGTAATTTTTGCAATAGGAATGAATAACTCCTCATAGTCAATCACATAGGTTTTAAAAGAAATTTTGACTCGTAATATAGCCTTGTATCTACCTATACTTCCATATACATTCCTTTGCACTATAAACCAACGTTTTTGCCATTGCTGCTCGTGCATTCTTGCTTTCATACTAGTTTCCATGTGTTGTTTTCTTCTAATGCTTTCATGTTTTTGCACATGGAATCACTTTAGGTATGCTCTACTCTGGTTTCCTCAATCAAATTAGGTTCATTGTATTTAATCACATTGAACATGTATGCATAGTGTCTTACAATGAAATTATGGTCACTAGGCTTTTGGAATAGATAGCTTACTCTAAGATATGAAGCTCTTCTATTTTTGGAAATTTGTCATTGTGTTTGATGTACTTTTACTATCCACAATGCGAGCCTCATCTTCCTTGACTCCATGGCCTTCATAATATAACTCCACAAGTTAGCTGATGGTGTGATTCCTTTCCATGATGAGGTAGATTTTGATCTTCCATACTCACTTGGATGGATTCTTATAATTGTCTTTCTACCTCTTCCACATCTTCATCTTGCAAGCATATCGTATGAAATCACTAAGTTCTTAATTAATCAAATATGACATCCCATAATCCTTGGTAATGATTTGATAACATCTATAACATTTTTGTTTGTATCCTATCATCACGTTTTATCCTCACTTCATGAGAGACATGTGAATAAAAAACATCCAAACATCTTGAAGTGTGAGAGGTCAAGTTTCCTCCAATTCCATACTTATTAAAGTGTAAGAGCATTTATGCAAGAGGTAGGATAGCACACCTATTTATGATGTACACTATAGTAGAAACAAAGAAATCCTCTGAAGTGTGCCTCTGTTCATGATAAATCAACTATTGGTGGCTTCTTGGACATCCATGATATAGGTTTTCTTCCAAGTAAGAACACATAGACTCACGTCATCCTCTTTTCTTCCTTTGAACATGCCCATTCTACATCAGTATATAGTTTAGCACTTAGATCATCATCATACGGATAGTCTAGAACATAGTTAATCATGTGTTTGATTTTTCTCAAGACCTTTCTATGTACATTCAAATGATCACACGTGGGTGCTTGTAAGATTTGTGAGAACACTCTTATAACATAAGCATGGCCTAGCCTTGTAATATTTGAATTTAGAAGTGAGTCATTATGCCACTATACATTGTAATGTCTTAAATGTGATCTTCAAAACATACACATAGTTTTTTATTTGGTTCCAAAGACTAAGAGTGTGTCTTACATCCACGCTTCCCAAATCTCTATAATACATCTAGGAGATACAATCTTTGGATGATGAGAACTCCATATTATTCTTTGTATATGACTTTAATGCCTGAGAAGTACTTTAGGATACAAAGGTGTGAGGTCTATCACTACTTTCCAAACTTTGCCTCTATTTCTTTGACACAAAATTCATCATCTCCTATTGTTATGAGATTATCACTGTCTTCTAACCAAACTTGCAATAATAATAAAATAATCTTTGATTCCATGCTCTTGAATCTTCCTTTAGTCCATACAAGGCTTTATTTAACTTGCATCCATATTTCGGAATTTTTTTTTACTTCAAACCCGAATAGTTGTGTCATATTAACAAACTCCTCCAAGTCACCATTAAAAAATTATTCTTTTTAACCTCCAATAGAAACATTGATCACCTTGTTGATATAGCCACTATAGTTAAGGTATCCTTGATGGTTGTAATTTTGACAATAGGAATGAATGTCTCCTCGTAGTCAATCACATAGGTTTTGAAAGAACTTTTAGCAAGTAATATAGCCTTGTATCTACCTATAATTCAATCCACATTCCTTTGCATTATAAACCAACTTTTTTCCAATGCTCCTCATTCCTTCCTGCTTGCATACTAATTTCCATGTGTTGTTTTCTTCTAATGTTTTCATGTTTTTGCACATGGGATTACTTTATGTATGCTCTATTATGGTTTGTTTAATCAAATTAGGTTTCTTTTCCTTGATCACATTGAACAATGAAATTATGGTCACTAATATTTTGAAATAAATACCTTACTCTCTAGGGTATGAAGCTCTTCTACCTTTGAAATTTGTCATTGCCTTTCATGTAGTTCTACTATCCTCAATAGGGCCCTCATTTTCCTTGAATCCATGTCCATCATATAACTCCACAAGTTACCATGCTCACTTGGGTGGATTCTTTTAATTGTCTTTCTACTTCTTCCACATCTTCATCTTCAAGCATACGGTATGACATCACTAGGGTCTTAATTAATCAAATATGACATCCCATGATCCTTGGTAATGATGTGATAACATCTATAACATTTTTGTTTCAAAGAATAAACTAAAATGATACATCATTGTAGCCTATCATCAAGTTTTATCCTCACTTCATGTCAGACATGTGTGTAACAAATATCCAAATGTCTTCAGGTGAGAGATGTCAGGTTTCCTCCAATTCCCTAATTATTAAGGTGTAAGAGCATGTATGCTAGAGGTAGGATAGCACACCTATTAATGATATACACTATAGTAGAAATAACATCCCCCCCAATAGAACAGTCATTTCATTCATCCTACTCCTACCAATCTCTTTAATGTACCCTTTTTTTCTTTCTACCAGGTTGTTTTGTTGAGGTTTGTATCTACAAAGAAATTACCTCCTTATCCATTGGTCTCATCCTTTAGAATCTTTATCCATCTTCCTTATTCCTTCTCCACTTGTGACCTAAACCTTTTTAAGGTAGGAGGACTTGTTATTTATACTTGATACAAAGAAACCTCAATTCTCTCAAGCTATCTTGATGTTTTTAGTTTTCCTTGAGCAAGAGTAAACATTAGTCCTCCCATATTTACTTTTGAAATTTGTTTAAAAGCACATAAGGGGTCCTAAATAAAGAATCCTTTACGACCAAAATTTAGCTAAAATCCTCATTCAACCATGTACCCACATAAAATGAGGTTATTTGTATTGGTAGGTACATGTTTTAGCTCTCATACACTATTTGGCTTGTGCTTTCCGTCAATCTTGACGTCTCCTATATGTTGGATCTCATGTTGTATATTGTACATGCTAGAAAAACTATCTCCAAACAATGGAAAATTTTGGACTACACATCCAATTCAATAAAGATCTTTTTCAGCCGCATAATTTCATGAGTGGCTAATTCCAATCCTCTATAGTGTGCCTCTTTTCATGATTAATCAATTGTGGGTGGCCTCTTGGACATCCATGATATGGGTTTTCTTCCAAGTAAGAACACATAGACTCATGCGATCCTCTTGTCTTCATTTGAACCTGCTTAGTCTACATCAGTAGATAGTTTAGCATTTAGATCATCATCATAAGGATAATCTAGAGCATAGTTAATCACGTGTTTGATGTTTGTCAAGTCCTTTCTATGTACATTCAAATGATCACACGTGGGTTCTCTCAAGATTTGTGAGAGCACTCTTATAACATAAGCATGGTCTAGCCTTGTAATATTTGCATTTAGAAGTGAGCCAATTATGCCACTATACATTGTAGTGTCTGAAATGGGCTCTTCAAAACATACACATAGTTTTCTATTTGGTTCCAAAGACTAGGAGTGTGTCTTACATCCATGCTTCCCAAATCTTTATAGTACATCTAGGAGATACAATCTTTGGATGATGAGAACTCCATATTATTCTTTGTATATGACTTCAACGCTTAAGTAGTAAAAAGTAAGGGTACCAAGGTGTGAGGTCTTTAACTACTTTCCAAACTTTGCCTTTATTTGTTTGACACAAAGTTCATGATTACCTATTGTTATGAGATCATGATTTCCTTCTAACCAAACTTGCCTTAATAATCAATTGATATTTGGTTCCAAGCTCTAGAAGCTTGCTTTAGTCCATACAAGGCCTTATTCAACTTGCATTTGAAAGGGATAAGATAGTTAGCTTCATTCTATCTCATGATATTATCAAGGCAATGATAGGAAATATTGAAGACCTAAAGACCTTGATAAAAGTCTTTAACGTTTCGTATTGATATGTCAATATCTTATCCTCAAATTCAAATCATGAAATTGGGATCATTTGGAGATATTATATATAAATAATACATACTTTTAGTCTTTTTTTTTCTCGTCTTGCCCTTGTTTGAATACACAAATTTCTTCATAATAAAAAATGGGATAATTATCATTTTGTGATCTTGTCACAATGCTATGAATGTTATCTCTATGAAGAAGAGAACGTTGCACTACTATTGTCTCTATATAAGTGATTGTTGCTCACTTGCATCAATAAAACATATATGTACATTGATATATATATATATATATATATATATATATATATATATATATATATATATATATATATATATAAGAGAGAGATAAATTCATGTACCTTATGTATGCACAAAAGGGATAGAGAGATGTTTTCAACTTATTGAATGGCTTGTAGCTTGCAGTGCACTCCTTTTAGTAAATCTCTATATCTTCATGCAAAATTTGGTTGTCTTTATATATATCAAATGGATTGAAAGACCTTCTCTACATAGAAACAAAATCAATATTTCAACTTATTTGTGATTATGTATGTTAGAAGACTCACCTCCCAACCTATTTATATCCCTCACCTAGTCAGAATCTAAGAGTTCTCTCTAAGGTCCCTCTAGTCATCTGGCCATCATAAGTAGGTACCTTGTATGAACTCTGTGGCTTTTGGCTTTGGCTATCCCCCGAGCAAGAAACTTCTCATTCCTCCAAGCATGTACATCTCTGGAATATAACACTCACTCCCCCTTCTAAAGATCAATATCCTCAATGATATAGAAGGAGCCATAAATGTGGGAATCAGAATATGTGATTCTAAATAATAAGAGTAGAGTGTGCTAGGTGTCTGAAATACTAGATGCTCAAAAAGTAGACAAGTAGTCTCTTTGCTTCCTATCTAGCATTTCCACCAATAAATAGTAGTCCTTGTCGTGGGCATAGTATAGGAATCCCTCTATGGCCAAATGAGCATAAGTACTTGGGATATCCTCAAAATCCCTATGGCTAGACCTTGACCATGTTGGAAATGAGGTAGGCCCTTAGCTCATATCACAGGTCCATGGTTCTATAGGTCCAACATATACAACACAAAATCTAGCAATCTTCAATATTGACAAAACATGAACATACCACAACTTAATCATACAGATGATGAGACAAAGATAGAGAAAGAATAGATGACATGTGTAAGGTGTTACGTAAGCCATCGCTTACTCATAGTATCATATAGACCAATGTTCAATGTACAATGTGGGAGTAAAACTCTCAACCACTCTATGTGATGAGAAATAGATGGAAGAGTGAATGTACAAATGTAACAAACATATTCAGATGTATGGGGAGAAATCTGAATATACATGAGATGTGTGACCTAATAGGTTATAGAAGAGTGAATATGAGTGAATGAAAGAGGAAGGATCAGTGTGAAACTGATAATCAACAAACCCTCATCTAACCTTAGGCTATGGAAGACCTTAAGTCAGATACGTGTGTGAAAAGATCACATACTTAAAAAGTAGCAAAGAATGCTAACAAGTTTGCTGCCGGAAATCCTCAAACTCATGTGAACACACCTTCTCAAACACCTCATCCAAATATGCATAAAGCATATATGTACTGATTCTCTTCTACCTATGTCGAATAGGACTCCTCCTGATATGGATGCCACTGCCTCCATAAACTTCAAGTAGTACCTATGTGCATAAAGAGAATATGTACCTGAATACTTAACATAAGATGTAAATCTTATGTTAAACACCATCCAATGTCTTTGAAGTAGCCTGAAATCTTCATGTAGAAGATAATCTTCAAATACACCATGTAAATGGCCGATCCTCACCACCAAGTTGCTAATGACCAAGTCTTCTTTTCATGAACAAGAGATAACCTCCTCTTCATGAGCAAGAGTGTGAGAACACTCTTCATCTTCTCCAAGAAGAAATCCAAGAAGAATCCATAGTTGCTCCTCAACATGCTTCAAGTTAGCACCATGGCTGCCCCATGTGCTAGAAGCAACACCACCTCTATTGAGGTCCAAGCACAAGGCTTGTGTTGAAAACTAGGTGAAGGATACTCCAAGTAATCCCAAAGACTCTCTTTTATAGTAGAGTGTGTGTCTCTCCAAAAGCAAAATAAAGCACAACAATAAAGCTTTCGCTAAATAAAGCAGAACCTATTGCAATCGCTAATCATCCGTTCATCTTCTTTCATCGCTCTCCACTTGTGCTTTATCTCCTGAAAAGCATTATAAAAAGGAAATGCCACGCGCTGCCGCCAGGCAGATTCAAACCCATGACTCGTGTATGAGAGTCGATTAACTTATCCAAGGCGCCCGTCGTGGACTGATGAAAATATAATAATACTGAGTTCTATACATTCTTTAGCGCTGTGCCGCGATTCATGGGTGGAGAGTGTTATAAGAAAAAACTACTCATGTATATACTGTGAGCAATCGTGACCAATAGGATATTGTTTTCCAACAGACCACTAAGTTGTGATGGCTTGTTACCTATAGAGACCTTGGCAGCTTGCCCTTATCTCCCGGAAATACCCACTGATAGCTTATCATATGGTGTAAATATGAAAAATCACTTATTTCACTATATTAACGAAACATACTAAGCTCATCCAAAACACTCTAACTATGCCCCAATGTCTGTGAGAAAATACTAAACAAAAATGGAAATCTTTTTCAAATAGTGCTTAATCCCTAAGTCAAGTAAATTAGTTTGATTTACTCATTGTAATGAAATGAAACTCAAAAAACTCTTATCATGAAAACTGTGAATTCAAGATGACAATCTATCAATGATCCAAACTATGGACCAAAATCTCAATATGTCATATCCGAACTATGGACCAAAATCTCCATCTATCATATGAAATATATAATAATCCAATCTGTGGATCAAAATATGTCCCATACAAAGTAAATCCCAATCTACTCTATGGAACTAAGTCATTCATGCCAAGCAAAGACGTGCTGAGAAACTACAACAACTAGTGGAATTAACACTACCTTCTCAATAATAACATGCAACTTGTTCCAAGTGGATGAAACTTGCTTTTTCTCTGACCATCATTGTCTGATCATCACTATGATCAAATCATTCCCAACTAGGAATGATATATATGTAGTAAATTATTGTAATACTCTAGTACTCCTAGATATAATAAGGGCCATAATGTGAGTCCACTAAATACACTAAAAAAATGGCAAGTAGATGTGTGCACACTCATAGCCCACTAGGCTAAGCATCTAATTCACCTCTTACATACTATGTATGAAACTTTGCCTTATCTCAGGCATATCAAATAAATTAGTACATACTCTAGGAATTGCATATTCATAGTTCTTATGTGCATAGAGAAAATACTATTTTATTTGATATGCCTGAGATTAGTCCATGTTTCATAAATAGTGTGTATGAGGTGAATTAGATGCTTAACTTAGTGGGCTATGAGTGTGCACAAATCTACTTACCAGTTTTCATTGTATTTAGTGGACTCATATTATGGACCTTATTATATCTGGGAGTGCCAGACTATTATAGTAATTTACTACAGATATATCATTCCTAGTTGGGAATGATTTGATCATGGTGATGTTCAAACAATGATGGTGTTTCTTCTATATCATTGAAGACAATGATTTTTGGAAGAGAGAGAAAGTGTTATATTCTAGAGATGTACATGCCTAGAGGAACGAGAAGTTCTTTTCTCGGGAGATAGCTAAGGCCAAAATCCAGAGAGTTCATAGAAGGTACCTACTCATGATGGCCAGATGAGTAGAAGGATCTTAGAGAGAACTCTAGATGGTGACCAAGAAAGGGCTATAAATAGGTTGGGAAGTGAGTCCTAGGTATGTCATTCTCCACTTCTCACATTTATTGTGGGATGTGAACTCATGACCTATCGGCTGGGAGTACGATGGGCTAACCACTTGCCCCAAAAGCCATGGTTGAGGATCACTTCCTAATTCTCCCTCTTATGGTGTGGCTCAACCATCTTCGACCTGTCATATCTTGATTCTAACAATATCTTCCCCCTTAAGAGATCATTTTCCTCAATTATCAATCCTTGATCTCCCCTTGAATTGATGTCATCACCTTTGCATAGTCTCTTGAACCTTCTATTTCTCAACCTTGGTCTCTTGAACCCTTGCTCTCAACCTTGGTCTCTTAAACCTTGCCTTTCCCCTTCTTGGCCACTTGCCTATGGGCTTGCCTCGTTCACAACCTTGGTCTCTTGAGCCCCTTCTTCTCAACCTTAGTATCTTGAACCTAGTTTTCATCCATGCTAGGTATCTTGGATCCTCAATCCACTTCTTCCCTTGGGATGCTTGTTCTAAGATCTATCCAATGCTATCTTACACCTCTAAATCTGACCTATGGATTGGGAGATACACTCTAATCTTTGTTGGGCTCATCTTTGAAAGCGACACATGCCCCTTCCATCCACTTGTCCAAGCATACTTCCTATGATCTAATACCAATTGTGAGAAGTAGAGAATGGCATACCCAAGATTCACCTCCCAACCTATTTATAGCCCTTGCCTAGTCACCATATAGAGTTCTCTCTAAGGTACCTCTACTCATCTAGCGATCATGAGTAGGTACCTTGTATGAACTCTCTGGCTTTTGGCCTTGGATATCCCCCAAGCAAGGAACTTTTCATTCCTCCATTCATGTACATCTCTAGAATATAACAATGTAGCACTTTGATGAATCAACTTGCTAGAGTTTATGAAATTAGTATTCTAGATAATGAAATGAAAAAGAAAAAAAGTGCATAACCATGAATAAAGTGTTTCCTTGATTTCAAATGAAAGTGACTAAAGGTCCATATAGTCATGGAGAAGCTTCATGGTTGATTTTTTGCACAATCTTTATATGTGAAAGGAAATAAGCCTCACTATGTATGAATTTTAGCCAAAATTCGAGTTCTAAAAAATCCCCCACGTGCATTTTCTATATCTCTACTATAGCAAGCATTCATGGTGAGCAGTCGATCATGGTGAGCAAGAACAAGAGCAGTTGTTTGTGGCCTTCGCAAGAAGAGTGCAAGCAAGACCAAGTCATTCGTGGTGTTTGCAAGAAGAACTTCTTTGTGAGTTGGACACAGACATTCATCATGAGCCATATGATTGGCCTACTTGTGGTAGTGATTTCTTCTATGACGATGTTTCAATCCTTGAATTTGAATGTATAAATATCAAATCTAGGAAAGGGAGAGTCATGCCTTCCTTTGAAAATACTACATATTTAAATTTTATTGCGAGTATGCTTTGATCACTTGTACTTATTCTACTTGTTCTTTTAGACCCTTTTTTGCATATGAATTTTCAATAAGAAAGAAAATATCTACAAGTATAGTGCATGATTTCCTATAACAGAAGCTTCATTGTATATACATTTGGGAATGGGTTTTAAATCATGTTTGGATTATTCCGTGTATTTAAATTTTCATTTATCAAATAACTCACATTTTGATATTTTTCTTAAAATCCTTTAACCGAGAATAGTTTCTTAGTAATGAGTTACACTCAAGTATAATTGTGAAAATGTCCTTACTTACTAAGGATTATAATATCCTATTAAATCACATATTTATTTCAATTTTGAAAGTGATCTATCAAATTATTAATCATTAGGAAATCCTTATTTGGTTATAAATTGAAAAAAGGAAAGTTCTTCATGCAAAGACATTATGCTTGACCTCTTTCTTTTTAATCTTGTTCTAAAGAAATAAGAGGCCATACTTCTTGTGCATATCCAAACTCACCATATTTAGAACATAATCATTAAAGAAATTTTGTGCATGGCCTTCATATGAAAATATTTCATGTCCATTATAGTACTATCCTTGTTCCACAAGACCCAAAAATACATCCATGAATTATCTATAGATATTACAAGGTCACCTTGTAGAGAAGAGTGAGCATAGGAAACTAATGTATATAATATAGAATAAAAAAGATAAGTGAGTTAACATTTTGTATTCTCACTAATACTCAAAACCACATTTCAAGAATTCTTTCATCTAATTTCTTAAATCCACGTTCTCATTCGTTTTCATGTGTTAAATGTGCCATTATGATTTTAGAATTTGAAGTATTCATACGTTTGAATTTCATAATTTCTATTTGCTATGAATACTTCTCTTCAAGCTGATGCCTCCTCATATTTAATAATTCACCATCAAGTTTATAATCTCTAAGCCGTGCATTTATTCATGTAACATTCTAATTTTCTTACCTATTATCTTATTCGTCCTTATAAAAGCTATGTCCGCTTTCATATTTAGTTGAAAAAGGAAAAAGAGGTCATACACTCCTTGACAAGAAAAATGTTAGCATCAACAAGAACTATATATAGAGCACAAAGTACACATAGATTAACATAGGAGCATTTATGGTAGTATTTATGTACACACACATGCAGATATAAATAGCAACATTTAAGGCAGCACACACACACATATATATATATGTGTGTGTGTGTGTGTGTATATATATATATATATATATAGTACACACAAAAATACACACACACACATATATACCAAACAAATATACATATACACAATATTTCCCTACATATATATACATAAAATTATGCACCCATAAATGATGCTATGTATATCTCTTTGTATGTGTATATTTGTTTGGTGTGTGTGTGTATATATATATATATATATATATATATATATATATATATATATATATATATATATATATATATATATATATATATATGTGTGTGTGTGTGTGTGTGTGTGTGTGTGTGTGTGTGTGTGTGTGTGTGTGCATGCATTTTTGTACGTACTATAATATATATATATATATATATATATATATATATATGTGTGTGTGTGTGTGTGTGTGTGTGTGCATTTTTGTACGTACTAATATATATATATACATATATATATATATATATATATATATATATATATATATATATATATATATATATATATATATATATATATATATATATATATATATATATATATGTATGTGTGTGTGTGTGTATGTATGTATGTATGTATGTGTGTGTGTACTATTATACATATACATGTATTGTGCTATGTGTATACATTTACTATGTCTCTTTTGTGTGTGTATATATGCATGTAAGTATATGTGTGTCCATATGTGTATGTATGTGCATGTACGTATATGTGTGTGCATGCATGTATGTATATGTGTGTACATGCATGTATGTATATGTGTGTGTATGTATGTATGCATATGCATGTGTGTATGTATATGTGTGTGTATGTACAATGTATATGTGTTTGTATATATGCATGCATATGCATGTGAGTGTGTGTGTGTGTGTGTGTATTTTTGTGTCTATGTGTGTATGTGTGGAAAAGTGTGTATGAATATGTGTGTATGTCAGTGTATGTGTGTATGTATATGTGTGTCCCTTATGTATGTATGCATGTGAGACTATATGTGTATGCATATGTGTATGTATGTGTGTGTATGCATAAGTGTGTGCATGTATATGTGTGTGTATGTATGCATATGAATGTTGTGTGTGTATATGTGTGTATATGCTCTAAAACTAACATTAAACATTAACAAACATTAATTTCATTTCTCTTTCTCTTTCATTTCTCTCTCTCTCTTTCTCTTTCTCTATCTCTCTCTTTCTCTTCATTTCTCTCTCTAATAAAGAACAAAACAATGCATGCATGTATATAAATAACTCAAATCGATATAATTTCCTTTGGATTGCTCGTCAGATCACAATCGATTTCATCTCCCGTCAAACAAAAAAACACACCAAAAAGCTCCTACAAAACAAAATGAAAAATAAAAATTAGGAAACAAAAACAAATAGAGAAAGAGAGAGGGTGAAGGAGTGCAGGCATCACTTACCAAGACGTTAGAGAGAGGGAGGGAGATGTGTGTGTAGAGAGAGAGAGAGATCTATGCATGTGTGGAGAAAGAGAGATTTGTGTGTGTATGGAAAGAGAGGAGGGTGGATGTGTGAGGGGAGAGATAAAAAGCACAAGACAAGCACAATGCAAATGGATGTGTGAGATCGAGTACAATGCACACACATGCAAATTTGGCAGAAAATGGATCACAGTTCAAAATAGAGGAGTAGTCAACTTTTGTCTCTCGGGTTATTAAAACATGCCATTGGTATAGGCATCTGTATATGCATCGGTATAAGCATCGGTAGTGCCCAAAAAAATACCAATGCATATACCGGCCTATACCAACATCTATATCAATGGCTATACAGACGGTGATTTTTTTAACGCTTATACCAAGGATAATTTTCCAATGGATATACGGAAGTTGAAGTGACCGTTAGTATGGCTATCATGGTTTTTCCAAAAAATTTTGACGGTCATACCGATGCCAAGGTATGAATGTCAGTATGGCTAGCATCGGTATGGGACTCATATGTTGTAGTGGATACATATGTACATATGTGCACACACATACATATATCCACACACAAACATTTACATATTCACATACACATACATACACAAAAGTTACATGGACACAATGGCTTTTTGTAGGTGTCAATGTTTTTGTAGGTGAATGCTTTTTTTGCACATATATGGCCTTCTCAAAGTGGGGAAAAATTGCAGGTGGCTTTTATTATAGAAAAAGTGGCTTTCATTATGGCTATCTCACATGTTTGTTTATAGGCTTGCATGACCTAAAATATTTTTCTTTTTTAGTTCCAAATTTAGGGGAAATGGTGCCAAAACATTTTTCCCATATGGAGCTACATATGGCAAAAAACATTCAGCATTTATACGAACTTTCATACAGATTTACATATATAATACTTACATACACACACGTACGTACGTACGTACATACATATATACATTTATACATAACTACACATACATACATACAACATGCATACATACAAACATACATACATATACATAGTTGCATGCTTATATATCCACACATACGAACATACATACATGCATACATACTTACATACATATGTACTTACATACTTAAATAGATACTTATAATAACATACATACTTACACACTTAAATACCTACATAACTAGGTACTTGCATACATAGATACATAGATACATAGATACATGCATAGGTGCATACAAACATACATACATGCATATATAAACACATACATACATATATACCTACACATACATAGATCCATACATGCATAAATACTTAATTTCATACATATGTACTTACATGCTTACATATATACTTACACATATACATGCATACATACATACATGCATATACACATCCAAACATATATACATATGTACATACATACATGCATGCATATGTACGTACATACATACATATATACATATATACATACATACATATATACATACATACATACATCCATGCATACATGTATATAAACATACCTAGATACATACATACATACATACATACAAACATACATGCATACATGTAGAGGGGCACTAGAGAAATGGCCTCCAACACTCCTTTAGTACTCAAGCCCATAAGCACGGATGGATATGATGGAAAGGAAGGGTTCTTAACTCCTTAAACATTCACTTCACACATACACACACAACACAAAGAGAACTCTTAGGGTATGTGTGGTCAGCACTACCCTCTTAGCATCCACATAGAATGAAAATGCTCTTAGGACATGGGCAATCCAATTATCTGCTTAGCATTCACACACGTGACACACATGTAAACTAAAGGATAAAGCATTAGCATAAGGAACTCTTGTTCTAAGTCATGATAATCATTTTGATAATAGGAATGATACAAAGTTCCAACCATGATGGGAAGGACCGTTTCTGATCAAGAAAAACTTCAAGAATGGAATCTATCAACTCATGGATATATCAGGGAAGTTGCACAAGATGAAGGTCAATGGATGCAGGTTAAAGAAATTATGGTAGAGGATAGAAGAAAGAAACAAAAAACGTGACCACTCAAGGAAGAAAGACATATTAATAGTGCTACAAGAATATGACCTGCCTTGGAACAACAACAAATTCTTTGAAGGCTAGAGACATCAATGCCTCTAGCCAAGGGGAGGTCTAAGTATGAGGGAATATTTTTTGAAACCCCTCCTTAATAATACCTTATGTATAGCTATGTATCCCTATAGTATTTGTATTTTTTAGCCCTTCATAGAAACCATAAATATATGTATTTGAAGGAAATAAAAAGCCAACAATAAGGTGGGCCCCACCCTAGTAAAGTAGCGAGGCTTACCTATAGTGAATGGTAGAATCAAATCCTAAGTTAAATATGGAGTGGGATAATCGTTTTTGTAAATTCAAATATTTAAGCTTTACCCACTCTCCCTTTCGAAAGATTCCAAATACCTTTCAAAGACTCAAGGCCCACCATAGACTTTCTAATCCTATGCAAAAGATGCTTGACAAATGGGACACATGTGATTGATATTTGGGCCTAAAATCAAGGATATAATATTCCAAATTCCCAAACTCAGATATCAAGAACATTCGCACAAAATGAAGGTGCTATTTATGGTATTTCTATAATTCTTTATGAACTATAAAAGATATGACCATATGGGATGAGATGCACACGTTAGAATGACAAAAAATCTTCTAGGATTTTGTCAAAGTTGTATTTTCTACCACACAAGTGTCACAACTAGAAGATTCTCCCAAAGAATATCATCTCCAAATATCTTACAAAAGGCCCTTAAAAGAACCCTCTTGGGTGCCCCCAAAGAAGCAAGTGGTATGTAGATACATGTTATCAACATTGCGGTGATCATAGTGCTACCCTTTGGAAGTGGTGGAGACTTTGGCTACAAGAGAGGTGCTACAACCTCTTCCTTTATGTATTCCATATCCTTTGTATCCGTACCTTGTAATATGAAACTTATTTCCCATTGAATCCAACCATCTCTTACTTCCTCTCTCTCTCACCCCTTCTATTTCTTATAACTCATTCTCTACATTCCCCTCAAGCTCCTTGTTTTTATGTATTTGAATGTTTGTTGTTAAATGCTAAACGGGCAGTGTGGAACACCTGTGTTCTATGAGCATTTGGTATAATAGTGAATGTACATGTGTATGTGTCACTTGTGTGAATGCTAAGAGGGAAGCATGGAACACCTGTGTCTTAAGAGCATTTCGTGTAATAGTGAATTTAATAAATTCCTCCCTTCTTTTCTCTGCTTGATTGACGTAATGTTCCACTACAAGTTCCCTTTTCATACTCAAGTGTTGTAGGTCTATAAGCCTTATTTGGATTACCTCTTCTGAACTTTCTGCACTTTCTTTTAGCAGTACACAGAGACTTGGGATTTCCACGTCTATTGGTAACGAGGCTTCTTGTGCATACACTAAATGAAAATGAGTGAATCCTAAGGATGCCTTCTAGAATGTGTGATATGCCCATAATGTTGCAGTAAGGTGTTTTTCACATTCCTTAGGATGCTTCTTTACCTACTTACTAATGATTTTACAAACAAATCCATTGGTTTTTTCAACAAGACCATTAAATTAAGGATAATAGGGTCTAGAGTATATATGCCTTATGTTTAATCTACTTAATAGATCATTCAAAACATCTGATATAAAACTTGGACCATGATCAAACACTATCTCTAAAGATATTCCAAATCTACAACATATGAAATCATAAAATGGACTTCCCAATATCTTGTGTGGTAGTTCTTTTTGTCCTAGCTAATTTATGGCCATCTAGTCATGTAGTCCAGTGCCACAATGATGTACCCTTTTCCTTAGTTTGTCCTTGGTAGGGGCCCGATTCCATCAATTCCCCATTTCTTGAATGGCCCATAAGATATGACTGGTGTCCTTGGTTCATACCCCTATAATTTGACATTTATTGCATGTTTTACACCAATATTGAACATGTTTATGGTGTAGGCCATATATACCCTACTTGAAGTACTTTCCTTACTGTTATTTCATGTGAGAAGTTTCCTCCACATGCATGATCATGACATGATTCCAAAATGCTCTTTATTTCATTTGATCAAGGGACCCTTCTATGAATAAGGTCCTTACTTTTCTCATAGAGATGATCTCTTATGAGTTGGTATCTTAGTTTTTTTTAGATGGTTGCAATAATTATGGCCAATTGATATTCATTTTTTGTGTGGAGATATCCTCAATTAGATCATAAAGTTCCATACCCTTACCTAGAGGAAAGTCCTCCATCGTGATCTTCCTTCTTGGGCTTCAATTCCTTTTACTAGTTTCTCCTTCTACAACTCTTCCTTTCTTACTTTGTGTACCCAAGTTGGAATCTTCATCATGAGATCTATCTCTATCTTGCACCCTTCTCCTCTTGATTGGCATCGTATCCATGGTCTCTTGTTCTTCAATCACCTCCAAAATGTTTATCGAACATTCTTCTCCTTGCACTGGTGGAACAGGTGGGAGGTTCACTGGTTGTTGTTGTTGTTGTTGTTGTTGTTCCTATGCATATGGTGGTGGCCTCTTAATAGGATACATATCACCTAGATTCCTACGAGGGGGAGGACAATTGTACATACCATGACCATTTTCGTTGCAAGTGTAGCATATGAATTCTTATGCTTGTTTTCATTGTATCCTATTATGTTCCCTTTGTGGCCTATTTTGCTGACTCCTTACTAATTTCACTATCAATTTATTTAACTATTGTGTGATCCTCTATAATGGGTCTCATTGGGGGTCTTCGTCTCTCTCATTCGAGTTGTTTTGTATACTTCCTTGGGTTGGGACATCTACATTATCTACTTTCTCCTTCTCATAGGTATAGTATGTGTGTTGAAACTTCTGTTTCCTACATTTTAGCTTGTCTATTTCTAATTCTTCATCAAAGGTGGTTGGAAAATGAGATTCCACCTTTTGTTTTAGTGGGGGAAAAAGTCTGGCAATAAACCTATATCTTTTCGAAAATTGTGATGCCAATTCATTTTCTCCTAAGCTTCTCTCCCAACTGTTCCACAAACTTTGAAAATTTGCTTCATAATCTGTAAAATCATGAAGAGAGAGTTGCCTTAATGAGAGAATTTGTTTCCATAATCCCTCTAGAGTGTCCTTTTTGTATTTCTCCAAGAAGGTTGCTCGTACTGTTGCCCAGCTATGTCTTGCTTCTTGAGCTAAGCTTGTGAACCATATATTACACACATACATTCATGCCTATAATCATATATAGAAATAAAAATAAACATAAAAATATATAGATAAACATACACATACAAACACAAACACACACACATACACCTATACACATGTATATCTACATATACACAAATACATACACATACACATTCTGACAAACATGCATACACACACGTACACAAACATACACATATGCATGCATACACACATAGACATAGATACACACATACATACACATTAACATATACATATATACACATATGCATATACATAAAAATAGTTAAACACATGCACACATAGACACATACACAAATGCATATACATAAACACACACATATTTACATACACATAGATATAAACATACACACATGCATATGCACACATTAATACACATATACACAAACAAACACATTCACATACACATAGGTACACACACATACATATACAGACATACACGTACATAAACACACACATACATACACACGTACACTCACACACACATACATAAAAATACAATTAAACATACATATATACATACACATAGATACACAATTAAACACACACACATATACATACACATACACATTCATAAACACAAGCACACACAAAAACATACACATTCACATATGAATACATATATACATGTACATACACATACATACACATACATACACATACATACACATACATACACATGTATACACACATACATACACAAACACAAAACACAAACATACACATTCACATACACACACACACAAACATACACTTTAACATACACACATACATAAACACACACACACAAACATACATATTCCCATACACACTCACATACATATAAACACACATACATACACACACATTCATACAAAGAAACACACACACACACACACAAACATAAACATTTACAAACACATACATAGAATCTATCTTTGCATGTATATATCAATTTGTAGGTGTATATCTTTTTGTAGGCGAAAAAAAAATGTAGGTAGCTTTCATTATAGGAAAAGTGGCTTTGATTATGTTTTAGCCATCTTGTTTGATTATAGGCGTAAATGTATTACATTTTTTGTTACTTTCATATTTAGAGGGAATCCCGTTTATTTGTTTTTAATGTACTATGTTATATATGGTGAAATTATTTTAGCATACTTACATTCTTAATACTTACATGCAAACATACATACATACTTAGTTACATACATGCATACTTTCATACATACATACATACAAACATACATACACACATACACACATACATACATACCTACAAATACATACATGCTTTCAACAAAAACATACTTATACATATATGGATTCATACATAAATTCATACATAGATACATACACGTACATACATAAACACATACATATATACTTACAGACATAAATACATACATATATGCATAAATACATACATGCATACTTACAAACATACACAAATACTTACATCAAACATAGTTACATACATACATACATACATACCTACACATACATAAACTTACATACATACATACCTACACTTACATACATACATACTTACTTACTTACTTACATGTATTACATACATACATACATACATATGTACATATATACATGCATATTGACATAGATACATATCCACTCTGGGTGGAGTGGCCTTTGGTGATGGGCATATGTAGAATCGGTGTAGTATCACAGGTCAAAGGTGTCCAAAGCTTGGTGCAGAAGGCTTGAAGTGATTGTCAACTCCAGTGTCTTGCAGTATGGTATCCTTTGATTTTTTTACTTCTCATCCATCATAGTGACCAAGTGGTTCAAAGTCCATCAATAGTTTTTTGGCTTTGGTAGTTTGGCATTTCGATGATCCTAAGTTCTATTGACCCAGTGGGATTTGGTCCTCCTCAATTGTTTGTTTTCCTTTTTAACATGTTAGTGGTCCCCAACTTGTTCTTGCACCACCTGGAAATGTCTATCACAATAACTTAACCCGTCCATCATGCCACCATCCTTCTTTTGCCTACAATGCCTTTTGGTAGGATGCAAAAAATATTATTGTATCTTACCCATGGAAAAGATCAGCCCTTGCAGTGAAACATTGTAACAATGATGGTACAACATGGAGGCATAGAAGACAGAGTCTTAAAGAGCCTTTTTTATCCAAGAATCTTTAGTCTATATAAGGTTCCATGCAATCCATCATAGGAGATATATACTTATGTACACAGATAGACACACACATGCATATTTCCTAGTGTGTGGCATGTGTAGAATCTAGGAAGACATCATCACGCAGAAGGAGAAGGTGGGTAGTGTGGAAGGGGACGATAGAAACTAGTAGGTGTGGCACTCTGTGAATAGAGAGGTCTTTTGGGTATGTGATTATGAAGCAGAGGATGCTCAGACTAAAGAGGGTGTAGGCAAGAGATTCATGTGCATAGAGGGCAAGGGAGTTATAAGAGAGAAACCAACATTATAGGTGAAGGTTAGTCTGTTTGAAGAATTAGAGAAGGGATCTTAGGCAAGGGCACCTTTGGGATGATCTGCGCACAAAGTACTAGTGTGCCATTGGGGAACCACTTGGAGTTTGGGGATCAACGAGGAGGGTGACACTAGGGAAGATTGACAAATTTGGTGATTCCTAAGGCAATAAGTGTGTAGTGCGATTGACATTATTGTTTGTTTTTCTTGATGGGGAAAGTTTTGTGGGGACTTGAGTGGTGGAGAACCGAAACCCTATATAGATGAGTTAAATGCAACTAATGACCAGATAAGACCAATAAGAGAGTGGGATAAAAGATACAAAATATTCATTCTTATTTTATCTCAGCATATTAACAACTCCATGATAGGACATATTTAGGATTTGCATACATCAAAGAAGATGTGGGAGTGCTTGGAGAGATTGTACTCAACATCCACAAAAGCTAGAAAAATTCAGCTCAAGAATGAGCCAAAGTATCTTAGGAAAGGCCCCTCTCAAGGTGCTAATGATTACATATTAAAGGTTAAAGAGCTTGCAGATGCGCTAGGGTCAATCGGTTGTGCCCTAGATGATGATGATGATCTTGCTACCCACACCCTAAATGGACTTAGGGATTATGAAAAATGGAGGGCATTCACAACTTTAGTGTATGTTAGGGACTCTCTTCCTAATTTTGATCAACTAATCACCCTTCTGGTGATAGAGGAGATGAACCTTGGTGGTAATCATGCCAAGGATAGCCAAGGGCAATTGTTGTATGCAAGTAGAGGAAGAGGAAGAAACAACTGAGGTGCTACAAGAGGAAAAGGAAGATACTAAACCAACCAAGGAGGTCAAGGACAACAAGAAAATGCAGGTCAAAGAGGTGGAAGAGCAACAAATAGAGGAAGAGGTGGAAGATTTGGTGGAAAAAGCCTTGTAGTGAATCAAGGCAACAACAACAATTATAGACGGCAAGGTAACGATGCAAACACATCATCCAGTAAAGGGAATGATTATTTACTTGCCATGAGGTATGGTGAAGATACAACTCAAGCTACTAAAGGTGTATGGTATGTAGACAATAGATGTAGGAATCATATTTCATGTTGAAAGGATTGTTTTAGTAATTTGCAGGTCCCAAAGCATCAAGGACATGTGGAAGTAGGTGATAACTCATAACATACCATTCAACATGTGGGAGATATCAGTTTGGAAGGAAATCAAAGGGCAAAGTGCTTATCACAGGTATTACATGCCCCTACTATTATTAAAGAATTGATTTTGGTAGGCCAAACGGTAGAAAAAGGCTATCAAGTTAGGTTCAATGAAAGAGTTTTTTTTTTAGGATCCAAGGACGGGTTTCAAGCTTATAGCAAAAGGAAAAAAGCAAGGGAGAATGTTCACAATGGACATAAATCAACCACACCATTCAATGTATGTCACATATGGAGACAAGAGGATAGCAGAGTTAGACCTATGGCATAAACGAATAGGTCACGTCAACCTACAAAGCTCAAGGACATGCAAAGGAGGACCTTGGCAAGAGGCCTACCAAATTTTACATCTAAAATGTTTCATGAAATTTGTGTAGCTTGCCAAAAAGGGAAACAATCAGGGTTTCCCTTCAAGAAGAGTACCTATGTTAGTGCAAATGTTTTAGACCTCACTCACACAGATATTTGGGGTCCAACAAGAGAAGCATCCCTTGCTAGAAATAGGTATTTTGTAACCTTCATTGATGACCTTTCAAGAAAATTATGGTTGTATTGCATTAGAAACAAATCACATGTGTTCCACTACTTCAAGAAATTCAAGGCACGGGTGGAGAAGGAGTTTGGCAAGTTTATCAAAACTTTGAGACCAGATGGATAGGGAGAGTACTTCTCCCATGAATTTTTCTAATTTTTCCAGGTGAATGGCATCAAGAGACAGTTTACATGCAGTTATACCCCTCAACAAAATGGGGTAGCAGAGAGAAAGAATAGACACATAGCAGAGGTAGCAAGGTGTATGCTCAATTAAATGAATATGCCGCATTGTTGTTGGGAAGAGTATACATATACAGCCATGTACATCATGAATAGATGTGCTAGATTAATTATACATCATTTAACCCCTAAGGAAGCATGGAGTGGAAGAAAAACTTGCATTTCACATCGTAGAATCTTTGGTTGTATATGGTATGTACATGTACCTTGAGAGTTGAGGTCAAAGTTAGATGCCAAATCTGAAAGGTGAATATTTTTAGGATATTCTATGGAACAAAAGGGGTAAAAATGCTATAATCCCATCAGAAAGGAGTTCAAGGTAAGTAGGATGTTTTCTTTGATGATTTGAAGCCTTGGTATGCATGCACAAGTCCTTTGCACATTGAAGAGATAGGTGAGACCGATAAGAAGAATGATGATAGAGTTCAAGAAAGCATGGATTTAAGTGGTCCAAGCAACTCAACTAGCACAAGGAAACCTTTGCCATGGAGTGGTAGGCTTAGGGAAAGAGAGATCAGCTCTAAAGAAAGCAAAGTCAAAGGAAAAGAGAAGATTGGAATTGAAGAAGGAAGCTATGTGGATGAGAGCATGTTGGAAGATGAAGAGATAGAAGAAAGTCAAACCCCAAGAGTCGTAAAACAAAGAAAGAATATGGCAACCACACCTAAAGGAAGTGAAAGAAGGTCCTCAAGAGTAAGATATCCAATTCAAAGGTTAACATATGATAATTTCATTGCAAATCATTATGCATACATGCCTCAGGTAATCAAGGACAAAGAATCAACTAGTTCTGAAGAACCTAAGGATTGCAAGGAATGGCAAGAGGCAATGAAGGAAGAGCTCAAGGCACTTAATGAAAACCAAAATTGGAGCTTGGTACCAGCTCAAGAAGGCATGAAGGTGATAGGTAATAAGTGGGTTTACAAAATTAAAAGAAATTAAAACGGTTCCATTGCTAAGTACAAAGCAAGGTTGGTGGCGAAAGGCTTCTCCCAAAGCTATGGGATAGATTACGATGAAGCTTTCAGCCCCGTAGCCAAGATGCCAACAATTAGGAATTCGATTTTAGTGGCCACATCAAAGAAATGGAACTTATGTCAGTTGGATGTGAACTTCCTCAATGGAAATCTTGAAGAAGTAGTATACATGATCTAACCTCAAGGATTTGCTAGTATGAGGTACCCAAATCATGCGTGCAAGTTAAGGAAAGGATTCTCAAGTACCTCAAAGGAGCAATCAATAAAGGTCTATTCTATTCATATGCCTCCAATATAGACATTAAGATTGTCTCTAAGCAGATTGGGTAGGTACCTCTGGTTTCTTTCATGTGTAGGTTCTTGGTCATCAAAGATGCAATGTGGATTAAGTTACTATAGACTTAGGAGCAAAGTCATCTCCTCCTCACATATTTGGTGATAACATGAGATCTTTGCACCTTGCAATTAATCCAACTTATCATATTAGGACCAAACACATTGAGTTCCATTAACACTATGTTAGGGAGAAGATTACAATTTAGGATATTGAAATCTCATATGTCTCAATGCAAAAACAATGTATAGACATGATGACTAAATCTTTGGATGGACTGAATCTTAGTAGGTTCAAATCTATTATTGGACTTTAGGGGATTATAAAGGATTGAAGACTCAAGCATCTTAGGCTTGAGGTGGACTTGTTGTTGCATATTTAAAGCCTAAAATTCCTTACCATAAACCATGGAGTTCATTGCATTATGAGTATAGATATGTGTACACATGTTTTCTCAATTCATTCCTGAGGTTAAAATGTTGATACATTTAGCAAGCCTAAGTGCTTGGCTAAATATTCAGGACTACACCTTGATTTATGTACCTCACATAGAGGATCATATATGAACCCCTACTTATACATCTAATTGTATTCACCATGGATAAAATGTAAAAGTGAAGAAAGAGAAGAATCTTGTGAAGTTAGGATGTTGAAACCACAAATCATGTGGTAGGAAGAATCATTTCAATCACCCCTAAAGTGTAGGAATTTAGGTGAGGGAAATTCAAAATTCAAACTCAAGAAGAGAGTATAAATAGAGGTGAATTAGTCGCATGGAAAGTGTGCCATTTTTGAGATATTCTGAGCTTCATCAATGAGAAAACCTTGAGCTAAACATATGTATGAGTAGTCCACTACATTTCCCTTGTATCATATGTTCATTAGCATACATAATTTGACACAATTCTTCAAGATCACTTCTATCTATTGTTCTCTATTTCATCTTCATCATTTCATTGATTTTGTAGGGGTGATTTCTCTGTGTCTACTCAACCATTTGATGCATTTTGAACCTAGCATAGTTAGAGTAAAGTGTCTAATATATGTATACAAAGTTTCATTATTTTTTGTTCAGCCAATCTTGAGATATGAACTGATGAAGTCGACTATGTTTGCACATCATCTTGTTCTTGAAATGTCAAGATGACCCCCCTGAGTTGTTAAACGCATTGCTCAGTGTATAGTGCCTCTAAATTCATGAAATTACTTGTGTTAGTTATCTGTACACATGAATTAGATGTGTGCAAAAGCTCTATGGTCAATTCATACCAGGTTGTGAGCTCTGAGCAAAACATTGAGTACCTACATTCCCAAAATAGAAGGTTTCTTCACATTTCTAGTACATGCATAGGAACAAGAAAAAATTTCCGATTGATGATTTTCAAAAAAAAACATTACTTCATTTTATAATAGAATCATTTGAAACGTTATCTATTTTGGTACAAACTTTTGGGAATGATGTTCCAAAGTAACTAGTGGGTATAAATGCATTATTGTGAAGCCAAAGGACTCTACTAAGCATCTCTAGAAACTTGGCAGGTGTAGAGCAGGTCTTGTGCAACATCAACTCATCTTTGGATCAACCCCAACCATCTAATCACAATGGTATTAGAGCAACAAAAAATCAACATTGGCGATGGTTTTCCTTCATCAATAGAAAAATTGGATCAAGGTAATTACTCAGCTTGGTCACTCAGAATAGAATCATATCTTTAAGGGAGGAACCTCTATGATTACATTTCTCGAGATGAGATAATGCAAATCGTCATAAGCAAAGGACAACCAACTTAAGAAGAACTAGAGGGCTTAACCACATGGTGCTCAAAGGATGCTCTAGCCAGACAATCTTAACTCAATCTCTGATTTTTTTAGTGTTATCGTTAGTGTCCATGTGAAAGGCCAAATGGCCACTGGACACTTCTTTGTATATGTTCTTTAATAAAACAAATAGTGGACTAGTCAGTCACAGAGACAATAAGTTCAACCGCATTTGTAAGACCTCAGAAGTCTATCTTTGTGCTCCGTGTGTACTGTGTGTCTCTATGTATTCTGCAGCCTCTGTGCAGAGTACTGTGTGCGGCCTTGGGAGCTCGGTTTTCTACTCCAAGGATATCATCGTGGAGCTCTCAAGAAGGAGAGAACACCGTGCTGCATCGCCATTGAATTACTTCACTAGTATCAGAACAGTGTGATGCAAAATCTTTGTTCCTTTTGTGCAAGCGAAGCGAGCACTGATGAAGGAAGATAGAGGTTCCCAGTACTTCCCAAGAGATCACCCATCCTAGTATTGTTCCCCACCAGAGCTCGCTTAACCGTGGCAATCTCTTGCCACTAACCTACACTCTTGTGGTGTTTCAAGAAGGGGAAAGACGAAGGTTGACATTACCTTGAACATGTTTTGGTCCCTCAAAGCTTCAACCTTTTGGGCTTTGTTTTCAGCCACACTCATAAAACTACATGTTTCTCGAAAGGTTTTTAGTTTTGGTGGGAGGAGCCGCTGTAAATTTATGCAGGTTTTTTGAGCCTAAAGAATCAGAGTTGACAGACACTTGTAGGTGTTGCTGGCTAGTTCTTGGGCTATGCATTCAGCCTTTTAGTATCATTTTACTGCATATATTGAGCACATACACACCATGTATGCTTCTGTGGATACTGCTTATGTACGTCCATGTGGTCATTGATATAGCAGTTATGTTTTTGCATAAAGCCTTTTACGTTTGAAAAAGAGGGTTGTGGTGAGGTTTTCTTAACTGGGAGACACCCAGATGTCGGGGTCTCTTTGGTGATGCAGGTGGAAGACTTACCCAGCCTCGCCGTAGGAGATGTATGATAGTTGTTCATAGGTGCTCGATAAGCCTAGTTGGTTTCTATTCAGTAACTGATTATATGCAGTGGAGTCAGTGATTCACTATGCAGGTAAACATGTCAGTACTTGCAGTTTTATGATATTTTGACACTAGTCATATGCTCATTTTGCAGAGGATATTCTGGTATATTTTTTCCAGATTTTTGGTTTACTGAACTAGAGTGGTCGATTTACTCTTTGACACACTTATTCGTTGGTGTTTGGGCTCTTCTAGCTCCATGATCATTCTATTTAGTTCTCTACCATCATGGCATTAGAGGTCTCAGGCACATCTAGTGGATCAGGGTCTAGTGCCAGTGTTCCAAGGAGGAGCTATAACTTGCAGGGCAAAGACCATTTTGAGATCCAAAAATTTGATGGCACAAACTTTGCTCTATGGAAGAATCAGATTCAAGATGTGCTGATTCAAAGGACGCAATGGAAGCCAATAAATGGGATTTCAAAGAAGCCTGCTGACATGGATGAAGATGATTGGGATGAGTTAGATGAAATGGCCAGGTCTACCATTCGCTTGCACCTGACAGATAATGTTTACTTTATAGTATTAGACTGTGAAAGTGAAGAGGAGCTTTGGAACAAGTTATACAATACATATGAAAAGAGACGGCATCAAATAAAGTGTATCTGATGAGAAAATTATATGACCTTTGCACGAGGACACATATAGTGTTGTTGTTTATCTAAATGAGTTTGATGTTATATTCTCCCAATTATAGGCTCAAAAATGGATATGGATAATGAAATGAAAGTAGTATTGCTATTCTGCACCCTACCATCATCATGGGATACGTTTTGCACAGCTATTAGCAATAGTGCACCTAGTGGTAAACTTGTCTATGATGGCATATGTGGAGCACTCTTGAGTGAGGATATTAATAGAAAATCTATAGTTAGCACTCATAGTGGAGATGCATATAATGTTCGTGATTCTTACCAAGGAAAGAATCAGCAATGTGGCAGGAGCAAAAACAAGGAAAAGAATGGTCAACGGAATAAGAGTAGAAGTAAATCAAGGAAGAGGGATATCGAATGCCATTATTGTCATAAGAAAGGACATATGAAAGACTATTATGCACTAAAGAATGCTAAAGGTAAAGGACAGAATGTTGATGGGCATGTTAAACAGTTACCTACACCATCTACTTCGACTGTGAAGATTGAAGAAATTAATGCTATTTCTGATGATGCTTATGTGTTGAAACTTGATAGTAATATGCCAACTGAGGCGTTTATGGCTGATTCTCTTTCCCACATGTAGCTGCTAGATTCTGGTGCTTCTTTCCATGTGACACCACACAGAGAATGGTTCTTTAATTATGCAGCAAAGTCTTTTGGTACCATGAGACTTGGTGACTCTTACCAGTGTGACCTTGTGGGGATTGGAGATTGTTGGAACATCAAGATTACACTATGCTTGAGGTGGATTTGATCTACATCAAAGGCTATCGCATCGAAAGAATATCCGTTGGAGAGTTCTTTTTCTTATGCTCATTTATTGTATTTTTTGAGAGATTTTTGATGGTTCATTTACTGTTGAAAAATCCTTGATCTTTACACATGTAAAGATAGAAAGATAGAGCCCAAATCCCACAAATTTTTGGTGGTTGAAGTTGCATTCAATCAAGCAATCAAATCACCTAAAAGTAGATCAAACTAGATCTTCACTTTTCCTAGATTTTAGGAAAGTGAATTGATTCCCTCCAACAACCATTCCCACCATTTGAATTCCAATTTCACTTGTAGAAGTCTTGGAACACTCCTAGAGTCTATATAAATACTTGAAATCACTTGTACAATACATGGAAGCAATATACATACACTTGTGACCATCATTGTCTTGCTCCTTCAATTCTCTGCATCATCTTCTTTGCCAATAGTAATCTTGCAGAGGCTGTTGTGTTGATATATTTAGGTAGTGATGTGTGTGAACACTCTAGGACCGCTGAGGCACTTTTTTCCCTAATGGACTACTTATCTTTGTACATTCTCTAGTAATACATTCAGTATTGTGTGTTTGTGCTCCAGGCTTCTTGTTCTTCCTTGTGCTGTTCGCGTGCTTCCGCAGACGTCTATCTCCAACAATTGGTATCAGAGCAGGTCGTCGCTTCTTCTAGGGCGCCGTCGACACTCCTCCGTTTGTAGTCTCAGATTCCCACGAAATTTGGTGAGCATACTCAGGGTGTTTTCGAGATCAAAACATCTTTGCTCTGTGGTGCCAAAATCACGATCTGAGCTCGTTTCGGCCTCCGAACGCACTATCGTAGCGCTTGTGTAGGCTATTTTGTCCTTTTGTGCCAAAGGTATATACCAGTTTCTATTCGCCAGTTTAAGCGTCTCGAAGTCTGCTACAGGTCTAGCAAAACTCGTCTGGGCAGTTCCGTTCAACTTTTGAGATACAGTCAATTTTCTGCATCAAGGTATTTTAGTCACCGGCCATGGCTGAAAGCAGTGATGTATTCCGTATGTTGGCTGTTGAGGATAGGTTGGATGGTACCAACTACCCATTATGGGCTTATATGATGCGACATGTACTGGTTGCAAAAGGATTGTGGAACATTGTGCAGGGTGTTGAAAGACGTCCTGTTACACCTGTAACGACAGGTACTGCAAATACAGGTGTTGGAGCTGATGAAGATGGTGTCGAAGATGATATTCCGCAGATTCCTGTTCGTGCTGCTGTTTCTATTGCACCTACTGTAGAGCAGATTCGTTGGGATGGCAGAGATGCCCAGGCACATGCATTGATAGCTTTGTCTGTCAAACGTGCCATTATTCCTCACATTCGCTCTTGCAGAACAGCAAAGGATGCTTGGATACACTTACCACTTTGTACTAGGCTAGGAATGAGGCTCATGTTGCTTACCTCCGAAAACAGTTGGAGAGTGAGCACATGAATGAAGGTGATTCTATGGACAGGTTTCTTACAAAGATCAAAGACCTGAAGGAACAATTGATTTCTGCTGATGAGGTTATACCAGATAGCTCACTTGTGCAGACCGTTCTGAATGGTCTTCCTGATTCATATCAGAGTTTTGCCTCTACTCTTCAGTTGATGATGAAAGGCAATCCGAATGCCTTGTCATTTGAGGAATTAGTCTCTGTTCTGTTGCAGGAAGATCAGTCCAGGCAGAACAGGTCCATTATGCGTGTTGCAGATCAAGCTTTCCTGGCTAGTCAGAAGGGCAAAGGAAAATGGAGCTCTTCTACTAGTAAGCAGAAATCTGCAAATGCTGCACAATCGAAGAACCAGGATAAAGATGAGAAGAAATCAGAAAAGCAAAAATTGTTCTGCAAGTACTATAAAGGAAATGATCATATTATAAAGAACTGTCCAAAACTGGCTGCTAAAGAGGCAAAGAAGAAAGAGGCTGGAATGGTTGTTGCAGAGGCCTCTACACCAAAAACAGAGTCTGCAAATCTTGTGCAGGAAGAAGAGTGGGCGTTTACTACTGTCTGTAGTTTTGACCCATCTTCTCATGATCAGTGCATGTCTGCAGTAGACTCAGATGTTTGGTACTTTGACAGTGGGGCGACCAAACATATTACCTCGCAGCGTAGTTTCTTCTCTTCACTCGAGCCTGCCCCTACAGGGAATACTGTCACATGCGCCAATAACTCCTCTTATCCTGTTATGGGAGTTGGTAAGATCATTCTGACTACTGTTGATGGTAGTTCTTTCACTTTGTCAGATGCTTTATTTGTGCCAAGGATCAAAAAGAACATGTTATCAGTTTCTGCATTAGCCAAGATTGGCTTGGTTGTGAAATTCGTTGGTGACAGGTGTACAGTCCATGATCTCTCAAATGGCGATGTGATTATTGCTTCTGGCATTTTATGTTGTGGGCTGTATAAGCTCATAGACTATGAAAGATCTGTGAATGATTTGGCATGTGTAGTTCATGATTCTCAGGCTATGTCAGATGCAAAGCTTTGGCATGCACGCTTTGGTCATCTGAATTTTGCTAGTTTGTTACGCCTGCAGAAATCTAAAATGGTGTCCTCTTTGCCCAAACTTGAGGCACCTGGAAAACATGTTTGTGAAGGTTGTATTTTGGGAAAAATGCAGCGTTCTTCCTTTCCAAAAGATGGTTCAATTCGGGCTACGCAAAAATTGCAGCTTGTACATAGTGATGTCTATGGTCCTATGCAGACACCCTCTTTTGGAAATTACCTTTACTTCGTGACTTTCATTGATGATTTTTCCAGGCATGCATGGGTATATCCACTCAAAGCAAAGTCCGAAGTGTTCATGTGCTTCAAACAGTTTTTGGTTTTGGTTGAAAATCTGTCAGCATGTAAAATGGGCACCCTCCGTCTGATCGAGGGGGGGAATATATGTCTTCAAATTTTAATGCATTTCTAGCTGAACATGGGATAAAACACCAGTGTACAGTGCCGTATACACCTCAACAGAATGGAGTTGCTGAACGAAAGAACAATCACTCATGGAGATGGCGAGGTGCATGGTCAAAAGTCAGGCTTTACCACATAGTTTCTGGCTTGAGGCTGTCATGTGTGCAGCATATGTACTGAACAGGTGTCCCACTAAAGCGTTGCAGTCTATCACTCCATATGAGGCTTGGCATGACCGCAAGCCATCTGTTGCTCATCTGCGTATTTTTGGTTGTTTGGCATATGCATTAGTGCCTGAACAACATCGCAGAAAATTGGATGATAAGGCAGTAAAATGTATTTTTGTTGGGTATAGTTCTGAAAGTAAAGGCTATTGTCTGTATCATCCACACACTAAACGCATTCTGGTTAGCCGTGATGTTGTCTTTGTGGAAGATGCTATTCAGCCATTGCTTTCATGTACTAAGGAGACATCTGTTAGCTCCAAAGACATGTATGATACTTTGATGCCTCTTTTTACAAGTGGACAGGCTAGTGCTGGTCCTAGTGAGGCAACTTCTCAGCCTTTGCAGGTTTCATATGATGATGCATATCATTCCATTTCTGATGCAGATTTACATGATGCACTTGTTGATGAGAGAGTTGATATTGAGCAGGCAAAAACTATGCCAAAATGGCTGGTGCAGACTTTGCGTGACAGCAAATTAGATACACCTTTGTCATATCGTACTCGTTCAGGCTCTCATAGTGCCTCCTTTGCATCAGATTGCTATGCTATGGCTGCATCTAGTCTCTGTGATGAGAATGAGCTTGTATCTTTTGATGAAGCACAAAATTCAGAAAATTGGATGGCTGCTATGCAATCTGAATATGATGCTATAATGAAGAATGGTACATGGTCTTTATGTGACTTGCCTCCTGGCAAGAAGGCCATTGGCACTAAGTGGGTATACAAGCTGAAGCATAAACCTGATGGTACAGTTGATAGGTATAAGGCTAGGCTTGTTGCAAAGGGTTATGCACAAGAAAGAGGCATTGATTTTGATGAGACCTTTGCACCTACATGTCGTATGACTACTGTTCGGAGCATTTGTGCACTTGCAGCCCATCATGGTTGGAATGTACATCAGTTGGACATTAAAACAGCATTTATGAATGGTGACTTGCATGAAGAAGTGTATGTTTTTCAGCCCCGTGGCTTTGTGCAGAAAGGGCATGAAAACCAGGTTTGCAGGTTAAAGAAGGCATTATATGGTTTAAAGCAAGCACCACGTGCTTGGTATGAGAAGATACATGCCTATCTGATTGCACATGTTTTTGAGAACAGTCCAACTGAAAGCAACTTATATGTTAGACGTGCTAATGATGTGCTTCTGATCATTGTTGTCTATGTTGATGACATGCTGCTCATTGGTCCTATCGAGACACATATTGCTGATTTTAAGGCTGATTTGCATGCCTCATTTGAGATGTCTGATTTGGGGCATTTGCATCACTATTTGGGCATTGAGTTTATGCACGTTGATGGTGGAATGGCTTTGTGTCAAACGAAATATATTGACACATTATTGCAGTGTTTTGGCCTTGAAGACTGTAAGCCTATTGCCACTCCTATGGAGACAGGTTTACGACTGAGTCTTCATGATGTTGGAGATGCATTTGATGATGTTCTCTATCAACAGGCTGTTGGATGCTTGATTTACTTATGCATTACTCGGCCAGATATTTAGTTTGTTATCTCACAGATGAGCAGGTTTATGCATTGCCCAGGAGTCACGCATTGGAAAGCGGTTAAGCGCATCTTTTGCTACTTGAGTGGTACTCGGCTACTTGGGTTGTTTTATCCCAAGGGGGGATCACTACCGCCAGATTTGCATGCTTTTTCTGACTCAGATTGGGCTGGTTGCTATGACACTCGTGTGTCCACCAGTGGTTTTTGCTTCATGCTTGGTAGCTCATGTATATCTTGGTTGAGCAAGAAGCATCCTACTGTGGCCACTTCCAGTTGTGAGGCTGAGTATAGGGAAGCTTTCACAGCGACTGTTGAGTGTGTGTGGCTCAGACGCCTTATGGCTGATTTGGGTGTTGGCCAATCTTCTGCCACCACCATCTTCACTGACAGTCAGAGTGCATTGGCAGTTGCGAGGAACCCTGTGTTCCATGCTCGCACTAAGCACATTGAGGTGCATTATCACTATGTCAGGGAGAGGTTCTCTGCTGGGGAGATCAGCTTGGCATATGTGCCCACGCAGGAGAACATTGCAGACCTTTTCACGAAGGCTCTGCCTAGGGAGAAGTTTGAAGCTTTCCGCAAAGCTTTGGGCTTACTTCCTTTTGTGGAGTGATTTCCACATAGCTTGGCACTTCCTTATACATGAGTGCCAGCTCCTTGTTCACCGCATCACTCCCAGGGGGGATTTGTTGATATATTTAGGTAGTGATGTGTGTGAACACTATAGGACCGCCGAGGCACTTTTTTCCCTCTTTAGAAGGTTTTTTTCCCCCGGCTTGTATATACGCCTATTGCCCTAATGGGCTACTTATCTTTGTACATTCTCTAGTAATACATTCAGTATTGTGTGTTTGTGCTCCAAGCTTCTTCTTCTTCCTTGTGCTGTTCACGTGCTTCCGCAGACGTCTATCTCCAACATGTAGCTCTCTCTCTAGAGCTCCAAATTGGGTGAAAGATGGCTCATTGTAAAGATATTAGTTTCTATTTTATGCTTATAAATTTTCATATTATTTGGTTCAGTAGATTGGGAGAAATCTGAGTTTTTATGTCTCGAGGACAATCTCTGCGTATTCCTGAAAAATAGGGAGTACCACCGGTGAATGTTGCATTCATTCCTATAGCATATTTTGCTTATTCCTTATACTTTTGTGCATTCCATACACTTAACCCTATGTGTATCACTCCCATAAAAGGATTTTTTCTAATTGTAATCACGCTGGTCGCTATGGGCATTTGAAGTTCATTGTCTCTTCCATAGATAGTAAGTTTTTTGAGCTAGTCGACTCGCAAACCTATCTGTTTTGTATCGACTCATTCTCCTTGATGCTCCAAAGTACATAGTGTGTTTCTTTGCACTTATTGCATGCCTATAAGGTCTATTTGAGTCTCCATAAGCTCAAGGGCTGGTCTTGTTCTGGTTGGCTTGACCAAACTTCATCGCTTCGAAACGCACTTTTCTACCTTCTACAAGCTTCTCCAAGTTCTTTCAGAGATGTGGTTGTGTAGTTCATTGATGGTTCAAAATTTACTATGCATAATGTATTCCATGTACCTCAGTTATCATGCAGTTTGATGTCAGTTCTTCAACTTGATTACCTTGGTTACAAGGTGGCCTTATATGCTCAGTCCTTTCGTATATCAAAGGGCAATATGGTTATTGCAAAAGGAAGCAAGGTTGGCTCACTTTATCCTTTATATGTATCATAGAAAGAACACTTGTTAGTTGTTAGTGAACAACCTATGGCTTGTATTTGGCATGGTTGTTTGGGCAATCTATCTCGTAATGGAATGGAAAATCTTTCTTGTTCTGGCTACTTACCTGTGTTATCTTTCTCCAATTTTTCGTTTTGTGAGCATTATCAATATGGAAAGCAAACCAAAAATGTGCATAGAATGCACATTGACTTGTCAATTCAACCTTTAGATCTTGTTCATATAGATGTGTGTGGTCCTATGCCCACTAGGTCCTATGGCTTGTATTTGGCATGGTTGTTTGGGCAATCTATCTCATAGTGGAATGGAAAATCTTTCTTGTTTTGGCTACTTACCTGTGTTATCTTTCTCCAATTTTTCGTTTTGTGAGCATTGTCAATATGGAAAGCAAACCAAAAATGTGCATAGAATGCACATTTACTCATCAATTCAGCCTTTAGATCTTGTTCATATAGATGTGTGTGGTCCTATGCCCGCTAGGTCCTTAGGTGGTTCTCTTTACTTTGTCACTTTCATAGATGATGCTACTAGAAAAGTTTGGGTATATCCTATCAAATCGAAGGATGAGGTATTCCCTACTTTCAAAAAATGGCTTGCTTCAATTGAGATTGAAAAAGGGACTAAGCTTAAGGCTTTAAGTTCAAATAATGGGGGTGAGTATACCTCACATGAATTCTGTCTTTTCTATCAGTCTAGAGGGATTCGTAGAGAGTTTACAGCTCCTTATACCCCAGTATAGAATGGTGTAGCTGAAAGGATGAATAGAACTATTCAAGATAGAGTAGTTTCTATGTTGCATCATGCAAACCTCTCACAAGGTTTTTGGGCAGAAGTAGTATTGACTATAGTTCATGTGATTAACCTTTCACCTAGTACTGCCAAAGTTCTGAAAGTGGCACAAGAGTTATGGACAGGGAAGCCACCATATTATGATCATCTTTGAGTTTTTGGGTGTGAAGAAGATGTTCATATACCCAAGAATCTTAGACAAAAGTTGGACCATAAGTCAAAGAAATGCATTTTTCTTGGATATGGTTGAGAAGGATAATTTGGATATCGCTTATGGGATCCTGAAACATGGTCAGTGATCAGAAGTAGTGATCTCATTTTCAATGAGTCTAAGATGCATAAACAGCCCATTAACGAGGTTGAAGTGAGAAGAGTGGTGTTTGAGGATACTAATCCTTCAGTTAGCATGCATAAAAGTTGTGCACATAGTGATGTCCAAGAGAATGTCCAATTAGATCAGTCTACACATGTTCTTGTTTAGCAACCATTGAGATGCTCTACACGTGTCTCACATCCACCTGATAGATATGTTCCAGGTTTAAATTTTGTTATGCTAATAGATGGGGGAGCCTTCTTGCTATAAAGAGGCTATGTAGATAGAGGATCATGTCAAGTGGGAGCATGCCATGAAGAGTGACTTGGATTCTATTCACAAGAATGGTACTTGGGATTTAGTACCTTTGCCAAATGGCAGGAGAGCTTTACCATGTAAATGGGTATATAAGCTGAAATTCACATTAGATAGTGCTTCTCCAAAGTATAAAGCACGACTTATTGCGAAGGGTTCTAAGCAACAACATGGTGTTGATTTCAAGGAAATCTCTCCAGTGGTCAAGATGACTACCCTATGCATGTTGCTTGGATTCGTTGACCGCATTTGTAAGACCTAAGAAGTTTGTCTTTGTGCTCCCTGTGTACTGTGTTTCTCTGCGTATTTTGTAGCCTACGTGTGGAGTACTGTGTGCGGCCTTGCGAGCTCAATTTTCTACTACGAGGATATCATCGTGGATCTCTCAAGAAGGAGAGAACACCGTGGTGCATCTCCATTGAATTACTTCATTTAGTTCCACACATGAGGAATTGCAAGACTTCACAAGAGACTTTGAATGCTTTTGAAGCATTCATTTCGTCAAGTACCAAGGCAAGAAAAAACCAACTATGGATGGAGTTCACTACACTCAGAAGATGCCCAAGAAAAGTGTGACTAATTTTTTCATCAAGATGAGGGAACTAGCTTATCAAATTGGGAGCATTGGAGAAGTTATTGATGAAGAGCAGATAGTAAGGCAAGTTATCAATGGAATAAAGGTAGATGGCAAATGGGAAGCTTTCACCAGAGCCATGGACCTCTACATGGATATGCAGGCTCCTGACTTCAAAAATCTCATGGGAAAATTGTTCACACATAAGGCAAAGTTTATGAAGAATGGAGACAACTCAAATGCCCTATGTATAGATAAGAACAAGAATAAGGATGGTAAAGGCAAGAGTAGAAAAAAAATCTAGTGATGAAGGTAGTACCTCTCAAGAAAACTTTGTAGGTAGAGGTAGAGGTTCAAGAGGAAAAGGTTAAGGAGGAAGACAAGGCAAGGGGAGATCTCAAAGATCCTCTCCATGTGCCATATGTGGGTTAACTAACCACATTATTGAGAATTTTTCCAGGAACCCTAGAAACCAACGAGGAAGAGGCTACAACAGAGCTGGATATGGAAGCTCAAGAGGTAGAATGACCATGAAGCAAGGTAAAGCATATGAACATGTATTCTATATAGAATCAGGTTGCTCAAATCATGTAGCAAGGAATGTAGCTCTACTCTCAGACTTGGAGTACCCAAGGAATAGACTTGAAGTCCAAACAGGAGATGACACAAGGCATCTAGTGGAGAAGGCCCAAGCTAGTTATGAGATTCCTTTCTCTCTCTGGAGGAAAAATCTAAACGTAGGGGAATCATGTCCCCTCTTCCCCCTTAAGCCTAGTAATTTATAGGCTATAGACTGTGTCTACCACCTCTTTTGATTGGTCCATCACTAATCACTCCTTAATCCAAAAGGCCCATGCAAGGTTCATTTTTTTCCCTAATGTATGTATGTATGTACATACATATACACACACAAATACACAGGCGCTATATATATATACACACACACACACGTACATACATACATACATACATATATACATGTGTGTGTGTTCAACATGTTTGATGCAATATTTGAAACTACGATCACACTATATATTTTCTTCCACCTTGTCCCAAAGATGATCAACTCTCCTTAATTCTAGGCACAATCTAATTTTTTAATCACAAACTCTTTAATTTAATTGAGGGTGAGATGAATAGTACCATTCACAAAAATGGTGCAAGCATGATTGTTATCAAGACAAGCATTCCCATAATATCAATAGAAATAGAAAATCCTATCTCAAGTTCAACCTAAGCCTTTTTTATTAAATTTCTATTTGTGCATTTTTTCCATTAACTATGTAATATGTAAATGCTTTTTCCTTTCAATTGAATTTCTAGGTTGATTCGTGGGGCATCAAATTTTATTCTTATTACCAACTTATCATTAACACATTTTAAATACTATTTCTAATCAAATTATACCTTTGGAATTTTAAGGAAACGCATGTTATAAATGTCACTTAAGGCCCCATGAAGAATGTATGTTTTCACTTTTAACATCCAATTCAATCAATAAAATATCACATCATTCCACGAGTAAAATTTACGTTGATGGGTAGAATATCATTTTTTTCCCATTGGACCTTGTAGGTGAAGAAAACAATCACAAAAAGCATCACATGATGACAGATGATAGCATGCCAAAGCAAGAGAAAGATACAGATGAAATGAAGACATTAGTCCAACCCATTAAATTCTATTGAGGTCTCTTCTAGATTATATAAGTATGTAACATTGTTCTTGCAAGAAGAAAGTTACATACTTATATAGAAAGTTGGAAATACATAAAGTCTAGATGAAACAGATTGAAAAAAGGCACATTTGCACAACTAACCTGATCATTTTTTTCAATATCCCAAAAGCCTTCTCTAAGATTATTTTAAAGTCTAAAATAAAACAAGGAAGGAAAACTAACAAGCCTAATTATTGGGGTAGGATAAACCCTACAATCCCCCTTGAAACCAAGCCTAGGGGCTTGAAAAAGTATCTAACTTGGAGATACCTAATGAAGTTCACATGATCGATTAGCATCATCTCATGGATGCACTCCTCATGTATACAACATTAGATACAACTAAGATCTTATTTTTCATATGGAGGTTTACTTGTGGATACAATTCCAAGGATAAATTATATGGATAGAAATAGATTCACTAGGTTCTCAAAGGTTTCACATTGAGTCTTGCTAGATCTATGGATACACCTTATGGGTCTCTCTTACCTCATTACAACCCAAAAAGGCTCAAGGGATTCCAATTTTTTCCCGTTAGGTTTATTGAATACTATGCATGAAAAACTAAGAAAGGAAACTATTAAAAAACATCATAGATCATTTGAGAGATAATGGAAGTTGGAGTCCCTTTTTTGGTGGATCTACATACACATGTATTGCTATCCTATCTTTGTTCCCTTGGTTTACTTTCTCCATTTTGGTAGTTAATGATGTAGACCTTACCTTATCCATCGGAAGACTTCTTATGGAACCTTTGAGATCTGTGTCTTTTTCTTTTATATCTAGAGCATCGCAACAACTTGAAGCATTCTTTTGCATCATGGTTTTTCAAACCACAATGAGGAGAAGTCATCGAGCTTGACTTGATAACACAAATTCTTTACTTGATGTAGTAAATTATAACCTCCATTGCTTTTTTTTTTTCTATAAAAAAATCATCATATTCTTTAGAGAGTGGAGATGATTCCTCCTCTTTGAGAACAAGAACAATATGATTCTATTTAAGAGGCAAAGCCTTCAAGAGTATTGCTAAACTTTCCTCTTCCTCTACAGTACATGTAGTTGAAGAGGGAAAAGTCCTCCAACATTTCCCAAGCTCCTATGGTGAAGAGGCCCCATCAATATGATGGATCAAGTCAATGTCAAGACATAAAATGAGAAATCCAAGTGCCCTCTCATCTCTTTGAAAAAAAATAGGTTCTTTGATCTATTACTTGTGGAAATGATAGTTGAAGTGCTTGGCTCTCCATGTTTATTGATCAAACTCCAAAATATCTTTTTCATAAGGTTCCATTTTTATCTTTTCTTGTCAAGATTCAATCCATTCCCATAGAACTTGGCTAGTATATTATTTCCCAAAGAGTACATATAGAAGGGTGTAGGATAGGAGGGAGGTCCAACCTAGCAACTCTCTAGGTTCTGTCTTTTCTCTTTACAAAGTAAAGAACTTTGGAAACTCAAAAGTACATATTGAGGGGCTCTCACGCCTCTCAAACCTTAAGGAAACTACAAAACAATCAGACATAAGACAAGTTGAAACCAATACGGAGCAAAAATTATGCTTGAGATGAAGTATTGGACCAACCCTTCACATATAGATTTGGAAGCTTATGAAAATGGTTGAAAATACCTCCTCATGATGGATTGAGGTATTCTATGACATAGAGCTGAAAAACATGGAGAAAAAGTATGATTTCTAGCCAATATGAAAATTGTAACTTCAAGTATAATTGTGAATACGTTACCAAAATGATTATGGGATTCAATCCATGTTCGGAGGGTGTAGAGAAGCTTGTCGATGAACATAGGATCACTCAACCTCTAGAATTTAGCTCCATGCTCCAAAATGAAAGTATATTAGCTCAACCTTTGAGAAAGCTTGCAATAGAAACTTAGGGATAGAAAAAAGGAGGTCCATCAATATGAAAATTGTAACTTCAAACATAATTGTGAATACATTATTAAAATGGTTATGAGATTCAATCCATGTTTCGAGAGTGTAGGGAAGCTTGTACGTGAACCTCGGATCACTTTTTAACCTCCAGAGTTCAGCTCCATGTTACAAAATGGAAGTACAAAATTTGAAGCTTCGAGAAAGCTTGCAATGGAAACTTAGGGACTTAGAAAAGAAGTTATGAACCAAGCTGTGATACTACATGCTGCCTATTGGTCCATATGGGTGAAGAAAAGAAGCATGAGGTATCACTTAGTGAGAGAGGAGAGACTCAAGCTATCATGGATTTGGGGTAGACGATATCATACCAAAGCAGGAGAAAGATAAGAGCAAATGTAGACACTAGTATAGCCCAAGGGCTTGTGCCAAAATCTCTTCCAGATTTAGCAAGAAGAAAGTTACATGCTTAGATACAAGTTCAAAGGCCATGTAGTCTAGGTGGGAACAAACTTGCAAAAGGCACCTTTGCACGAGTGACCTCATTAATGATATCAATAGTCCAAAATCCTTGCATAAGGATACTTTATAGGCTTAAATGAAACTAAAAAGAAAATTTGATAAGATCTTAAGGCCTCGGGTAGGATAAACCCAATATCAGTTCCTTATAATACATAATGACACTTCTGCTACCCAATTTTGAGTCGATTGAATCGGGTTCGGGTAGGATAAACATTCTGCCAATTCTGAGTCGATTGAATCTTGCATTCTAGCACATACCATTCACATTAATTGGTCAAATGTTAATTCCTCGTGTATGACACACACCTACAAAGAAAATATAATTTCAATTCCTTCTCCCTTGATATATTTAGTCCCAGTACTTCTCGAGCCCCATCCTTTCTTTTCCCCAAAGAGGTGGAAGCATAAAAACAATCACAAAACACCCTATATTAGATTTTTTCACATGATATAAAGCCTTTCATAGTGTAATTCAATCTTTTCATTGTGATCAAGTCGTTTGCTCTTCATTGTGATGAAGTCGTTTGCTCCTAACATCGTCATATGACCTAACATATAGCGAGTATAAGCCTTGAACTACATTTACTCCTCGAGCCCCATCCTTTCTTGTTCACTCAAAGGTGGAAACACAAAAACAATCACAAAACATCCTATATTAGATTTTTTTCCACACATGAAACAAAGCTTTTCATGATGTAACCCAACTTCTTCATTGTGATAAACTGGTTTGCTCCTAAAGACTAACATCATAACATGGCCCAACATATAGCGAGTATATGAATTGAATCCCTCCCGAACTCAGGCCGCACAATCTGATCAGAAAGAGGTTTAAGATTTACAGCACATCTAAGAAGTGAGAACACCACAATCTGCGAGTTTTTTTTTTTTTTAATGGAGGTTCGGCCAAGGCCTACTCCCCCGGACTTTAACTTTGAAATTGCAACTGTACAAGGAAGGGCATAGTACCCATGAGACCCCCCTTATCCCACAAGAACAGGGGTTTACAAGACTGGGTTGAACGGCAGTCGCAACTACTGCAAGAATGGTCAAACGGTAGCCAACAGCCACATACAACAGTTTCTGGGATTCATATGTCCCTACATGTTGCTGCTAGGGGTTGAACCCTCGCCCCCGCCTCAAGAGGCGAGAGGCACAACCACTAGGCCAACGAACCGGGACACAATCTGCGAGTTGCAAGATATGAGTTACGTCCATTCATCATCTGGCATAGACCCCATGTCAGATGGCAGGGCTTGCCTGTGTGGACACCATGGAAGGTAGGCAAGACACCATGGAAGGTGGCAGCGCTTGCCTGTAAGCACCTTAGTAGGTCACCATGGCCTGCTTACCAGCTATCCAAGGTTCCAACTTCCAAGTTCAGCCCAAAGTGGCATGCCTAGTCAAAGGTACTTTGCTTCCAAGATGAAAGGCACGCATACATAAAAAAGATGGAACTCTTTCTCTGGAAACTTCAGCTGCTTTTCCTACCTCTTGTAAAGCTCAAGTGATATGCAAGACAAAACTCTTAAAAGCATATATCAACTGCCTTATCCGGCATTGAAAATTGCACCCTCTTTTATCAACATCTTTTCCTCACAAAAAGATGCTTTCATTTCACAAGGAACAACATCACCTGATCCGTTAGAGCTGTTTTGCTTCAGAGAGCTTACAAACCTCTTTTCCATGTTCATCAGAAAATATGGTTGCAATGTGTGAACGAACCTGCTTTCCATGTCCATCAGAAAATATGGTTGCAATGTGTGAACGAACCTGCTTGATGATGTAGAGGGGTATGTGCACCAGGTTGGTCTGATATGCTTGCAATGTATGAACGTCCATTGATGTACCAATGCTATATGCACCAGGTTGGTAGGAACCCACCAGTTAGCTCTCCTTCTACCTCATTCAAATGCCTAATGAGTGAGACTTGAACCGAAACATTCTGCCCCGTGGCATTCAAGGCATACCTCTACACCACATGGTTTGGGTCTTCAACCTTTTTTTTTTCAAGTTCGTTCAATCTTTGAAATCTACAGCTCCGTCCCATCACCCCTGCATGTGCCCCCTGCTAAGAGCAGCAGTTTCTTGTTCGTCTCCGATCCCGCGATCATGTCTTATACCCTCCTTCGACCATCTTTATTTCCCTCTTGCGCCGCTGGATGTCCATAGGAACTCGCATTCACCTCGGTCGCTATGCGTTCTTTCCTCTAATGTAGGCGCATATTCTGTAGGAACAAATATGCAGAAGCCATGCCCGCGTCCGCGTACGATTCAACAGAGAAATGCATGCATACCATTGAGTGCACATACAGCGCAGATGTACCTGTTAGTGAGGGCATACAGAGTCCAGAGTCCAGACTCATTTCTACATAGACCTCGGGTGCTTCCATGCGACCAACCACATAGCCTACTGTCGTAGCATACAAAAGTTCCATACGTACATAAACTTCGTACGCGTGCATGTGCAACGACAACGAGCCATCCTCACTGACCATCTCCACTTTCCTCTGCCACTTCACATTCTGTGTAAGAAAGTCCATGCGTACATGCAGTTGGCAAGAGCCCTCCATGTTTCTGCGTGAGCACTAATGGGCTGCGTACGCCCATGTCCCATCCTCATTCAACAACACTCCTATGCCGCTACATGTTAAGGAACAACAACGAAGTGCCCTCCATTCGTTCGCCCCGCAGGTGTGAAAAACAATCGTGTGCATACATGTCTGTGTGTATATGTATATACCTATCATAGCACGGATAATCAGGATATAGCATACCTGTCTAAGCTTCCGTTGACAAGAAGGTTACTACTTGATGACATTTCAATTTCTAAGCATGCAGTCACCTTCTCCACCGTCACGTCATACAGAAATCTCTGCTCCATCTAGTTACTGGCACAAACCCTCCTGAGATGGTTGTATAAAATGAGGGTTTTTTCCATCATCGAATACAGGAATCAGATCTTATGTATTGCGGATAGCTTAAGATCAGGTTTAGTAATCGTCAATGAAGGTTTATTCATTTTGGATGACACGACACAGCTATACATATGTCCTACTGTCAGGATAATATTCAATGTTTTCCACATTCCTTTGGTTGCGATTAGCCTAAATTTGTGGCTACGGTTATGTTGCGTTGCAATTCTCAAAGACTACCATGTTTTTTGTACGTTCCAGTTCTCGGACACAGACTATTTATTCCCTCGAATTTGTCTGTAAAAATTTTGCCTCAACATAAACTGCATACCTTCCCCTCTGGAAGTCCCGCAACTTACAGCAAGGTAAAATAGCTGAAAAGATACGTATGTTTGCCACGCTGAGAAAGACAATGTGAAGTTGTAATCAGCCTCGAAAAAATATCCTTTTCTTTTATCTGCGCAGGCGCAATTAAGACGTATTCGAACGAGATGTCATCCGTTTAATTCCTTGGCAACAATAGCCGATATATCACAAACAGTACAGTTGAATCCGTCAAGCAATGAGTTTCTCACTAGCATGAACTGGTCGTATCACAATAGATCGGTGCCGTAGCCAAACATAGTAGATTAATGATAGTCTTTAACAAAACAGAAGATCTTATATCTCACGTCTTACAGCATGGGGGTTCAACGTTGATTTTGCTCTACATACAAGCCCGACATCTTGTGGCATATATTGTCAAATTTATCTTAACTCATTTGCTTAAAATCCCCGAAGGAAGAACAGATTATAACACAGTACAGTCTCGCAACTTATAACTTTTGAAGTTCACTGATCATATGGAACAATCAATATTAGCATTTGCTGTTCTTTCAAGTGTCTCGGGAAGCTACTACCAAGTTTAACACTATAACATCGAATTTCAACAAGACTGAAATATTCGTGAGAGCATAGTAAATAAATTTGACTGGAAATCTCATTAAAATTGTAGGAAATTTACATGAACTAAGCATTTGCGGTAAGAAAAAATCAATGTCTGTATCATAAGGGCGTTCCATGTTGCTAAAAGCCCTACTGCACGCTCCAATGACAAGCATCCTCTTTCTCCCTTCTGAGAGATGGGGCTAAAAGCTGAACGCTGCATTGGCAAGCGGAAGCATGCATAGATACCCACACTGATTGAGAACAAATACATAAATGTTTTAAGTATGTCAAAAGATTGAACCCACTGTGTCACCTTCACCTTCGCTGGGACTGTGGAATATAAAGCAATGGCTTCAGTTAACTGGTATTGAAAGAAACTACTAGAGTATAGTACTGTAGTTCTACAGAACATCGGAACCCGCCGACCATTCCCCAGATGACACTTCGATGTAGAAGCTACCACTAAAATAAGTACATATCTGCTGGCATAGAGATGGCTCTACCATTCCGACTTCACTGTTTACAGCCAGAAGATCTTGTAGAACTGCCGATTTTCTTAAGTCACTTCCCAACGTTTCATAATGACCATAACTAAAACAAATTGAAGATAGCTTTATGCTCCTGTTACTAAAATTTGCTCTCCAGATGAATCATCACCATAGTTCTTCAATAAATACAATGATCCTCTGATATTGAAGATATACTTAATGCTCCTGTTACTTAAAGATGAATTGTGCTTCATTTTGCTCTCCAGATAATCATCACCATACTTCTTCAGTACAGACTCCATAGTGCAGACTCCATAGACCCTCCATAGATATCTCGGGACAGATTTCTAAAGACAGGTTCTGATTCAGCAACCTAGCTTTGTAACAAAGCTCCTACCGCCTTTCGCCGGTAAATGGAAAACTAATAGGCGAAACAAAAACAAACAAGAATATATGTACCTTCAAAACACGGCAAGGAATATGATAGAAATCGAAGTAGTAATTACTACGGTAGCCAAAATCCACATGTAAAAGATCAGAACACAAGCAGCGCATATACAAATCAAATATGTACAGCCAACGTGCATACAAACTCGAAAATCGATTTGAAGGGGAAAAAGAACGGTGATCGTAAAGCAACAACAAAGACAAACGCCTAAACAGATCATCCGCAAAAGAAAAGAAAACACAGTCACTTGACAAGCTCATTCACCCATCCAAGGTCAGGCACCTCACCGCACACACTAACTCCATTGTCCTTACCAATTTTCCCATATATCTCTGCACGCAGACTTCTTCCAGATTCAACTCTGAGAGCTGGCTCATCTTCGGATACGCGACTAGTAGCGACGTCCCAAATACCACTAGACAAAGTTGGAGTACTAGGTATACTTCTGTAACGGCATTGTCCAACGGACGAATGTTGAACAGCACTGTGTTTCAAAGTATGAGGGCTCGAAGGTGTGCTGCTACAACGCTGCATCTCTGCATTACGGGATTGAAGCTGAAGAGCTTGAAGCGAATGAAGAATTTCGTCTGCGTTGCCCCGAGAATACTGCATGTGCGCTGAAGCAGGCAAGCTGAAAGACATACCTTCAAATGCACAAGTATCGGAAAGTTCTGAAGAATCCTGGGGGATGGAAATGGTCGGCATGGTCTGCAGCCGATTCAGATGGCGGCGGTGACCTGGAACTGCCGAGACATTCGAGAGAGGAGACTTCGTCGGCACTAACCTAGCTGTCCAAAATCCATCGGTAGATGTTGGGGGCGACGTCGAAGGTGATATAGGCGGAGACAGAATAGGAGAAGAGCTCCCACTGACGCCTTGTAAAGCTGCAGTGAGCGATGGAGAAAATCCAAGGCCGAGGCTACCAAAGCTTCTGTTTTCAAGAATCTTCTGAAGGTGGGGCGAGACCGGGCTCTCATCTATGGAGACATTGTACTCGTTCGTATTCATAGACAGTCGGAGAGGGTTCGTTTCCTGGGTTGGAAGCATCTTACAAGGACTTTCGACACCGTTGCCGACGGACAAACAAACCGAAGAGGAAGCAGTAGGCACAGATGGTAGGATCCGCAACTGCTCCACTGTATGAGCAAAGAAGCAGACCCTTCGTCGACATGCACGCCCATCTTTGCAAGGCTGCGTTCTGTACCTCGCAGGATGAAGCCAGCATTCAAACACTCCGTGCGCGTACTCACATGCATCGCCCCTCTTGCAGGCACCCTTCCGAAAATCTGGGCAAGCTGTGCCGGAGTAGTGAAAACGTCGAGGATCGCGGCGGCGCGCCTTCTCACCAGGGTGAGCAAAAGGACACTCTGTCCAGTCGTGACTCCGGCCTCTCATACATCTACGGACCTTGAACTCGTACATTCTGAAGTCGTCACATGAGAAGTTATCCATAGCTGGAAGCGTGTCAGTACGCCATGCATCATCATCATCGTCAGTATTGGACGGGAGAAACTTCTGTAGCGCTGAGAAGGCGTCTGAGAAGACAGGAGAACCCATCCCATTAGGTTCAGAAAGCAAAGGAGAACCTACCATTGCATCAGAGGAATTAGCAGTGCAATACAATCCCTTCCTCGGAGACGGAATAGGAACTCCAAATTCAGAGCTGGAATCTATACTGAAGTCTGTTGTCACAGGGGCACTCAGAGGGGGGCCAAGATTACTCCTCAAAAGGAGCCTCTGGGCAAGTTCCCGGCTAGTGTAGGAAGCAGGAGAAGGTGGAGAACGGGCCAGGATGTCCAGATGAGAAAGGTGATTGGACAGAGGAACAGGAGAATGTGGGCTATGGGGACGAGGGTCGTCACTCGATGAGATGTTGCCGAGGCCGCCATGGCTGTTGTCTGGGCAGCTACTGTGGGGTACCGAGGGCTCGAAGGGGAAAAAGCAATGAGGAGACGAGGCAGACGATTCCACAAGAACTCCAGGCATGCTGAGCTGAAGTGAATCAGAACAATCCTGATGACGGGGAGCAGAAATGGAGCTGTGAATGTGAGGTATCGGGGACCATTTGAAAGAGCAGCGAACAATGTCGGACCACCGCAAACAGATATGCGTACTGTCTAACGACAGATAGCTGCACTAGAATCAGAAGAATGGAGAACTTAGATATCAAAGAGAGCGGCTGCAGCAAGCGTCAGCTTTCAAGAAGATCAAGAAAGGGGGAAGACTGAAGAAACTCAGGCGCCGCCTTGATTCTTGTAGAGCGGGCGAGGGCATGGGCAGTGAGCACGGGCCTCTCAAGGATTTTGGGGCCGCGTGGTATGAGAAGTTTGGCCAAACGCAGTCGAGGCCATGTCCCCTCTACGCGTGGCCTAGTCATAGTGCGCGCCGGGTCCCATTTTCCCACTCCCCATCACGTCTAGGGGGCCGGTTTTTCCTTCCCGTCTACGATTTCACCCTTTGCCTGTTTCTTCATCTTATGGGCTCCATCACAAAGACATCGTCCCGACTCCCTGCTATCAGCATCTTTCGCATATCCAAGCCGCATACTTTCAGATAAGATCACCACATCTTCGTTATAAATATTGAATGCAAAATATTTTAGACCTTATGCTAAGTCAGAATACTTTACAAGGCTAGAAGAAAAGAGAGAAGAGTGGTAGCTCCCATTTGTCTTAAGCACACACATACAAGAGCATACAAGAGCAAATTCAGGATTCGGCTTAGAGTGGTTTCACACAAGGGTTCCGGAAGTGACATGGAGTGGTTTCAAACAAGGTTCCAGAAGTGTCACTTGAAAACATCAAATTTCAATCAAAAGAGAGGAAAGCTTGAAGAGTCTTCCAAATGAGTATTCACATAGACTACATAACAAGAGTGAAAAAGTTGAATTGCTAATCTTATGTGGCAAGCAAAAATGCCTTGGGACGGAGGGGGAGGGTCGAAACATTTTAGAAAGAAATGTAATGTTATAGGATGTGACAACCAAAAGGGATAATGCAATTGTGTCTTATGTAAGGCCGTGCAATGTGGTCCTATATTTGATGCATATTTGAAGTGAAGTTAGCTCATAATGGTGCAAAGGATAGAGTTGTGTTTGAAGCACATGGTTCTTGCACAAGTAAGTTTGGCAAGTCCTTGATAATCAGCTCTGTGTGTAGGAGATCTTGTAGCAATTCAATTTGAAGCTTTAGGTGGCCAATGTTAATTTGCAAAAAACAAAAGAAAAAGGAAACTATATACATATATACAATTGTATGGTTCCTCTTTTCAAAATCATATGCATGAGTTTCAAGACCATGAGGTGCACATTTATCATGAAAATTTGAAAAGTGTTTATTTTGATTATTATGCACACTCTAATGGTGAGTGTTTTTTGTTGATCCGTGATCAACTATCTAGCAAGACTTCAAGGCTACAATATCCTAAGTCTAAAGTCGCAACAAATGAGAGATACACTTCTCCACCCAATCAACTCCACCCATATACATCCAACGCCTTCTAAACTTGGCAATCACATGAAATCACATGAAATCACATGGCTCTCACATGTCTAAAAGGGTTCCTTCCAAGCTTCTACTTGTACAAATCCAAAGGCTTGAGAGGCCTCCCTAAGGGTTAAATACCATACCTTTAAGAAATATCAATCCTAAAGGTCAAAGACCCTTCAATTGGGAGTAAATAAATCCAAATAACTCAATGATTCAAACCATGAACTTAGAGACCCTCTCCCAAGGGTTTCTCAATAAACTCGAAGGGTTCTCCAATTGACCTTGGACCCTTCAAACCCATGCCTTTTGCCGCTCGAACCCATAGTTATACAACATTCTTCCCCCCTTTAAGATTTTCATCCTTGAAAATGTGTGTAGGTATAATATGTGAATTATTCCTTTGTGCACCATGATCAACCTCGTTGATAATGACCTTCATCTCTCTTATTCATCTCTTTATCAAAAGGGGATCCTATCTCATACTAGATCTGAATAGAGAAGAATATACTTGTGGGCTAATCCCTACCCAAATCATTCTAAAGAACGTCTTGCTTTGCAAGTAAGAAACTGGCTTTAAATGGAGTGTGGAAAGATTGATAAGGGTGGATTAAAGCATCCCTACCTAATTTAATGTTTTGCTTATGCATGAACTAGACATCCATAGCACAAACATATGAAGTAGTTCAATGAAGTAGGCAGATTCTAAGACTCTTCAATTATATTTTGCAACGTAGGTCCATTTTTATGCACTACTCGTGCATGGACCTAATGTTACATAACAACAAGAGTACTATAAAATCAACTATCTAGAAAGACTTCAAGGCTACAATATCCTAAGTCTAAAGTCACCAAAAATGAGAGATGCATGTTCCACCCAGCAAAGTCCACCTACATATACACCTCAAAGCTAAGGTGGGGAAATGTGAGGACAGCTTGCCAAGTGTCCCCTCCACACGGATTCTAATTCAAGGCCTCCAACCTTGGCAGTCACATGAAATCCATGGCTCTCACATGGATTCTAAAAGGATTCCTCTCAATCTTGTATGTACAAATCCAAACGCTTGAGAGGCCTTCATAAGGGTTGAATAGCATACCCTTAGGAAATATCAATCTAAAGGGTCAAAAACCTTCCAATTATGAGTAAATAAATACAAACAACTGTCTTGGAGACACTTTCCCAAGGGTTTCTCAATAAACTCCAAGGGTCCTCCAAGTGACTTTGGACCCTCTTAACGCATGACTTTTGTTGCTCAGACCCATAGGTATGCAAGACACTGCATCCAAAGCTTTATTCATCATGTCTACACATTCTTGTTGATTTGAGATATATGAAAGCTCAACCTCCTTGCTTGTAACATTTTCCCTAAAATAGTGATAATGGACCTCAATGTGTTTGGTCCTTGCATAATAAATTGGGTTTGTTGCAAGATGCAAGGAACTCATGTTGTCACCAAATATGTGAGGAGTAGATGACTTCATTCCTAAATTGGTGTCTAGTGTCTTGATCCACATTGCTTCTTGAGTAGAATTAACCAATCCTCTATATTCAAACTCTGTAGATGAGATAGCAATAGGAGGTTGCTTCTATGATGGCCGAGAAATGAGCATAGAATTGACAAATGGGATATAACTAGAGGTGCTTCTCCTATCATCTCTTCATCTAGCCTAATCTACATCTAGAAAGTTCAAATATCTATATAATAGTTGTATGAATAGAATGGGCCTTCATTGATTCTCCCTTTGAGATACTTGAGAATCCTTTTGGCAGCCTCTATATGTGGCTTCCTAGGTGAGTGCATGAACTGACTTAGAACACTCACACTACAGTTGATGTCTGCTCTTGTGAGAGTAGCATAATTGAGGCTCCCCACTAAGTTTGGATAGCTTTTCACATCTTCAATGAGGTCTCCTTCATGAGCACTTAATTTTGAATTCACTTCCATAGGTGTACCTGTAGCCTTAGCATTTTCCATCTTGAACTTTGTAAGCATATCTTTGATGTATTTATTTTGAGTAAGGTACATACCATGCTCTCTATATATTACTTCCAATCCAAGGAAGTATGTGAGCTTCCTTAAATCACTTATCTGAACTCTTCCTTCATTTGATGTTTGATTCTTCTTGCTTCAGCATCATTACCTGTTACTATAATCTCATCCACATATACATAGAGATATATGACTTATACATGTGATCTTTTAATGAATAGACAGGGATCCCCCTTGCTCACCACAAATCCTTTGTCTTGCAAAAAATTAACTAGTTTATGATTCCAAGTCCTTGGAGCTTTTTTTAATCCATATAAAGCTCTTATTGATCTCCAAACATATTCAAGATGTTGTGAGTCTTCAAAACGAGGGGCTTGAGACATGTATACCTCTTTTGAGATCCATCCATTGAGAAATACATTCTCCACATCCATCTTATATATCTTCCAATTCTTGGAAACTACAATACTCATGAGTACTCTGACTATAGGCATCTTTGCTACAAGAGAGAAGGTCTCCTCATAATCAATACCTTAGATATGAGCATATCCTTTGGCTAATAACCTAGCCATATACCTATTTATTGTTCCATGAGAATTCTTTTTTACCTTATATATCCATCTGGATCCAATGACCTTCATGGTTGGGTTGGGGATGGGAACTAAGTCCCAAGTATTGTTTTCATGTAATGCTTCAATCTTTTCCTCCATGGCATGCTTCCATTCTAATTTCTTAGCGGCTTTCTCATAAGATGAGGGCTCTCTAAAGTTGAGGTCATGAACCATGTATATAGAATTCTTTTTTACTAATGAGGTATCATATTCATACCTTTATAGCTTCTTCTTCTCCCTTGTAGACCTTCGGATGGTTTGTTGAGATCATTATGCTACATTTCTTAACTCTTGCAAGTTTGCTTTACCTTTTGAGTTCCAAAAATTGACTTCTCTTCTAGATGTCTTTTGGTCATCCTCTCATTGGCTTGACTCTTCAAGTATGTGTTGACTTTGGCTTGAAACTATTGAAAATCGTCCTCCAAGACATAGGGCAATTTTATTTTCTTACAATAATCTTCTGACCAAGACTTGTTTTTATCAAAAACTACATCTTGACTTACTATGAATCCCTTAGTGCTAGGATTATACAACTATAACCCTTTTAATTTAGATCATAACCTATGAACACATATTTCTCTGTCTTAGGATCAAGTTTTTCTTTGATTTGTGATGGTATGTGTGCATTTGCAATACACCCAAGTATCTTACAATGGTCTAAGATTGGTCTTGTTCCATTCCAAGCTTCACAAAGATTCATTCCTTCTAAAGAATTTGAGAGTAATTTATTTACAAGATAGATAGTTGGGCAACTTCTCACCATTAAGCATTGACCTAGCTGCTTCCACAATGGTCCTATTTCTTCTTTCTGCTACCTCATTCTACTCAAGTGTACATATGGTTGTGATTTCTCTTTTGATTCCTCTTTCTTGTAAGAAGGAATCAAAACCGTGGGAGAAATAGTCTCTCCCTCCATTAGACCTTAGTCTCTTCAATGTTCTACTTGTTTGATTCTCTACTATTGCTGAATACTTTTTGAAACAAGCAAACAATTCATCCTTATGCTTCATAAAATAAGTATGGTCCATATGCCACAATCATCAATGAAAGACACATAATACCTTGACCTTGAGATAGAAGGTTCCTTGCTTCATACCCAAACATCAGTGTGTACAAGCTCCAAGATGTCTCAATGTATGTATCCCTTCTTTGTGAATGGTTGTCTTTGAGATTGCCAAATTGACATGCATTGCATTTGTAAATCATATGTTGCTTTGAGATATTAGGTATTCCAAGTACACTTTGATCTCTTATAAATTGTTTTAAGGTCTTCTCTTCAATATGAGCCAACCTTTTGTGTCAAACCTCTAACTCTGATAGGGTTTGAGTGCCATAGTTGAACAATGTTATGTTCCTTGTGTCTTGGAGTTCAAAAGTGAACAAATTACCTGTCTTTTCCCCTTTGGCTGTCTTCTTGAATCCTTGGTATGGGTCTTCTACATAAGTTCCATACTTTGTGAACCTCACATGCAATCCTTTTTCTACAATTTGTCCTACACTTATCAAATTCTTAGTGATGCTAGGTACATAGAAAACTCTACTCAACAAAATCATGTTACCAATTGATGTCATCACGTTTCCAATTTTCTCCAGAGGGTGCCTTATGCCATCTCATCTTTGTACTTCATGCATGTTCTTGGGGTCTTCCAAGTCTCATTGTAGTGCTACATTCCTCGCTACATGATTCGAACATCTAGAATCAATATAGAATGCATGCTCATATAATTTACCTCCTTTCATTGTCATATTCATGACTAGAAGTGAATCTTCTTGTGATTGATCACCAATGTTGTTGTTGTTCTAGTTTCTTCTTCCTTTGTAGCCAGCTTGATCATTGTTATATGTTGTTATTGTAGGCATAAGTGTTTTTTTATCTACCTTTAGGAGCTCCATATCCTCCTTTGTTATATCATCTTGCTCTATAGTTCCTTGGGTTCTTGAAGCAATGCTCAATGATATGATTGGTCAATCCACATATGCACAAGTTGAGGAGCTTTGAGATACTTCCATGCCTTGTCTACCACCTTTGCTTATTCCTCTTGAACTTCTCACTCTACCTACAATTTTAGCTTGGGAGGTACTTGCTTCTTCGTGAGACTTCTTGCCTTTACCTTTGACATGTTTACTTCTAATTTTATCTATGTAAAGGGTAAAGGATTGATTACCTTTTTTGTGTCTCTCCATTATTCATAAGCTTGGCTTCATGAGTGATGGGTTGTCCCATGAGAATGTTGAAATATGGTGCTTGCAATAATGAATGCTTCCCACTTGTCATCTACTTTGATTCCATTGATGACTTGTCTGACTATTTGCTCTTTGTCTATGACTCTTCCAATGCTTCTTAATTGATCATCTATGTCCTTGATCTTTGTGACAAAGTTGCTGAAATTCTACTTGGGTTATTTCTTGAGAGATGTGGACTCCATCCATAGTTGACTCTTCTTGGCCCTGGTTCTTGAAGAGAAGAATGCTTCTAAAGCATTCTAGGTCTCTTTTGAAGTCTTACAACTCCTAATGTGTGAAAGTAAGAAATAAAAAATAGAGTTAGAATGTATGACCTTGCCAAAACATCCTTTGCACACCATGTGTTCAACCCTTCTTGCTCCTCTTGTGTTGACAACCTGCTATGATTTGAGAATCCTTTTGCATAGCTTCAAATTGGAAGGTCAGTGAGCAAAGACAAGTTATTTCATGAATTTAGAGTGACTATTGCAGAGCAAAGAAGAGCAGAGATGCAGAGAAAAAGAAGGGCCCTAAATTTTTTCCGATTTGGACACTTTACTAGGTATCGCGACACCATAACCAACCTTGAAAGCTTTAAGTGAGATAGTTTACACTTGTGTGCACCTTTGCTAGTTCACTTTTGCATTGACCTACACTTGAATGCATGTCCTCATACACTCGACTACGTTATGATACTTCTTGGATTGATAATTAAAGCATGAATCCCCACTATATACACTTGTAGGAGATTGAGGTATAGTCTATTTCTCCTCAAGTCCCTAAGTCCATGCTTGGGTACACACATTTTTTGGCGCCATTGTCGGGGAGTGTTGAATCAAACCGAGGCATTTGTGTGATGGTGAAAGCTCTTAGCATTGAAGTGAGTAGAGGAGTTGTGAATTTCTCTTCTTTGGTAAGTCGCTTTCAACCGCACTGTTGGTGCAATTTGCAAGCCTACACATTTGGCTTGGATATTTGACTTGAAGACTCTACATGAGTGAAGACCCATAGGAACTTATGCTTAAGGTTTATTACCATTTTACCCATGTAAAAGTCTAAATGACTTGGAATCTTTTGTATACACCTACTTGATTGATTTGTGGAAAAGTAGAACTAGTGATTGAGAGAATATCTCCATACTTTTAGATGCTTGATTGAAGGGAGTCAAGGATTTGAATTTGAATTCAAATTCTTAGTCATCATGGATAAAAGGTGATCAAAAAAGTCGCAGGTAGACAGAGTTCTCCCGAGCTTCATTCCTACTATCATTGAGTGTGTAAGATAGCTACACCATAGCTCACACATCTCTACCTCATTAGGCAATGCTTGGCATGCCAATGAGTTTGTAAACCAATGTGAATTAATACATACATTTACATCTATCACTTCTGTGTACTCTGAGTTTCTACCTCCAAGTCTGTCAACTTCAAAGAGGCATATCTCAGTGCCTACTTCACCAAATCGAGTGATTCAAAGCTTGGTGAATCCAGCTCAAAGCATACTACAAGCATACAAAATTTGAAGCAACTTGGTTCAGCCAATCTCAAGAAATCACCGTCGAAGTGCTCACTGGTATTTGTCTGCATACTTCCTAAAAAGTAGGGGGATGTCCATAAATTTGCTAAAGTTATTTCTCCTAGTATAGTTTATCATTTTGAATGATTCCACTTGAAAATGGTAGCTTACTAAGCTAATAGAATACCTCTAGAAGGAATTTTGCCAATTGTAAGTGTACTGGTCATACTGAGTGAAAGACTGAGCAGGTATCTACACCAAAATAGAAAGTTTGCTAGCTTTGTGATTCACAAACTCATATGTTTTGATCAAGTCATTACTCAAACCTTTTCCAAAGTACATATAGCATTTCTTGGTATCATTTGGAAGCTAATGATGTCCACTAATCATATCTGGAGTCACTGAGGGCTGGTGCAAAGCAGGTTTAGCAGCACCTACTTAATCTTCTGAAGGATCCATCCATCTTTCCCAACAGTGGTATCAGAGCAAACAAGGTAACATGGGAGATGGATTTCCTTCATTCATTGATAAATTGGATAGGAACAATTATCAAGCTTGTTCTCTGAGGATGAAGACCTATCTACAAGGAAGAAGTCTATTTGGATTCATCTCAGGAGATGAGGAATTGCCCTCATTCAAAGCAAGGGATCTACCCACCAAGGAAGAACAAGAAAAGCTTAATACATGGTGTGCAAAAGATGCATTGGCAAGGTCTTATCTTCTTAACTCTATATCTAATTTCCTTTTACCTCACATCAGGAATTGTAAGACTTCCCAAGAAACTTGGGAAACCTTGTCATCATACTTTTCATCTAATACAAGGGCCAGGAAGAATCAATTGTGGATTGAATTCACAACCCTTAGGAAGCAACCAAAACAGTCAGTCTCAGAATTTGTGACCAAGATCAAGGATGTGGCAGACCAATTAGCAAGCATAGGAGAGGAGATTGAAGAGGAACAAATAGTAAGGCAAGTAACCAATGGACTAAAGGCAAATGATAAGTGGGAAAGCTTCACCACTGCAATGGATCTCTACATGGACATGCATACCCCAGATCTCACAACTCTGATGGGCCAACTATTCGCACATGAAGCAAAGTTCACAAAAGTTGGAGATACATCTAAAGGTAACACTCCTTCTGCCCTATATACTGATAAAAAGATTAAAGACAAAGGTAAAGGTAAAAAGCAAGAGGATGAAGGTTCTACCTCCCAAGCCAACTATGCAGGGAGAGGTAGATCTTCAAGAGGAAGGGGCAGAGGAGGTAAGCAAGGTAGGGGGAGACCCTACAATTCATCACCATGCAATATTTGTGGAGTGTCTAACCACACCACAGATGAGTGCTACAAAAACTACAAAAATCAGAGAGGAAGAGGCTATCAAAGAGGTGGATACTCTCAAGGTAGAGGAAGGTTCAACCAACACCAAGGCTACAATGGCTACAACAACAATTACAACAACAACCATAATGGTAACTACCAAGGAGGATTCAGAAATAGGAAAGACTACAACAACTACACAGAGGAACAAGATGACTCCCTATTGATCCTGAATATGACTTCCAAGTCAGGTATCAATGATGATCATCTGTTTTATATTGATTCAGGGTGTTCTAATCATGTAGCTGGCAATGTGGCACTACTCTCTGATCTTGAGGAACCCAAGGGTAAACATCAAGTACAGACATGTGATGATACTAAGCATTCTGTAGTAAAGATTGGAAATGTAAAAACTTGTGATGGTAACCAGAACCTATTGAGCAGGGTACTTTATGTACCAACCACTACCAAAAATTTAATGAGTGTTGGTCAGATTGTGGAGAAAGGTTTGCAGGTCAGGTTCAATCAACATGGAGCATATGTAGAGGACCCAAGACATGGATTCAAAAGGATAGCCAAGGGAGAAAAATCAGGTAGATTATTTACTTTTGAGCTAGAAGACACCAAAAACATTGATTTATACAATTACAAGGATCAAACACTTTCAGAATTAGAAATATGGCACAAGAGATTAGGTCACATAGGTGAAAGGACCCTAAAGCAAATGTGCAGGGACCAATGTGTGCTTGGGATACCTAATGTATCCAAGCAACACATGATTTACAAATGTGCTTGTCAGTTTGGTAAGTCTCACAGATTGCCCTACTCAAGGAAAAGTTTTATGCATGAAGACTACCTAGACTTGGTACACACAGATGTTTGGGGACCTAGCAAAGATCCCTCCATTTCAGGATCAAGGTACTATGTGTCTTTCATTGATGATTATAGCAGATGGACTGTGTTATACTTTATGAAGCACAAGGATGAAGTGTTTAATTGTTTCAAAAGGTATCTTGCACTAGTTGAAAATCAAACAGGAAGGAACTTGAAGAAGCTAAGGTCAGATGGAGGAGGTGAATACTTCTCCAATGAGTTTGAGGACTTCTTGCAGGAAAGAGGCATCAAAAGGGAGATAACCACAAGGTACTCACCTGAACAAAATGGGGTAGCTGAAAGAAGGAATAGGCTTATTGTTGAAACAGCTAGGTCTATGCTTAATGAAAAGAAGTTGCCAAATTATCTTTGGGCAGAGAGTGTATCTACTGCCACCTATCTCATAAACAGGTTGCCATCAAAGTCACTTGATGGAATGACACCTTATGAAGCTTGGCATGGTAAGAGACCATCATTGGATCATTGCAAAATCTTTGGTTGTGTAGCATATGTGCATATTCCCTCACAGGTAAGGGGAAAGCTAGACCCTAAAGCAGAAAAATGTATTTTCATTGGTTATGACTTGAATCAAAAAGGGTACAGATTCTAGAACCCAACCAATAAAGGGTTCAAGGTAAGCAGAGATGTCATCTTTGATGAGAATGACTCATGGTACGAGAATGAATGCAGGAAGGTTAGTCTACCCTATGATTTGGAAGAGGGATTTCCAAAACTCTCAAAGGAAGAACCAATCCAGAAGGAAGACTCAAGTTCAGAAGATGATGACACAATCAATCTTGAAGAATTCAAGGCATGGAAATCCAGAGGCAAGAAGCTATTTGGTTAAAACTTTTGTATACAGAGCTAGGCCTATTCACTAGGCCCCCAATTATCTTTGGAGACAACACAAGCTCTCTTCACCTTGCAGCTAATCCAATATATCATGCTAGAACAAAACACATAGAGGTTCATTACCACTATGTGAGAGAGAAGTTGCTAAGCAAGGACATTCAGTTGACCTATGTGTCTACTAATATGCAATGTGCAGATTTACTCACTAAAGCTTTGGATGGAAACAAATTATGCAGATTCAAATCCATGATTGGATTGCAGGATGTGATTGAAGATTGAAGATGAAGACTTAAGCCAAAGTGTTTGGCTTGAGGGGGAGCTGTTGGTGCAATTTGCAAGCCTACACATTTGGCTTGGATATTTGACTTGAAGACTCTACATGAGTGAAGACCCATAGGAACTTATGCTTAAGGTTTATTACCATTTTACCCATGTAAAAGTCTAAATGACTTGGAATCTTTTGTATACACCTACTTGATTGATTCGTGGAAAAGTAGAACTAGTGATTGAGAGAATATCTCCATACTTTTAGATGCTTGATTGAAGGGAGTCAAGGATTTGAATTTGAATTCAAATTCTTAGTCATCATGGATAAAAGGTGATCAAAAAAGTCGCGGGTAGACAGAGTTCTCCCGAGCTTCATTCCTGCTATCATTGAGTGTGTAAGAGAGCTACACCATAGCTCACACATCTCTACCTCATTAGGCAATGCTTGGCATGCCAATGAGTTTTTAAACCAATGTGAATTAATACATACATTTACATCTATCACTTCTGTGTACTCTGAGTTTCTACCTCCAAGTCTGTCAACTTCAAAGAGGCATATCTCAGTGCCTACTTCACCAAATCGAGTGATTCAAAGCTTAGTGGATCCAGCTCAAAGCATACTACAAGCATACAAAATTTGAAGCAACTTGGTTCAGCCAATCTCAAGAAATCGCCGTCGAAGTGCTCATTGGTATTTGTCTGCATACTTCCTAAAAAGTCGGGGATGTCCATAAATTTGCTAAAGTTATTTCTCCTAGTATAGTTTATCATTTTGAATGATTCCACTTGCAAATGGTAGCTTACTAAGCTAATAGAATACTTCTAGAAGGAATTTTGCCAATTGTAAGTGTATTGGTCATACTGAGTGAAAGACTGAGCAGGTATCAACACCAAAATAGAAAGTTTGCTAGCTTTGTGATTCACAAACTCATCTGTTTTGATCAAGTCATTACTCAAACCTTTTCCAAAGTACATATAGCATTTCTTGGTATCATTTGGAAGCTAAGGATGTCCACTAATCATATCTGGAGTCACTGAGGGCTGGTGCAAAGCAGGTTTAGCAGCACCTACTTAATCTTCTGAAGGATCCATCCATCTTTCCCAACACGCACTTACTACCTCTCACTTTGGGAGCGTGTGTAATGAGTTGTTAGTTTAGGGAAGTGAGCTAGAGAGGGAAGTTAGAATAGTTGGTAGAGAGAAAGAGATTAGGATAGGAAAGTAGGTTTAGAATTTCAAGCACTTTTCATTATTACTCTTCAACCTTTGTCCAAACAGAGGCTTAAAAACCAAAAAATAATCATTTGTGCATTATTAGTGTTTGAGTTAGTATCGTGGGAGAGCGTAGATGACCGGTATCACAGGCTAGAGATCGCGGTCATTGGAGTGAGGTCGAGGGATATTTCGGTGAATCGAGCTAGAAGGGAGCTTAGAGGAGGTAAGAGCATTATGATTAATCACTTACAAACATCTATGAATCTAGGGAAGTGAGAAAATACCTGCTATCGGCATCGGTGAGAGAGATCGGGAGTTTAAGTGAGTGTTTTTGAGATACAAACACAAAGGGAGAAAGGGGAATGCACAACAAGCACATAAGTTAACTTGGTTCTTGAAAATAATTATTGGTGTGTGTGAAAAAATCAAGTATCACGATCAGTTGAGTCTTGATATCATGATACCAAGATTCCCTTATATCGCGACACTCGCCTAGTATCGTATCGCCAGTTGCCCACTTGTGGTATCGCAATACCAATCTGGTATCGTATCGCCAAACGTGTGGTATCGTGATCGCGATTAATGAGTCATATCGTATCGTTGATTTCTTGGTATCGTATTGTTTTGGTTGTGGTATCGTATTGTTGACCAAAGTGGTATCGTATCGGATGCATTAGTGATATCGTATCCTGGATACCTTGGTATTGTATCGTTTTGGTTGTGGTATTGTATCTTCAACCAAAGTGGTATCATATCGTTTAACCTCTGGTATCATATCATTCATAAGGTGAGTATCATATCATGAGTTGTTTTGGTGTCGTATCGTGAAGTGAGCTGTATCATATCATTGCCAAATTTGGTATCATATCCCCCTCTGTCCAATATCGTATCGTGCACAAGGTACTATCGTATTGTCAAGACTCTTAGTATCGTATCATGTACACAACAAGTATCGTATCATCTGATTGTGTGGTATCGTAACGCCGATAACATCAGTATCATATCGTGGCCCAACTGTGGTATTGTATCGTGCAAATTTTCAGTATCGTATCGGGGACAATTGTGGTATTGTATCGCCAGTTACTTAAGTATCGTATCGTGGGATACTTGACATCATATCGTCAGAGGAGTATTGTGTAGAAGTGGTATCGACCAGAGAGTATTCAATCCATTTAAAGGGTAAAGTGAAGCAAATTGGGTAGCAATAAAGGGGGAAGTAGTGGACATAAAAAGCCCTGAAGAGGTGAATGAACTTGAGATTGGGGAGAGTCCTAGGAAGCCATAGAAGCGTAATTTTTTTAGTAGGAAGTGTTGCACAACCCACCCTACATTTACAATACTCTGAAACCTCGAGTGAATCTGAGGAAGAGACTATTATGGCCTCAAAAGACATGCATAGCTCTATACCCATAGCAGGTCTAATGTCTATCATTGAGGGAGAATACAGAACCTCTTCACTAACCAACATGATCTACCCATATACATAGGTAGATTAAATAGATCCGTGGCAAGATTGAAGAAAGTTGGGGATGTTCATATAGTGCCTAGACCAGCAGTCAAGTACGTGGGAGGTTTCTACATGAAGAAGAGAGGTATTTTGTATGTAGTCACAGAGCATCCAGAGAGCATTAATGAGCAAAGGGAAGAATATAATGCTCGAAACCCTAATGAAGAGGGACAACAAGAACAGGTATCAATCCCTAGAGGGAAGTCCATTGTAATTTGGGTTTGGAGAGGAGATCTAATTCCCCAAGATGACTCCTTAATGGATGTCTACATGGTGAATGGAATGGATCATTTACTTAAAACCAACTCTTCGTTGTGGGAAGAAGTGACAAGTTTAGCCACCATCTATGAGTTACAAGATCCTAAAAACCCCTCTCACATTACTTAACTAGACAAGAATCAAAGAGGAAGAGATGCAGGTATACCAATAGGATGACTAGTTTTTTGTGTAATGTCAAGACCACCTAAACTTGGAAGAAGATTAAGACCAATTCAAATTGCCAAATGCATGAGAAGCCACTATGAAAGTTCTATCGATCCATACAATCACATTACTGAATTCAAGCAAGTGGTAAGAGATGAACAAGTAGAAGACTTCTTGATCTAGTTTGAATCATTTGGCCTAACCCTCAGACAGGGCCTTAGCATGGTTCCAGCCCTTAGATCCTAATAATTTTCAAAACATGGAACAAGTATATTAGGAATTGATCGAGGAATTCACTAAGACTGGAATAAAAAACAACTCTTCATCATTAATCCATAGTTTTAAGCAGTCTCCTATGGAATCAGTGAGGTTAGCAGCGATATGATTTAAGCAATATGTGGATAGATGTCCTGCAGAAGAGAGACCCACCCAAAATAAAATGGTCTCATTATTTTTGGAAGGATTGGTTAATGGGTCATTAAGATCCTTAGTATATGTGAAGAGATTCCAAAGCTTACAAGAGTGCATGAAGGAGTGTATCGATCTAGAAGAAAATCTGGTGGAAGACTTAAAAATACCTGAAGGAAGTGTTAAGAGTGAGGATAGTGCTAGTAATACTTCCAATCCCAGGAACAATGTAGAAGAGATAGCTGATTTAGTGGCTAAGAAACTGAATGTCCAAGGACAAAGGAATTATCCCAACCCTCCCATGAGAGTGCCTATACTCAGGAGATGTGTTCACTGTGGAGGTGACCACCCTTCTCATTTGTGCAATAGGGGAGCAGTCCCACCACCTCCTTATGCCTATAACAGACCACCTACCCAAGGTCCCACTTACTACTGTAACATAGAGCAAAGGTACACCAATCACAGTACGGAGAATTTTCCTTACAATCGACAACCAAGACCTACACAACCACTATTTAGGCCTTACGGATACAACTCGAGAGATCAAGGAGGAGAAGCCTATAGATACTCTCCTTTCCAGCAGCAAGCACTTGCACCAAGACCTTATGCTTATCAAGGATACAATCAACCTCAACCGGTACTAAGACAACAACCTCCTCACCCACAAAATGTGATCCCAATGCAAATCACTCAAATTGAAGAGAATCTTGAAAGAGCAATAGTATCAGCCACCCCATTGAGTAGTACTGAGTCTTATGACCTTAGTCAGGGAAGTTATTCCACCTATGAAAATACAATGGCTGAGTATGGACAATCCTATGAGCCATATACATATGAACCTGATGGTTATGATAGTTCCTATGGATATGATCAGGACTATGTGTCATTAATGTACAGTGCTCCTAGAGCATCAGTACCATCACGGCCAATGAATGGACCGCCTGCTCCTAGAGGACCATGTTATACATGTGGAGGTAATCACTTTATCAAAGAGTGTACATTGCCTAATCCACCACCACCTCAGAGAGCTTGGGAAGGCTACTACAGTGATTGTGGTAGAGAACATCTTTTTAGAGATTGTCCTAAGAACCCGAATAAAATCGATCGCACTACACAAATAGATGTTATAGAAGTGGTAGAGTCATCAAGAAGTGATAAAGAGTACACTGTGCCATTAAAAGCGATAACTAGGGCAAAAGCAAGAGAGACCCCGGATAAATCCAAAGAAAATGATAACAAGACAAAGAGTTGAACATTCCAACACCACAAGTAGTTGCATGTTTTGAAGAGTCTGAGAAAAGTGCTAAGTCCAAACGAACCCAAAGATGGAAGACTCGTAGAGAAAAGATAAAAGATAAGAGACTGCAACAAAAGTTGGAGAATGAGAATAACAAGCAGAGCCAAGATGAGGAACAAGAGACTAAAGGAAAACCTAACAAGGAAATTGAGAAACATCAAAGACAGGAGGCAGGATCAGTTTTAGCCGATCCAATGCCAGAAGGTTTAGCCATGTAGATTAAAGCATATCAAGCACGAATAAAGGCAGGCCAACCCATCGAGCAACACGAAAGAGAATACCCAAGAGGTGACTTAGAAAAAGAGAGATTGGAAATATGTAAAAAGTTAATTGACGTGGCTCAACAAACTTTAGAAAAACCTGTTCAGCCACTACCTAGCTCAAGGGTTTCAAAAAAAGAATTTTAAGAATGTGTAGCACCTAGTCACCCTAAGGACGGAAAGAAAGACGAGAACTATGAAGAAAAATGCTATGAAAGTAAAGAAGAAGGATCCGTAATCCCTGAAGTAGATGTGGAATGGCCTAGAGACTTATGGTCAAGAGTTCAAGAAGACAGATGGAAGAAAGTAAAAGGAAGTGAACCACCTTTTGAGGAGTTAGAAGCCGTAGGCGAGCTTGAATTGTTAGTTCCTGAATTAAACCTAGAAAGATCATCTCAACAGGATGACAACAAAGATGATGAAGAAAGTGTGAATGTATTACCAAACTATATGGGGGAGTATGACATAACCCTGAATTATATCGAGTTCCCTCAGTGAGGAGAAAGGAGCAGAACCCATCAATCCAAACCTCTGACATAATACAACACCTTAAAAAAGTAAAGATACCATGTACATTGACTCTGGAAGAACTCTTGAAAGTGAAACCTCAATTAAGAGAGAAAATCGCCACCCAATTAGAGAGAAAGTCAGACAAAAGCGAGATGCAAGATGAAGTAGCCACTGTTGAAATTCTTGGTGACAAGGTTGGAGATTTCAGTGAGGGAGATGAAGGAAATATAGGCCTCCATATCACTTATAGAGGATATACCACTAAAGCCATATTAGATTCGGGAGTGGAAGTAGGAATTGCTACCAAAGAAATACGGGAGAAATGGGGGAAACCAGCTTTACGACCTACCAGAATGAAGATTCAAATGGCAGATGGATACACGAAATGACCCTTAGGATTATTAGAAAATGTATTATTCACTACTTGCGGAGTCAATTTCGAGCACACCTTAGCAATTTGTCAATTTGAAAAGGCTAGCAATTATGAGATGATACTTGGAAGGCCTTTCATGAGACAGCTCAAGGTAGTGCAAGACTAGGGAAAAGACAGTGTGTATTTGTAGCATGGAGGAATGAGAACTAGGACAAACATCCATACTTATAGTTATCAAGATGTCCCTCCTTTGCAATGGAACACTACAAAGAATACGGGCGTATAATGACGATTAAGGCGACACAATTTCCTCGTTATAAAATTGCAAAATGCGTCGTAATGAGCATCCCGTGCGCACCGTCGATTAAACGATGTTTTTTGCGACTTGTGGCACGACGGGGTCTGTGATGCTCGCATAGAGCATCGCTAACACGACGGTTTTAAATAGCGTCGCATAATCGACGCTTTTTTGCGTCGCATAAGCGACGCTTTTTTGCGTCGCATAAGCGACGCTTTTTTGCGTCGCATAAGCGACACTATAACATGTCGCTCATAGCATCGCTTACACGATGGTCTGTTGATAGAAAAAAAATAAAACGTTTGAGGCTCTTCGATCGGCATTTTCACGCATCTGATCGAAGAGCTCTCCAACGTTCGCAATTGCGCTATGCTTACTAGCTGAAGCAAGTATATGCAGAATTGTTGTTTTGCCTAAGCTCTCTCTTATTGTCTCCCTCTGTCTCTGTTTCTCTCTTTTTACATCTTTCTCTCTTTGAATTCTCTCTCTCTCTCTCTCTTCTTTCTCTCTTTATTGCAAGTTATTCAAGAAGCTAACCAAGCAAAAAGTATGGCTAACTATTGTAAGTACAATTTCTATTCTTTGTATATCATTTGAATTGTGTTATTTTCATTAGATAGCATACTCATACTTATTGATATGCACTTATACACTTATATATGATGAAGATGCACTTTCACACATATACACATATACACATATACACATGCACATACACACACATATATACACACAGATACATGTGCACATACACTTAGACATACACACATATACACATGCATATGCACAAACATTTCTACAACCACATAAAAAGACTTACATGCATGCATTATTGCATATATATATATATATATATATATATATATATATATATATATATATATATATATATATATATACATAGACACATTAACATATACGCAAATACATGTATATATATATATATATATACATACACACATTAACATATACGCAAATACATGTATATGCACATCCACATGCATGCACATTCACATGCATGCACATGGATGCAAATGGAAATGCATCCACATACACATGCATGTTTCATACATATACACATGCATATACATACATTATACATATATATGCACATACGTACACACACGTATACACATGTACACACACATGCGCATACCTACATATACACATATACATGCACATACACACATATACACATAGAGTTACACATATACATGCACATACATATACACACACATACACATGCACATGCACATACTCATACACACATAGTTGTCAATGCTATTACTACATTACATGCAGGTGATGAACTATTAGTGAATTATGGATGGCGTAGACCTCCAAGAGCACCTTTTAGCTAGAGAGAATTAAAAATTTTATATCCATATTTAATAAGTTATATACTTAATTTTATATTTAAAGTTTACTTTTTATTCATTTATGGAATACTAATGAATTTTATTTATATGTGTAGATTCCAATGTATGATGTTGATGATATTCCTCCACAACATTCACAATTGCCAATAAGACCTCATTTATCAGAAGCTTCTATGAGGAGGCTACACAAAAGGAATCCTGTGGAATATGCAAGGTTGAAAGATCTACATTCAAAAGACGATAAAGTACAAGATTTGTGTGACAATGATGAAGATGATGGCATGGTAGATTGAGGATTGGTATCAAAATGACAGTGAGAGCATTGATATTTCTAAAAATGAGAAATATCTTGAAGAGGAACGTCTAAAGCATGTATATGAAGGAAGTTGACTAAGTGCGAGCTTACTTCTTCTCAATCTTCAAAATGGTTTTGGATGGAGTAATGTATCTGTTTCGACACTATTAAGGTATAATTTTCAATTTTCTATCTATTTATATATATATGCATAAATATATATATATATAAATACATGCATATATAAACATACACATAATATACATGAATGCATACACACATATAAACATACACACACATATAAACATACACACAGTTTGAAGGATGGAAAAATAATTTTAAAGGATGGGCGAACAAAAAGTGTCCATTCAATGCAGGTTTTTATTCTTACTTTAGATAAGGTAAGAACAAGAACTTGAATTGAATGGACACTTTTTGTTCGCACATCTTTTAAAACTATTAATGCATCTTTCAAAATATTCGTGAAAATTTTGATTGTTTGGATGGCAGGATACGATTGTTTGTTTTGGAGGATATGAAGTATGTACCTTCATTGCATGATTTGTCGATTCTATCATAAGTTCAATTTGAAAGTGTGAGAAGCGGATTTATAATTGCTATTCAAAGAATTTGGCACTGTTTATAGGCCATACAATGGTGACATGGATGAATCGCATGCACAGAGGTTACTCAAGATAGAGCAACCTGATTATAATGGACTAGTGCCAGCAAGTTCCTAGGGTATGCAGTAAACCTCTTGCATGTCAATGATGAGCATCTGAACTTTATGATACAAAGTGGAAATCATGGTGGCTTGAGAGGATCACTTTTATACATCTTGTTCAAAGAACTTCAGTGTCATAAACCTGAAGTTCTTTGAACAAGCTGTATAAAAGTGATCCTCTCAAGCCACCATGATTCCACTTTTTATCCTAAAGTTCAAATGCTCATCATTGACATGCAAGAGGTTTATTGCATACCCCAGGAATCCTGCTGGCACTAGTCCATTATAATCAGGTTGCTCTATCTTTTGAGTAACCTATGTCCATGCGATTCATCTAGGTCCCCATCGTATGGCCTATAAACAGTGCCAAATTCTTTGAATATCAATTATAAACCCACTTCTCACACTTTCAAACTAAACATATGATAGAATCGACAAATCATTCAATGAAGGTACATACTTCATATCCTCTAAAACAAACAATCGTATCCTGCCATCCAAAACAATCAAATTTATCGAGAATATTTTGAAAGATGCACATAAGCATACACATATATAAAATTATATGCATATATATATATGTATATTTATTATTTACTTTTTTTAATATATCTTTTTTTTATGAACTTACAGGTTATTATTTGAAAAGTTTTTACCAAATCAGAATATTCTTCCTACCTCACATGATGAAATGAAGAAGATAATCAACAATCTTGGTATAGATTATAAATGTAGACATGCATGTCCTAACGATTGTATTTTATATAGAGGTGATTATGCAGACTCTTTGACATGTCCCAAATGCCAATCTCCTCGATATAAGGGCGAAGAAGGTAAAATCCCAAAAAAGGTATTGAGACATTTTCCATTGGCTCCACAGATTAGACATATGTTTCAAAGCCCCGAATTATCAAAGCTTTTGACTTGGGGACATGATCACAAAAGTACTGATGGAATAATCAGAATTCCTCATGATAGTGTTGCTTTTGAGCATATTGATTCTACATGGCCTGAATTTGCACAAAATCCACAGAATCTAAAGTTAGGAGTTGCATTAGATGGGGTTAATCCATTCTCCATGAAATCTAGTAAATGGTCAACATGGCCAATGGTAGTCATAAACTACAATCTTCCGCCATATTTTAGCATTAAAAAGGAACATTTAATGCTTTCACTTTTAATCCCAGGCAAAAGACAAGTTAAAGATATGAATATATATCTTGCTCCTCTCATTGACGATCTCCAAGAGTTATGGAGAGGTATTAATGTCATTGATGTATCGAAAAGCATCAATGAAAGACATATTACGGTTCGTGGTATTGTGGCTTGGACTATTCACGATTTTCCAGGATATGGTGTTTGTTAAGGTATTGATGTAATTTTGTTATTCAATATGCATGTAAATAAATATGATTTAATCTAATTATATTTTTATCATTTTCATGATGCAGGAATATCTACTAAGGGTTATAAAGCTTGTCCATATTGTGGTGATTGGTTGAGATCAATCTATAGTAAGAATCTCAACAAAAATATTTATCTTCGACATCGACGATTCTTGCCTCATGATCATCCATTAAGATCTAAAAGAGAAGCGATACATTTTAATGGAAAGCTTGAAACAGGTCAGTGTCCAAAACCTATGACGCCTATGGATTGGTATAAAAAATGGACAGATGGACCTTTGATAGATCCAGAATCAGAAATCTTCAGTGATGATTCAGATAATGAGTATGTGAAGAGAGGTAAAGGAAAATTGGCACTCGCAGAGAACATATCAATATGGTATTCTTTGGAGTATTGGAAAGAGTTAAAAGTATTTCATCTTCTTGATCCTATGCATATATTAAAAAATATTGGTTATTCACTATGGCAACATCTTCTTGGACTAAAAGATACCATAGCATCAAGGAATGATTTGAAAGATAAAAAATCCAAACCAAAGTTATGGCCAGTTTTTTATAGACATCGACAAGAAACGACTTATGCACCTGCTCCTTGGGTACTTACAACAAAAGAGATATAGACTATCAACAATAGAATTCAATTGATTAAGACTCCTATAGGATATGGAGCATCTTTTCAAAACATGTTTACTATGGATGATAAGAGCTTATATGGGTTAAAGACCCATGACTGGCATAACTTTTTGAAACATATTTTACCTTTGGTTATCGATCGATGTACAACGAAAGGAGTACAAGATGTGATCTATCATCTTCGATCACTTATAAGGTAATTATGATACTTTTATATTTAATATGTATGAATATTGGATATCTTTTATTTTTTAATTAACTTCTTTATAATTGTTTTTATGATATGTATAGGTGGATTACATCCAAAGAGATTGACAAAAACTCGATCCCACAAAAAAAACGTGAATGCAAAGAGCTACTATGTTTGATGGAGAAAGAACTTCCTACTTCATTTTTTGATATTCAGGTTCATTTATTAGTCCATCTTGTAGATGAAATAGAGATTGCAGGTGTTGTCAACACTCGATGGATGTTTTGGGTCGAGCGATTTATGGGAATATTAAAAGGTTATGTGCGACAAAGAGCGAAACCAGAAGGATCCATGGCAAAGGGTTGGATGCTTGAAGAGTGCATGTATTACGTTAGTGAGTACCTTGAAAGAGTTCATGAAGAAGCTCCATGTGCATGGACCAACGAGTCTTTTTCAAAAATAACAGATGAGGTTGTTGCAGAGCAAAAGAGCATAAGAGGAGGGCCCCAAAATTTTCAAAATGATGGGCATATTTTTTTCTTCTTCGAGGTCTTCAAGGATTCCCTCAAGCCATGTAAATGCACTAGAGGAGTCCTCTAGTTGCATAATCCCAAATTGTTGTAAAATATCCCTTGTAAAATAGTAGGAGATTAGTCTTTTAGTGAATAAAGTGCCGGTCTCTTGTGTGAAAGGACCAAACTTAGGGCACATGTATATAAGTCACTTTGTGACTCTTTGTAAGAACTTTTTGCCATTGTGAAGAAGGAGCACTCCTGAATTTTCGAATTTGCCTCTTCCTTGCAGATTTTGATCTTCATTTTGATCTTGTATGTGTGTGTGTAGCTTGAAATGTGTGTGTAGGACTGTTGTCTACCCCTCCCCATTGATTTTGAGCTGCTGTAGTGTGTGTGTGAACCAGTAGGAGTGGTGGCGTGAGTGTGGGTGTTTTCCCACCATTTACTATTTTGGCCATAACTTGAAGCAGAGTTCTCAGAATCGAGTGAAACCACTTCCAGTAGATGCGTCGTCGAGAGCTTCGAAACGAGTACCCTATTACCTATATTCGGAATCCGGAGCTGGGAGAAATCCTTGATTTTCTAAAAACTGTTGTAAGAAGTATCGGGACAACCACTTTCAGGATTTCAGTGAGTTTGGGAAGTAGATTAGTCTTTTCTCATGCATGCTAGCTTAACCACTTCATTTCCCATCATGTGTGCACATGTCTTCATACACTTGGTTAGGTCGTTTGATTGGATTGACATTTGAATGTGTGTTGATTTCCCACTATATGCACTTGTGTGGGAATCGAGGTACAGTCTCATTGGCACAAGTCCTTGAGTCATTTTGACTTAAGTACACACGTTTTTGGTGCCGTTGCCGGGGAACACTCTACCAAGGTGCCTTCGTGATGGTTATAGATCAAGTGTGATGGAATCGTACTTGTAGAAGTGAATTTGTTTTGCGGCAATTAGTCAATCACTCCATCACTTGTCACTTCTCATCTTAGAGGTGTGTGTGATAAGTTTTAGGTTTAGGGTTAGGAGGAAGGGAGAGAAGGAAGAGTTAGGGTTAGGTTAGAAGAAGAGGAATAGTGAGGAGAGGAGAAGTAAGATTAGACCAAAATCACCAAAAATCCTCAAAATCACCAAGAAAATTAGGAAAATTTAAATTCTGTCAAGAAAAAGTATAAAAACCAAAAAAATAGTCTAAGTTGACACTTCACAGAGTTCAGGTATCGTCTGAGAGCTACGAGGGGTATCGTGAGCAAAGTATCGCGGGGTGCAGACCTTCAAAGCTAACTTGTGTGCCCAAGGTGCTATCAGGACTACATCAAGGTAAGGTCCCATAAAGACTGCCTGCTAAAAAACTCATTAAAACATGCATACACACGTGATTAAACAGGTGCACAGTATCGTGGGGGGGAAAACTGATATCAATACAGACTTTTTGTGTGATACAGAGGCCTCGGAGAGAGCAGGAGAGTAAGGAGAGCAAGGGGGTGTAAAAATTTTCAGATTTTCTTGTACTTTGGCTTGAGTATCGCGATCGGTTGAGGTTTGGTATCGCGATACCAAAACTCCCTAGTATCGCGATACCAAAACTCCCTAGTATCGCGACACTCGCCGAAGTATCGTATCGCTTGATACCTATCTTGGTATCGCGATACCGTTTTGGTATGGTGACCCCGAGTTGGTATCACGATCTCACCTGATCAGTGGTATCGTATCGTTACCTCCATTGGTATCGTATCGTGTCGCTTCACATCAAGTATCGCGATACCACTTCGATATCGTATCGCCCTCTCACCTGGATAGTATCGCGATACTGTCACAAGTATCGTATCGTCTAGGTTCTGTGGTATCGTATCGTCTTGAATCTTCGTATCGTATCGTCGGTCCCTACCAGTATCGTATCGTGCCATTTCCCAGTGAAGTATCGCGACACCATAGTTGGTATCGTATCGAGCAAGCCGGCGGTATCGTATCGCCACTTGACGTAGTATCGTATCGTTTCCTTCAAGAGGATAGTATCGCGATACTAAGATTGTATCATATCGAGAAGGTTACTGGTGTCGTATCGTGCGGTTGTCTAGTATCGTATCGCATAGAATTCCGGTATCGTATCGTCGTTGTGCTTGGTATCGTATCGTAGTAACTACCCAATATCGTATCGTCTACTGCAGACAGTATCGTATCGTTTGGACTTCTGGTATCGTATCGCGGCCAGGGCAGTATCGCCAAGTGTGGTATCGCTTGGAAACGGTATCGACCAGATTGACATTAGTATCTTTGGTAGACAATCAGAGGCATTAGAAGAGCCACTCAAGGAGAGTCTCTGGAATTTCGAGAGAGACTTAGGTGAGTGAATGAAATTGAGGTCAGGAATGGTGATAAGTAGCCGAAGAAGCGTCATATCTTCTGTGGGAAGTGCTGCCCAGGCTAGTCATCACTCCATCTACTCAGAGACTTCCAGTGATTCAGAGGAGGAAATACCCATGGCTTCGGAAGACATGCAGGGTCCAACATCGAATAGGAATTTCATGTCTACCATTGAAGGAGATTACCGTACCTCCTTACAGTATGTGTCCACTAATGCCCAGGAGATTCCCATCTACCTGGATGGTTTAAATAGATCTGTGGCTAGGATGGTAACTTCCCTGAATACCACAATTGTACCCCGACCTGCTGTCAAATACGAGGGAGGTGCATATGTAGATAAAATCGGTCATATCTACATTGTGACTGAATTCCCTGAGAGGATCAATGAAAGGGGAGAGTTTGTGGACCCAGACAACTCTGAAAGAGCACACCCTGAAGAGTTTATGACTACCCCTAGGGGCAGGTCTCAAGTATCACGGGTCTTGAGAGGAGATTTGATTCCTCAAGACGACTACCTGTTAGAGGTCTATATGATCCATGGATCAGACTTATTGCTTCAAACCGACTTACCTGCTCCAGGAAGAGAAGAAAGCCCCATGACATTCTATGAGTTGAAAGACCCAGATGATGAAACTAGACTCACTTATTTAGATAAGGATCAAAGGAGATATTGGCCTGTGAGTGCCTTAGACAGGGCTCGGCTGAAATATATGGGTACGCCTGTATTTCCGCAGAGAGATCAGGCAACTACTTCACAAAATCCTTTTGGGAATCAACACGAAACGGAACAGACCACATCAGGACAGACCAGTCAACGAAGTGTGCCCAACCGTACTCATGTACAGTTTGCAACTCCAGGAGTGCAAACACACCATTAGACCCACGTAGGGATAGGTAATCAGTACCAACCACCAGTAAAACCACAACCACCGATAGGAAGACAGCTTGGAGTACCTCCAATACGACCGGCTGCCCCAATCTTCCCTGTGATGCCCAGACCGCCTGAACCAATGAGAAGATTGAGACCTATCCAAGTAGCTAAATGTGTGAGAAACCATTATGATGGATTGGGAGAACCCTATGATCATATCGCAGAATTTAAACAAGTTCTAAGAGCGGAGCAAGTAGATGACTTCTTTGTGTAGTATGAGTCTTTTGGGCTCACCCTCACGGGGACAGCTCTAACTTGGTTCCAGCCCTTAGATCCCAATCAATTTGGAAACATGGAACAATTCTTTCAAGAGTTCATTGGAGAATTCACAAAGAGAGGGATTAAACACAATTCTATGTCTTTAATCCATAGCTTTAAACAAAACCCTAATGAAACTGTGAAGTCTGCTGCCCGAAGATTCAATCAGTATGTGGATAGATGCCCAGTAGCTGAGAGACCCACTCAACAAAAGATGACTTCACTATTTTTAGATGGACTCACTAACGGAACCCTAAGAACACTAGTGTATGTGAAGAGGCTACAAACATTGACTGAGTGTCTTCAAGAGTGCATTGATTTGGAAGAGAACCTTGTCGAGGATCTCAAAGGTACAACCAACCTCACTAAATCAGAAGATTTAAGGAGCACTGTCACGTCCAACTCCAGTAACATGGAAGAATTAGCAGAATTATTAGCAAAGAAACTAGGAGTCCAGGGACAAAGAGCTTACCAAAACCCAGCGCAAAGAGTGCCTATGCTACGAAGATGTAATTTATGTGGAGGAGAGCACCCCACACACTTGTGTGTCCGAGGAGGGGCTGGCGCACAACCTATGTATCTATACCACCGACAGCAACAACAAGGGACTTCTTGGTATTGTCACATAGAACAAAAATATACCAATCACCCTACTGAGAACTGTCCCTTCAACAGGCAAGTACGCCCTTTTCAACCACCACAGTATAGACCTTATGGATACCCGCCTAGGGAACCAGGTAGAGAGATACCAAGATACAACCCGTACCCCACACCAGCAGAAGCATCACGCCCATACGAGCAAACACCGTATCCACCACCACAAGCAGTGCTAGGACCCCAACTGTCTAAACCACAGCAGGTAGTATCAGTAAAGTATGCTCAACCGGAAGAGAACTTAGAAAGAGCTATAGTCCCAACATCGACAATGACCAACGTAGAATCCACAAACCTTGGATATGAACCTCCTCCAGGAGGGTACTACTCATACGAAGACAACATGATGGAATATGAAACGGCATACGATGCTGCTTACTTTGGATATGAGGGCTATGATCAGACTTATGGAGCAGAAACGACCACCTTAATGAATACGGCTCCTAAAGCACAACCAACAGTGAGACCACCTATCAGACCACCCATACAGAGAGGACCTTGCTATAGATGCGGAGGAGACAATTTCATTAGAGAATGCCCTCGACCTTACAACCCTCCACCACCTAGAATCTGGGAAGGATATTGCAGTGATTGCGGAAAAGAACATCTTTTTAGAGATTGCCCTAAGAATCCGGCCAAAGCTCAAGATACTGCACCCATTAACGTAATTGAGGTCATAGAAGGATCGGGGAGTGATAAGGAGTACACCGTACCACTAAAGGCTATTACTAGAGCCCAAGCGAAGCAACAAAAAGGAAAACAACCAAAGGAGAAACAAGAGAGCAATAAAATTGTAGGCTCTGAAATTCAAGTAGTCGAGGATTCTGAGAACCCACGTGAGAACTCACAAAATACCAGAGTACAAAGATGGAAGGAAAGAAGAGAAAAACTCAAAGAAAAATGGGCAAGAAATAAGAGTCAAGATAGTAAGAACCTAACGAAGGGCTTAAAGGAGCATAAAGAACAAGAAACACGTAAGGAGATCTCTGAGCCACCACGGATTTGCTCAGAAAAAGAGAAGCCAGAATCAATTCTAGCTGACCCAAAGCCAGACGACTTGGACATGTGGTTGAAAGCTTACCAAGCTAGAATCAAAATAGGCCCAAATATAGAGCAACATGAAAAATTCTACCCTCAAGGGGGATTAGAAAAAGAAAGATTGGCAATATGCAGGAGACTTATCGAGGTAGCACAAGGAACCCTAGAAAAGACTATCCCAATTTTACCAGAGACAAGGATTGCACATGGTCTGTACGAAGAATGCATCAAATCCAAGGATGAAGAACCTAGAAAGGAAGACGGCCAAGATGAACGAAGAAAAGCACAAGATGAACAGACCTAGAGGCTGATTGGCCAGAAGATTTGTGGAATAGAATCAGAGAAGAGCAATGGAGGAAGAATGGAGTTAGTCCGCCTCCTTTTGATGAAATTAATGTGGAAGATTGTCAACCCCATCTCAACCTGGAGGAAGCATATGAGGAATTATCGAGACTCGATAGAGATAGAGAGGAAACCCTAAGCATTTCGACATTGCCGAATTACATGGGAGAATATGAAAGAGAGTCTCTAATAATACGAGCACCCACAATGCATGGGAAGGAAAAAGGAAACGCAGAAGAGAGTTCACACAATCTAACAGAACTTAAGAAAACAAAGGTGCAATGCAAATTGACAGTGGAAGAGTTGCTTCAACTTAAACCACACTTATGGAGGCAGTTAGCAAACCAATTAGAACCACCACCAGAGAAAGAAGAAACAAAATAGAAGACCCAGACTACATGCCTCAAATCTTTCCTGATGAGATCTTCGAGCCACATGGGTGGATGGAAATCTTAGCAACCTTAGATGTGTGCGTAAACGAAGAAGTTTTGACTATGAACGAGTGTATAGACGAGGAAGGCTATGATGTAAACCTCTATATGGTTGTCCTTCAAGAAGTAGAAGAAGGGGAAACCCTGGAAAAAGAATGGAAAGAGGAATATGAGAGCATAGAAATGGAACCAGAATTTGACTCTGAAGAAAGCTACTTAAACACTCTTCAGAACAAGAAGGAACAGGAAACAACAAAGATCTTAGCAATTGAAACTACTCCGACAATACACAGGCAGAAGGAAGACATGAGTAAAGTAGAACCGGACCCAGATCTTTTTGAAGTTCCTGAACACTTTAAAAAATACGAAGTAGAAGAGAGAAAAGTAGCCATTCAAATGCCTAGACGAGAGGCACGAGACGGAGAAGCATACGACAACAAAGAACAAACCAAAAAAATTGTGGTAACAGTAGAAGACGGGGAACAGTAGAAGCGGTGCACATATATTGGAAAAGATGTATCTGAAGAGGAGGAAGAGGAACTCATCAACCTCATCAGAGAGTATCGAGACGTATTCGCATGGACATATAAGGATCTCAAAGGTGTAGAGCCCACTATTTGTTCCCATCGAATACCAATGACGGCCGACGCAAAACCATCCAAACAACGCCCTTATACATACAATGAGGTTTATGCAGCAAAAATTAAGGAGGAAATAGACAAACTACTAGCGGCAGGATTCATATATGAGATAGAACACACCGAGTGGGTATCGCCATTAGTAGTTGTGCCTAAGAAAAATGGAAAATTGAGAGTGTGCATAAATTTGAAGAAGGTGAATGCGGCAACCATACGTGACAGCTACCCATTACCCATTACGGACCATCTATTGGAGAGGGTAGCCGGAAAAGAGGTCTATAGTTTCCTGGATGGATTCTCCGGATACAATCAAGTAGCTATTGCGATCGAGGATCAACATAAGACAACATTCGCCACCGAATGGGGTGTGTATGCTTTCCGAGTGATGCCTTTTGGACTCAAAATGCACCTGCTACTTTCCAACGATTAATGTGTCATGTTTTCAAGGAATTTTTGAAAAAAAGCATGGAAGTATATGTGGATGACCTCTGCACATACTCCAGTCAAAGAAACGAGCACATCCCCAAGTTGAGGAAGATATTCAACAAATGTAGACAGTATAGAGTCTGTTTAAACCCGAAAAATTGTGTCTTCATGGTAAGATAAGGAAAAATCCTGGGACACATAGTCTCAAAAAATGGAATATCTACGGATGAGGACAAAATCAAAGTCATCTTAGACCTACCAAGACCTAAGAATGCGAAGGAAGTGCAAGCTTTTATGGGGCATTGTGGATATTACCGTAGGTTTATTTACATGTATGCCATAATAGCAAAACCCTTGTACGGTCTTTTAACTCAATTTACTTGGACAGAAGAGTGCGAAAAGGCATTCAACGAATTGAAAACGAGGCTTAGTACAGCCCCAATTCTGAAGTCACCAAACTGGAGCAAGCCATTTCATATTCATGTTGATGCTTCTAACTATGCCATTGGGTGTATCCTCGCCCAACCGGCTGATGAAGGTAAGCTTGATCATCCAATTGCCTATGCTAGTAGACAACTGAATCAAGCGGAACGAAATTATACCACTACGGAACGAGAAGGCTTAGGAATGGTATACGCAGTGAAGAAATTCAGACATTATCTTTTAGCCAACAAGTTCAAATTCTTCATAGACCATCAAGCTTTGTTGTACTTAGTCAATAAGCCTTGTAACACGGGAAGGTTGGTACGATGGTTTCTACTACTAATGGAGTTCGATTTTGAAGTAATAGTGAAAAAAGGAAACACACATGTGAGAGCAGACCCCCTTTCTAGGCTGACACACAGAGAGCCACCAAATGGAGTGCCCGATGACCTGCCAGATACATATCTGTTTTATCTAGAAGTTTGTCCAAAGTGGGCAGAAAAATTGATTCCTATACTCACCCATGGCCCTCAACACTCAATCAATAGGAATAGCAAGAAAGAAATTCTTCAATCGAGGAACTTACACATTGTGGCAGGAAGTGTATACTACAAGGAACCCAATGGAGTGTTACTCAGATGTGTTGAGGAGGATGAACAAAAGCAACTAATTGAGCAAGCACATGTGAACAAATGGAGAACACACCAAGCGACTCATGGAACAATCCGAGAACTAAAGAGGTTAGGAGTGTACTGGCCTGACATGCCCAAGAATGTTCACGACCACGTAAGTAATTGTGCAGAATGCCAAGAGACGATCCCAGAAGATCATATGTCTCTACCTTTTTCGACCATAGCACCCAATTGGAGTACAACATTAGTGAAATTCTTAAAAACTAAAGAACATGAGGTAGGCGCTAGTTTAGCAAGAAAGCGATCCTTAGAGGAAATGAGCAAGGATTACATTCTCATGGGAAGACAATTGTTTAGGCGAGGTAAAGACAACCAACTCAGATTATGTGTGCATGAAGGAGAATATTTACCCATATTAGAAATGGCACATGAAGGTGCTGCAGGAGGTCATTTTTTAGCGGAGAGAACTGTCAAAATGATTCTCTTTGCAGGCTTGTGGTGGCCAACTTTACATATGGATGCTGAAACATACGTACGAAGTTGTGAAACCTGGCAGAGAGCTAAATACCCAATTCGGTGAAATGACATGCCATTAAGACCCATGGTCTGTGCAAGAGCATTCACAAAATGGGGGATTGACTTCATAGGACCTATCAATCCACCTGCCAAAGGATCACATGCGGAGTACATCATAGTAGCGACTGATTACTTGACCAAATGGGTGGAAGCAAAAGCCACCAGAAAGAATGATGCTCAAACCACTGCCAAGTTTCTATTTGAGCACATTTTCACCCGCTTCGGACTACCCATCGAGATTGTGAGTGATCGGGGAACGCACTTCCTCAATGAAGTAATCGAGTCACTAATGAACAAGTTTTTAGTGATTCATAAAAAATTAGCCCCATATCATCCCCAAGAAAATGGACAAGCGGAGAGTTCTAATAAGGTACTGTGTACCGTAATGACAAAGATTGTCAATAATGGAAGGTCAGATTGGGACAAACAATTGCATCATGCAATTTGGGCCTTCCGAGTTGCATATAAAACGGCTATTGGAACTACCCCATTCAACTTAGTGTATGGACAAAATGCAATTTTGCCAATTGATTTTTTAGTGCCAACACTGAAAGTGGCCCAACAATACGAGTGGAACGGACATGAACTATCCCAACAACTAGACCAAATCGAGAAATTACATGAGACTAGGTTACAAGCAGTGGCAAGAATTTATGCAGCAAAAAGAAGACAAAAAGCATATTATGATGCACATATAAAAGACAAAGGACTTAAAGAAGGTGACTTAGTCTTAGTGTACACCCTAAAACAACATGCCAAGAAGTTACAAAAACGCGGATATGGACCTTTGATCATAAATCGAATTTCGAATGGTGGAGCAGTCAATCTAGCCACCCTAGATGGCAACATTCTTCCTAACTACATCAGTGGATGTAGAGTGAGACGATTCATGGAACCTTTGACCGATCAAATGCTAGCACGATTACTAGGTGCCCAAAATAGGAAGAAGGAAGAGGAGCGAATTAGAGAGGAAGCTCGACAAGAAGCATTGGAACGCATTAAGAAGCAGAAAGAATGGATTAGGCTACGAGATGAACGCTATCTCCAGGGAGAAGAACCTATCCCTATGGCTAATTACCAAGTTGATAATCATGATACAACGGGTGTGTGTAAAACGCAACCTTACCTAAACCTAGGGATCAGCAAGACAGAGTACAAGTTGATAGATGCATTGATAGACTCAGGAGCAGGACTTAGTTGCATGCGAAATAAAATTGCAAAGGATATGCAATTGAATTTGAATCCCACAAATGCTCGATTGATCGGAATTGGAGGTCAAACCCTAGAATGTATTGGAACAACAAAGGTATCTCTCCACCTAGGCAATTCCTCCATGGAACAGAGAGTCTTAGTGTGCAAAGATGAGGATCTAATAGAAGACTTAGTGCTAGGACAAGACTGGATCATGGAAAATGAGGTGTGTATCCATCTAGCTCAAGGCTACATTTCAGCCAAGATAGGGCACAAGGAAATTTTCAGTTTATTAGGAGAAAAACCTTTACTCTTTACCACAATAGCAAATTCAGAGACCTTCCATTCTAGGAAAAGAAGTTGGAGAACAATTCCAATATCAATATCTCTGAAAAAGACAACTACGCCGGAATCCACATCAAAAGGACATTTGTAGATATGGATACCCAAACCATTAATGGAAGCCCAAAGATCGCGACAGCAGATATGGATTCCTAAAAAGGTAACACAAGCAGCTAAACAGGCTATAAGGACTCAGGAAGAAGCAGTACATCAGACAAAGCGCATGACAAAACCACATGATAGTCATCCAAGCAACTGGAGAAGCAAGACCAAGATCACGCGAATAATGGAGAAAGCCAAGAGAACACGTGAAGCAGGAAGGATCAAAGACACAAAACGACCTCTCTTAGGGGTCACGAAATGGATCTGGAAACCCAAGCAACTGCAAGGATTGGACTATCGAAGAAACAAAGATTTCCATTGCACTCATGAAATCTTTAATGCACCTAAAGTATGCATAATAGGGCCACATTACATGGCCAAGCATTTGGCACATGATGTACATTATAAAACTAGTGGTGCACGTTCTCCACGTGAGATTAGATCTTAGCTTCACTTTGATAGGAAAGGACTTACTATGTACATAAATAAATGCTTCGGCTATACTAACAATTGTCTCCTTTCAGGAAAAGTTATAAAAAGAGGTGGTAAGAGACCTCACTCAATGATGGGGAAACGGAGTGAAAAACGACAATAATCACAACAATGCATTGAACAGTTGCATACTTTCCTTTGACACTAACGCACTTTTCGCTACAAGTGAAGATGGCTTCTGAGGATTCTGAAGCAACAGTACAAGAGGAGGTGCAGGAATTTCCTCCCCAAAGTCTCATGAAAGCAAAGGGACACTGGTTTAGAGATGAGCAACCAGTTGGAGACTATTTATTCTTGGCAAACATAAAAATTATGGATACAGAGCATCATTTTCCGATTATGTCCCAGGATTTCAGGGTCTTACATGAGATGCCATCCACCATTGACATAATGAAGAAAGCAGGAATTCACAAGTATTTTGAATTACCCATCTATAAACCTGATTTCCAAAGATGCACGCAAGTCATGAACACCCTACAGCCTGCACTACATGATCCACTGGTGCCAGACGCCAGAGTTATGGATAAAGGAGGAGAATGGGTAGTTATTCAATTCACACATGAATTGATCAAGGAAGCATTCGGATGGGAAAAGGACGGTGTCACAACGATAAAAGAAGAAAGTCGTGGAGCAAAGACACGCACCTTTGTTGACATTAACAGAGTGGATATAGAAGAGGAAGTCAAACTAATTCATCAACATTTCTGCTTCCCCAACATGAATCGGTACACGGCTCCACAAAAACTCATTGTTCAATTGTTGTCACATGCCATTAAACAAATCGGAAATCAAGTCAATCTAACTCCCTATGTGCAAGAACGACTGTTCGAAGCCAAGAAGCAATGGAATAATAAAAAGTTCCTCAATGGTACCACAACCCTAACTATCATGATTTACCATGCATTGGGCATAAGAGAACATTTGCAGGAAATGCCATCCTCAAGTGAGATGGCTAGGTATGTCAAAATCGCCACCGTCCCTAAAAAGAAAAAAGGAAGTAAGAGTGTGGAAGTGGCAGAAGCTAGCTCTCAACCCAGAATGAGAGGCACAAAAAGACTCCGAGAAGCCAAACAAGCTGACGAGCACGGACCAACAACAAAAAGGATACATGTACTCCCAAAAACTACTATTGAAGGACAGAAGAAAATAACAGAAGAAGACTTAGTTAAACCCTGGAAGAGACTCATCAATATACAGGAGGGCAAATCAACCTGCCAGTACAAGGTCATCATTATCGGCAGTCAGAACAAGCAAGAGAAACAAAGAGCAAACTCACAAAAGTCCATAGATATAGAGAGATTGGCTTGGATAACTTGAGTTCTGTATCGGAGGGCCACGAAGAGCAAAATACTTCATTGTTGGACATCGACATTCAAAGTGAATCTAAAGATGATGGACAATGGGAAGAACTGAATGAAGTAGACTACAACAAGGAAGCAAAAGACCCTAAGGCGGAAGATCAACCCACCGGTGTTGATCAAAGCATCATAAGTGAGAAGGAAGACATGGAAGGACAGCATACCATAACAGTTAATGAAACTTCAAACATCCCAGTCAAGGAGAACCAGGACAACACAATCGAAGAAGAAGAACCTTTCACGCCTATCAGAGTAGTGGCAGAACCATCCCCAATGGATATCACATATCAAGGGAGTGCCACAAAAGCTAATAAGTGTGATGAGCAAACAAATGTCCAAAACATACAATTACAGATTCGACAATCATACAACGAAGCTATCCATGTGGAAAAAGGCAAAGATGTACAAACAGGAGAAACCCCAAGCATACCAAAGACATGGCTGAATGTGGATATGGCTCAGCTCAAGCCTGTGGTGCAGGACATGATTAGAACTGCTCTAGATACACAACAATTGATGCTTGAAGCTGATGAAGATTATGATCAGGCCATGCGAGACAAAAACGAACTTCAAAAATTGGGTAAGAATCTCTCTAATGAGTTAAAGACAGTGAAGGAACAGGTTTTAGGAAAAGAAAATGAACTTCAAGAAATCAGAAACAAATACACCATGCTAGAGACGGAAAATCAAAGATTGAAAGAACAAGTTCATGAAGTCACAAAAAAACTGCAAGCTAATGAGACTGAAAAGGCACGTACAAATTCAAGAAGCCAAATCTTGGAATCTCAATTAAAAGTGTACATGGACGAAGTGGAAAGCTTACGCCAATGAAATAAGGAGCTAATGACAGCTATTCTAAGTGATCAACCTATCGAAGTGCAAGCCAGACAAGAATCAAGTATCCAAGCATTGGAAGAGAAGGCAGCTATGTATGAAGATCAACTCATAAAGGAGCAAGCAAAAATTGCAGAATGGGAAAGAAGGTACATGGAAGACACTGCAGCTCTACGAGCTAAATGGAAAAAAGTAGAAAATAGATACCTATTACATTGTAAAGAAGATGCCGATCAGCTCGCCATTGTAGCTGAGGAAATAGAAAAAAATAAATCAACAATTTTGCAGGCTCAAGAAGAAATCAAGCAAAAGAAAGATATGATCAAACAGCTACAGGATCAATTAAAACAAACGAGAAACGAGGGGACACCAGTAGTTCTGAAGTCTACAGAGGCTACTGTGGAGAATGAGGTACGTCCTCTCTCTCCCCCCTCATATCATTCACCGAGAAGGGAGGAAAAGGAGGTTCACGTTGAACCTAATAATCGAGAAATTGCAAAACTGAGCCGACCGGAACGGGCACTACTGGTGTCCCAACTCACTGCTGAGTTTGAAGATTAGATCATAAAGATCATGAAGGAAGCTCAAATCGACAATAAACAATTAGAGCAAATTTTGAAGCCATTCAATGTACCATACGGCCTACTCAAAGAACAAACGCGAACTTATATAAGGTCTACAACAAATAAAGATCTGGATCACAACCTCCAATTCAGGCATGATACTTTCAGATATACACAGGAGGAATTTGAGAAGGCGGATCCCATTTGGAGGAGGAAAATTTTGGAAAAGAATCCCACATTGCGGGTATAGTGGGAGGCATCACCTTATGAGCTTCAAGTAAATCCATCTTTTTGTCCTGTACCCCGCAGACGCTCCTGGATGCAATTTTGGGAAGGCCAGTGCCAGGGCAGCATTAATAGTCAGTGGGTCAATTATCCACTATTACCTAGTCTGCCACATAATTACTTATCGACCGAGGAATACATGGTAAAATCTATGGAATTTTGGATTGCCAGATATGCTACAGTAGCAGATTTAGCAGTAAAAATGACCAATAAAATTTTCAGCATGCTACTCACAGTGCTTAAAGTTTTCCAACACGCGAAATATACTTTTTTGAATTTCATTGGCATTACGCAAGGTTCAGAAGCCTTAATTTTTTATTTATCTACTCTTCCCAGCCGACTCACTATTATGGCATATTATTCTCGCCTTATGTTTTTGCCATCGACATATATGCAAACCTTCGAAGAAGCATTCTTCACCGGCTTTTTCGAAATCGATTCAGAAATTTTTGTCAAAATGACTTCCAACTCGAATGCGCGACTGGTGGCCTATGAAACAAGCTTCTTTGCTGATCATCGACAGGCGCCAGAAGACGGAGTAAAGTCTCAGCAATGGAAGGAGTTCATGCTGTGTCACGCTAATTTGCTAAATCAAAGAGAGCAACAAGCCATACAAACATACACACGTCGCCACAAAAAGCCTGTCGAGGACGACAGAGTTCAGGAGGAGGGACGTGTAGAGGGACAATCAAGCAAAAAGAAAAGAAGAAGAAAATCAAATTCTAAAACAGCTCAATAGAGATAAGGGTAACAAGAACAAGTTCTTGCAAGAAGCCCCACAGGGGCGCATCACCCATCTCTGCACAGAGCCCCGCAGGGGCACACACACCAAGGAAAAGCACGCAGCTGAGAGGAGGAACCAGGGCCAACAAGTATTCCATATGAGGGTGCTTCAACCTCTTGAGTTACAGAGGATTCAGATCAAGGCTTACGAGCTACATCCTCATATGTGCACTGATGGCGTGCGTGGCAAACCGAATTAACAGGCTTTAAGTAATCAGAGCGCCTCTAAAACGTAATGCAAGATCAAGAATCAGGCAGAACTGACCAAAGGATGCGGGTGCGGATCGAGACAAACAAGAAGTAAAGCCTATCAAGGGACGACAGAGACAAGGAGTGGGAGGGTGTTGCAGAGCAAAAGAGCATAAGAGGAGGGCCCCAAAATTTTCAAAATGATAGGCAAATTTTTTTCTTCTTCGAGGTCTTCAAGAATTCCCTCAAGCCATGTAAATGCACTAGAGGAGTCCTCTAGTTGCATAATCCCAAATTGTTGTAAAATATCCCTTGTAAAATAGTAGGCGATTAGTCTTTTAGTGAATAAAGTGCCGGTCTCTTGTGTGAAAGGACCAAACTTAGGGCACATGTATATAAGTCACTTTGTGACTCTTTGTAAGAACTTTTTGCCATTGTGAAGAAGGAGCACTCCTGAATTTTCGAATTTGCCTCTTCCTTGCAGATTTTGATCTTCATTTTGATCTTGTATGTGTGTGTGTAGCTTGAAATTTGTGTGTAAGACTGTTGTCTACCCCTCCCCATTGATTTTGAGCTGCTGTAGTGTGTGTGCGAACCAGTAGGAGTGGTGGCGTGAGTGTGGGTGTTTTCCCGCCATTTACTATTTTGGCCATAACTTGAAGCAGAGTTCTCAGAATCGAGTGAAACGACTTCCAATAGATGCGTCTCGTCGAGAGCTTCAAAATGAGTACCCTATTGCCTATATTCAAAATCCGGAGCTAGGAGAAATCCTTGATTTTCTGAAAACTGCTGTAAGAGGTATCGTGACACCCACTTTCAGGATTTCAGTGAGTTTGGGAAGTAGATTAGTCTTTTCTCATGCATGCTAGCTTAACCACTTCATTTCCCATCATGTGTGCACATGTCTTCATACACTTGGTTGGGTCGTTTGATCAGATTGACATTTGAATGTGTGTTGATTTCCCACTATATGCACTTGTGTGGCAATCGAGGTACAGTCTCATTGGCACAAGTCCTTGAGTCATTTTGACTTAAGTACACAGAGGTATTATCAGGTAAGGGAGTTCCATTCTTATTTACATTTCAAGAAAAAAATGATGTTTCTACTTTTGTAGCATATAATAGCGAATGCATGCAAGCATTTCTTAGCGAGTACGAGGAACTTCAAAATCTCCGAAGTAAAAGGCAAAAAAACAAAAGATATAGACGTAATCTCGATAATAATGAGATTACAGATATATCTTCTTTCACGGATTGGCTATATAGTCGTTTGCAACGTGCCAACGCAAATAATGAAGATATCTCAGATGAGAAAAGAGAGTTAATGATAGGTTGTGAACGAAAGGTAATTTTATTAAAATAATATCTTATTTTTTTCATATATGTATATTAGTTTCTATTTACTAATTGAATTTATTTTGCAGGCTCGAATGTTCACTAATATGTGGGCTTTTGGACAGCATATTAGAATCAAAGCCATTGATTCTTTACATAAAAGCTCTACATGCTGATTCTACTGGTGAGGAAGAGGAATTACTAGAAATAGATATTAATCCATCAATAGATGATGTGATTCATGAGAACATAGATTTAACAATAGAAGAAATAAATGAAATCAATAAAGATAATGAAGATGAGACTATATTGATGTCTTACCAAAATGATGGCAATAATGAAAACATATGAGCAGATTAGATAGTAAATTCTACTCTAGTTATCGATCAATAACTTGAAGCTTCTGAATGGATATCAGATAATAGATTTTTTTATTAACTTGAATAACGATTAATCCTACTAGAGAGATGAAATCATGTTCTTTTAAGTTAGAATGTGAAGCTCGGGGGTATGCCTAATTATTTTATATATAGCTTTATCTTCGAGGAGCAAATTTTTATCATGCATGTATGCATATGTGTGTGTATTCATGTGTATTATATGTATACATATGTTAGTATGCATATATATGTATTTCATGTATATGTATGTGTTTTCATGTGTGTGATATATGTATACATGTGTTAGTATGCATATGTGTATATATGCATATGCATTTATGTAAAATATTCATGTATTCATGTAATATATGCAAGTGTTTATGATTGTGTACATGTATATATGTATATGTGTCTATGTGTAAATATGTACATGTAAATATGTACATGTAAATATGTATGCATGTATATATATGTTTATGTGTGCATGTAGGCATGTATATGTGATGTGTACATGTATATATGTATATATGTCTATGTGTAAATGTGTACATGTAAATATGTATGCATGTATATATATATTTATGTGTGCATTTAGGCATGTATGTGTGATGCATAATATATTACTCCATTTTATATTTATGTATGTATATCTACATGATGTGTATATATCTTTATATATATTATGATCCTCGTTAATTCGAGTAGCTATATATAAAGGCATAAGGTTGGGAGGAGAGACATCTCTCTAGTAGGACATCAGAGGAATAGATGCAATGTGTACATATACTTCAAACATATGGCTAAAAGGTTGAATTAGAGTTTTTAAATTAGGGGTTTTAAAACCCTAATATCGAAATTAGTGTTTTCAATTTAGGATTTTTGAAATAGGATTTATTTATTTATTCATTTATTTATGCATATGCATGTGTTGTGTATGTATGTGTATCTATATGTGCATATGCATGTGTTGTGTGTGTGTGTGTATATATATGCATGTGTATATGTATATATGCATGTAAATATGATTATATGAGTCTATGTGTGTACATATGATTATGCATGTGTATGTGTATGTGAGTATGTGTACGTGTATGTGAGTATGTGTATGTGTCTATGTGTATTCAGTATATGTGTGTAACTGCATGCATGTGTATGTGTGTGTAAAAATGTGCAAGTATGTGTGTGTATGTATAAATGTGCATGTATGTGTATATGTGTGTAAATGTGCATGTATGATGTATATGTGTGTGTATGCGTGTATTTGTACCTCTAGTCTCACTCTTTTCTCTCTCTCTCTCTCTCATATACATACATACTGTTAAACGCTGTTCTAACTGTCAGAAACACGTTTAAACGAGCATTGGGTTCTTGGGAGTGGAAGGGGTCTGTAAAGACAGAGGCCCTATGCTTGTTTCCCAAAATTACTTCACAACACAATATACCAACATTCAAGATTTTATCAAGAATTGGTATCCCCTTCTCGATCTTTACGGTTCATCATTTTAACTCTATCAGAGTCTGCCGAACACACTGTACCAGACTATCAGTATCGTGATACCGAATTACCTCAGAACCCTTTTTCCGAATACAGACTACTGTAACATTTAACAATAGTTCAACCTTCACCAAATAGCGCTCACAATCCAACAAACCGAAAACACAGAAGGACTCAACAATTTCAGACACACAATGTTGAAGACTGATACACACTGGAGATAACCATTACTGTAGCCAAATCTCACCGTACAAGTACAGATCTCAATACTGAAGACAACACGATACAGCTCAGAATCCCAGAACACTACCACAACTACACAGACTTCTTCAACGATTGGCATAACATTCCAAGAAAGAGTACCACGATACGCGTAATTAACACAACAATTGCATTAGGGATTCGTGAACTACTCACTCAGACAACAACCCGGCGAACTATTGGATGTCGAGAAAACTCACAACAAACAGGTCTCGATAGACAACAGAACAGAATCAAGAACCATACACTATAGTATACTCAGAATACTTGGAATTAGACAAACAACACTATAGTAACGACACAGACAATCACCCAGACAGACAGTCTAGTGATTCCACGAATCGTTACCGGTGCGTCTCTTTTTCATTGCTTTATATAAAGATTACAACCATCTTGTAACAACCTTTTGCTCGTGCTGAATCTAAAAAGATTCAGTTTTATACAAATGCCAATCTGGCGGCCGACTAACACTGGCACGCACGGTGGACTCGAACCCGCAGGTTTTTACAAAATTACTGTTCGTCTATAATGCCTTCTAAATACATGTTTCTGGCTAATATAAAGGTTCGGGCAATTTTCTTCTTTAAAGTTTCTAACATCTGTTTAAGAGTATCTGGTTCTACTAATTGTGCATCTACTCTTACAGAACTTAATGGAATAGCTTCGGTCAGCAAAATTTCTGCCTGAGTCTGCAGAAAGGCTTCTTGTATATAGAAGTCGTTCGATAAGGCCGCATCTCTGGAAACCTTCATCTCAGCAACTTGCTTTTCCATTCTGACTACTCTGTCTTTTTGATTGTCCAGCTGATTTTCCGTTCTTTCGATCTCTTGATTCTGAAACTGTATGGTTCTGGAGTATGCATCCCTTTCTCCTTGGAGATCTGTTATTACCTTCTGTGTTTGAGCTTCCTTGGTCAAATAGTGTTTAAGCATGTTGTTGACATCTGATAAAGTTTCGTTTGTTCTTTGGAGTTCTTCTTCTGTTTTCATAGCCTGCTTATGCTGTTCTTGGCTTTGCTGTACTACTTCGTGTAGCTGAACTCTGGTTTCTTCTAATAAATTGCCTAAGGCTACTCTGGCATCTTCTTTATCATGTAGCTCTTGCTTCATTTGACTGATGACGGTATTTGCCTCATTTAATAACTCTTCTTTGGTTTTGAGGTCGGCCAGTGCCGCATTTCTCTGGTTGGTAAGTGTCTGCTGTTCTACGATTTTGGCTTGGAGATGGGTAATCTGGTAGTGCAGCTGATGGTTTTCTGCTTTGACCGCATCTATTTCTTCCTGTAGACGTGTGATGTCTGCTTGTAGGACATCCACCTTGTGTTGTAACTCATTTCGGATGTTATCAGCGACTTCTTTCATCTGGATTGGTAATTGCTGTGATAGATGAATGAGCAATTGACCTGGCAAGCTCAGAAATTACGGGAATGGACGGGAGCGGAAGGTGAGGACGAGGTTGAGATGAGGATGCGGTGAAGAGTTGTTGGGAGTTGGGTGGTGAGTAATTCGGGGATGAGGATGAAGAAGCCGCAGGTTCGTCGAGGACAATGGGTGGAATAGGAAGGATGGGGTTGAGTGGCGGTTCCGGTGGAGGAATGGGAAGGGTAGGGTTAGGTTCTGTTACCTGTTCTGTGGTTTGTTGTGTGGTGTCGACGGTATCAGCAACTGTAGATTCTACTGCTCTAAGCAGTTTGTCGAAAACAACTTTAATGATTTGTTCCTCATTTCCTTGCTGTTCTTGCTCAGATTGCTATTGAGATGCTTGTTTGGACAAGCTTGTGTCAGACTCGTGGTGATCCTCGTGTTCTTGTTGCCTTTCTGATGAAGATTGTGCTGATGATTCGTGTTGCATAGATGTTGCGGTGTCATGGAAGGTTTCTTCGTCCTGCTTCTCTTCTTCTTTGTCATCTTCTTTATTTCCTTTGGCTGAACCCTGTGCTTCACTTTCAGAGGAACTGATTCTAATTCTTTTTCGGCGGAAGAGTTGATTGAGTTCCTCTTTGTCTTCTTCTTCATCGTCCCATAATTGTGCCGACTCTTCATGGTGCAGGACAGGGCCTCTGGGTGGTGGTTGTGCGGCAAGTATGGCCGGAAAAAGAAAAGATATTATGTGCGGCAGTCTGGACCTTGGCATTCCTCCCTTGTTTACCTATTTGATTATTGATACGCATTCCTTGTGAATCCGGTGGAAGAAGTAGGATGCAAAATCGACTGGTTCTCGAGCAGCTAAATCAATAGCGGAGTAGAAAGGCCTAGAGATGCCATAAGTTCGCTTCTGGAGGTTAAGAATGGCTACGAGGAATTGCAGTGCGGATCTCTCAGGTTCCGATCGACATTCTCGACCTTGCTGAGGGAGTCGAAATGCATCAGCAAAGTTTTGGAATGTGATTACGGTGCGGGATGGTAGGGAGGTGATTGGCCAACTCTGCTCGGTGGCAGGAGTAGCAGCGATGGCAGCGATTATTTGGGCAAAGAATGGGTGGGATTCCATTGAATGCCAAGGCAATTCAGCGAAATTGGATAACCCACGGGTACGCAGAAACTCTCCTACCTCGGTAGGGAGTCCATCATAGAAAGCGGCATAGTTTGCCAGAGCTTCCATGGCGCGCACGATGACAGCCAGCACAAGACACAATACGCACAGGGTTTATACAATCACACACAATACGCAAACACAATAGCGATTTTCGACGAAACGGAAAAAGTTAAGTAGATGCGCTGTAATGGAGAGCAATCAAAATTACTAATCATCGTTTGTCGTTGAGATGATAACTTCTTAACTTCGGTGTGCATGTATGAGTAGCTAGAAAGGGCAGGGCGGCTGTTGACATAATTAGGTATCAAAACGTGGGTATTTACAGGCTTATTTTATTAAGCACGCAAAAACAAAAGGAAAGAAAAGAAAATAAAAGGAAAGAAAAGAGAACACCAAAAGATGCGGCCAACCGCGAAACGTTTCAGTGCGGGTTAGATGTTTGTTGATACGGCCGCAACTTCAAACCGTTGATGACTTTCGGAAGAGGAATTCCGATCAAAGTACTCAACCGAAAAGTTGCTGGGCCCATTTGTTCAGAAATCCGGTAAGGGCCAAACCATCGTAACTTGAATTTGCCAGCAGAGCGATTCGACTTTGCATTGTAAAAGAGTACAAGTTGTCCCACCGTAAAAACTGGGGTCTTTAGATAGCAATCATGTGTTTGAGCTTGTCTTAGCTGTATTTCCCGCATAGTCAGAAAATTGTGCCATCGATGCTCATCCAGTTCTCTGAGTGTATCCACCCGAAATGACAGAGATTCTTCAGGTAGTAGTTTCTGGTTGATGGCTACTCGTAAGCTTGGTACAATGATCTCCATAGGTGCTATGGCTTCCAATCCATAAGCTAGTTTGAAAGGTGTTAATCCTGTTGCTACCTTGTATGTAGTCCGATATGCCCATAGTACTGCAGGTAACAGTTGATCCCATCTTTCCGGTGATTCCAAAATCAATTTTCGAAGCATATTCAACAGGGTTTTGTTTGTACTTTCCACCAAACCATTAGCACTAGGATAATAGGGAGAACTGAATTTATGTGTGATCTGAAAAGAATGTGTGAGTACTTTGATTAAATTGTTGACAAAGTGAGTGCCCTGATCTGTAACAAGTTCCAGAGGTAAGCCAAAATGCGGAAAGACATCTTTCATTAGACACTTTGCGACCAAAACAGCTGTGGCAGACCTTAAAGCCCAAGCTTCTGCCCATCTGGTTGCATAGTCTGTACAGGTCAGAATATAACGATTATTACTGAGGATTGCCAGAGGTGTAATAGGTCCAATGAAGTCTAGACCCCACTTCTGAAAAGGTTCCAATGGCAAAATAGGTTGTAGAGGGAGAAAATGACGTTGTAGGGGATGTCCAGATCTCTGACAATTATCACATTTTTTGACAAACTGCAAAACATCCCTGTACATAGTAGGCCACCAAAGCCCACTCTGCAGAATTTTCTGGTGTGTTAAATCTGCAGCAAAATGTCCGCCGGATGGAATTGAATGAGCAAACATAATGACTCAATTAACTTCGTGTGGAGGAATACAACGAAGTAAAATTCCAGTGTGATCCATATAGTATAGTTCCCCAGCAATCAACCAAAATTTGCGACTGTATACTGCAATCTTCCTACGCATTGCAGGAGATGTTGTAGAAGGAAGGCATCCATCAGTAAGAAAAGTCAATATCTGATCATAATATGTAGATGGCATAGGTGGTTCTGCAATTTCATCATTAGTTGGTTCAGAAACATAAATCGCTGGTGTTGTGTCATCTACACCGACCGGAGCTTCACCGGAATCTAAGCGAGAAAGGAAATCTGCTAAGGCATATGAACTGCCTGGCCGATGAATAACTTCGTAATCAAATTCTTGTAAAAGCAGAACCCAACGTGCTAATCGGCCACCTAAATGCTGTTGCCGAACCAAATAAACAAGTGCAGCATGATCTACATGAAAAGTAAATTTGCGGCCAAGTAAATAATGCCTAAATTTCTTGACAGAGTATACCAAACCCAGACATTCCCTTTCGGTTACAGAGTAATTCTTCTCAGCAGGAGCAAGCCTTCGGCTGGCATAGTACACAGACCGAAACCACTTATCGGTGTGTTGCATTAGAACACTACCAATGGCAATATCTGAAGCATCAACAAATACATGAAATGGGCGATCCCAGTCAGGAGGCTGTAGGATTGGAACCTGTGTTAGTAATCCCTTTAGACGATCAAAAGCAATTTGGCATTCCTGAGTCCACTCAAATTGTCAAGGAGTTTTGGTTATTAACCTGTTCAGTGGTATTGCCAAATGAGCAAGCCATCGTAAGTGCCGACCATGCCATCTTACTTGGCCCATGAAGCGCATCACTTCCTTATGTGTAATGGGCACAGGTGCTTCTAACACAACTGTAATTTTATCTGGATCCACCTGTATACCTTGTGCAGATACGATGTGGCCAAGTAGCCTTCCACACGAAACCGCAAACACGGATTTGTTTGGGTTCAAACAAAGTCTGTATTCTCTGCACTTCTCAAAGCAACACCGTAAATGGAATAAGTGTGCTACCATTTTTCCAAATAACGAAAAATCATCAAGATAAACTTGCATAAACGAGGTAAGGTAAGGGGAGAATATTTCCTACATACACCTCTAAAAAGTACTTGGGGCATTTCTTAATCCAAACCACATTACGGTACAAGCAAAAACACCCCAATTGGTAATGAAGGCGGTCTTCGGTATATCCTGTTCAGCCATTCTAACTTGATTATACCCACTGTATCCATCTAAGAATGAATACATTTCATGTCTTGCTACTCTATCAAGCATCATATCAAGAAAAGGTAGCGGAAATGGATCAAGCACCGTAGCTGTGTTCAGTTTCCGGTAGTCCACACAAATTCGCAGTTGTTTATTCTTTTTAGGAACAATAACAATTGGTGAGATCCATTCAGCATGCTCTACTGGTACAATGAATCCGACTTTGAGTAGCCTATCAAGTTCTGCCTTTACCTGTGACGCATAGTTTAGATTCATCCGGTAGCTGGGTTGCTTGATTGGTTTTGCTTCCGGCTTCAGCATGACCCTGTGTTGATAGATGCGCGGGTCCAGTCCTTTCATATCTTTGTAATCCCATGCAAAGACGTCAGAGAAATCTCGGAGTAACTGGATTAAGTCTGCTTGAAATACTTCCGGTAAGCTTTCCTTTATCTTGACAGGACGTGGATTTTCTTCATCCCCTAAATTATAGGTGATCAGCTGATCCTCTGGAACATAAAATTGTCGAGGTTTCTCTGTATCCTCAGCTGGCTTAAAAAGTCGTTGTAGGTCAGTGTTATCTATAGCAACAGTATCTTCCTTCTTATCTTCTTCCGTTACAGGCATCACCGTACAAACTGAGGGACTCCAATTATCTACAACAGATTGTAGATCAACAGTTCCTAGGGAGATCAAGTCAATGTTATTTTTCAGAAACTCTTCTTCTTCATCATCTGACAACCCATCTAACATATGAACTGGTTCTGCAAAATACGGTCTAGCATGCAATTCGCAAGGCTGTATAGCATCTAATTTTACAACATATTTACGATTATTATCTTTGAAAGTGAGTTCTTGTGCAGACCAATCTTGTATAACCTTAGCTTGCTTCAGCCAAGGACAGCCAAAAAGAAGATTATAATCAAGGGTGGATTCCGGTAATTCTAGGATTACAAAAGTCATCTTAAATGTGGTACCCTGCAAAGTTATTGGTACATTCCAAACAAGACCTATTGGATGGACTCCTCACTGGTCAGCCATTCTGACAAAGAACTGAACTGGTTCGATTTCGGAGTTTTAAACATACCGGGAACCCGAGAGCAAAACTTCACTTTTTTGCGCGTGTTTGAGTACTATTTGTCTTCTATCGAACTTGCACATGCGAACCGAATTGCGAACTGCATTGTCTTGTGCACACACACACAGATCTCTCTCTCTACACACACACACACACTCTCCCTCGGTTTAGATCTGACATCTTGGTAAGTGGTGCGCGTACTGTTAGCCTTTGTCTTTCTCTATGCTTTAGGTCTTATAATTTCTCTTCTCTTTGATTTTGCAGAAGTTCTTTGGCATCGATTGTTTCGAATTCGACGATAGACGACATACATTACGCTTTGACGACAACAATCCAAAAGAGGGACATACTTGTGATTGTTTTATTGTCTATTGATAGAGAGAGAAAGAGAGAGAGAGAGAGAGAAAGAGAGAGAGAGAGAAAGAGATGAGAGAGAGATAGAGAGGGAAAGAAAGAAAGAGAGAGAGAGAGAGAGAGAGAGAGAGAGAGAGAGAGAGAGAGAGAGAGAGAGAGAGAGAGAGAGAGAGAGAGAGAGATGAGAGAGAGAGATATGAGAGAGAGAGAGATAAAGAGAGAGAGAGTGAGAGATAAAGAATGATGAAAGAAAGGAAGATAGAGATAGGAAAATAGAGCATACACACACACATACACATACACACACATCGACACATTTACACATGCATACATACACACATACATGTACACACATGCATGCTTATATACACACACATATACACACATGCATGCTTACATACACACACATATACACACATGCATGCATACACACACATACAAATATACATACATGCATACATACACACACATGCATACACAAATACATACACACACATATATACACATATGCATACATACACATACACATGCATACACACACATACATACACACACATACATACACACACATACACACACATACATACACACATATACACACATGCATGCATACATACACACACATACACATATACACACATGCATGCATACATACACACACATACACATATACACACATGCATACATACACATAGGAAAATAGAGCATACATACACACACATACACACACACACATCTACACATTTACACATGCATACATACACACATACATGTACACACATGCATGCATACATACACACACATACATGTACACACATGCATGCTTACATACACACACATATACACACATGCATGCATACACACATGCATGCATACACACATGCATGCATACACACACATACAAATATACATACATGCATACATACACACACACATGCATACACGCATACATACACACACATATATACACATATGCATACATACACATACACACACACATACACACATACATACACACATATACACACATGCATGCATACATACACACACATACACATATACACACATGCATGCATACATACACACACATACACATATACACACATGCATACATACACATAGGAAAATAGAGCATACATACACACACACACATCTACACATTTACACATGCATACATACACACATACATGTACTCACATGCATGCATACATACACACACATACATGTACACACATGCATGCTTACATACACACACATATACACACATGCATGCTTACATACACACACATATACACATGCATGCATACACACACATACATACACACATGCATGCATACACACACATACATACACACATGCATGCATACATACACACACATACACACGCATGCATGCATACATACACACACATACACATACACACATGCATACATACACACACACATGTACACACATGCATACATACACACACATGCATACACACATACATACACACACATATATAAACATATGCATACATACACATACACACACATATACACACATACATATACACACATAAGCTAGTGTTTTAATTAAATATATATAATTTTTTAACGCTATTTACACATACATACACATACACATATAATACATATATACATGTATATACACCTACGTACATAAATATACATATTTTATTCTAGATATTTAAGATTAGGGTTTTAGGGTTTACGCATACATATAACTCAATTACATTTATATTAAGAGAAAATATAGAAAAAATAAGAAAAAAAATCTGAATATATAAATAAAAATATATATAAAATAGGATTAGGGGTTTAGATTTTTATAGGTGTTTAAGTATTTAGGTTTTAGTATTTTAGGTTTAAGTATAAGTCTTTTTTATTAGGGTTTTAGGGTTTTAACACTTACATAACATATCTACACACATACACATACACATATAATACATATATACATGTATATACACATGCATACAAAAATATACATATTTTAGGTCTAGATATTTAAGATTAGGGTTTTAGGGTTTTAACACCTACATAACATATATACACACATACACATACACATATAATACATATATACATGTATATACACATGCATACAGAAATATACATATTTTAGGTCTAGATCTTTAAGATTAGGGTTGGTGTGATTCAAGATATCTTGAAACTATCGTTTAGGAAGTTTGATTATTTTGTTTTTGATGTGAAATGGTTCAAAGTAGTCACCTCTGGAAGAAACGCAATAGTGAGGCAGGATAAAAGCGGTTTGCTTCAAGTCGACTTCATAAAATTATGGACAGATGAAAGGGATACATTTGTACTTCCCGAACATTGTGAGCAAGTTGTTTTTATACCAGATTCAAAAGAACCAGAGTGGCTATTTGTTTTACAAGTCGCCCCACGTACTAGACAAATTTGTGAGAACATAGATGTAGAAGATAGTCCATCCATAGTGGACTCAGAGATTCATTCGATAGTCGAGGAGGAAGAGATCATTGTTCGAGAAAAAGAGGTCATTGAAGAAGACGTCATTGTTCGAGAAGACGAAGCAATAGATGATGATCAGGAAGAAACCAGCATAGCAAGCGATTTAGAAGCCATCAATATAGAGATAGATATTCTCAGTGCATCGGATCTTCAAGAGGATGCTAGATTAGAGGATTTTTGAATAAAACACTTGTACGTACTAATTTTTGTTTTGTTTTTTCTGTTTATTCTCTATATTACCTTTATTATCACATGCTAGAGCACGATGGGAGACAACCCTCTTGTCACTCCTCATTCCATGACAGAGGAGTAGTTTTTAGAGTTCATCTCTCAGGTACCTCCCGCTTATATGGTCGCTGCATCACAGTATTGGATCGCTCGTGGTAGCACTCCTCCCAGCCTCACTCCTGGCCGTACTCCTACCGGCCTCACTCCCGCCGGTGTCACTCCCGCAAGTGTCACTCCCATCGGTGTCACTCTTGTCGGTGTCACTCCTACGGGTGGTGCTACTCCCACAGGCGTCGATACACCCAGCGGGCGCCGGTATACGCGACGGTGCACCTAGCAGAGGCATCGGTATGAGCGTCAGTATGAGCGTCGGTAATACCGACGTTTATACCGATGCCTATACCGACGCCCATACCGATGCCCATACCGACGCCCATACCAACGCTGTAGTACCGACGTGCATACCGACAGCTACACCGACGTCGCGGCAAAAATAGGGGCGTTCATTTCCCTCGGTAAAAATCTCGGTATACGGTCGATCTGTTGTCGTGAGAGACGAAATGCCATTACGACCTATGATAAGTGCCAGAGCATTTACCAAATGGGGAATAGATTTTGTAGAACCTATTAGCCCACCAACTAAAGGTTCCCATGCAGAATACATAATTGTCACAATGGGCTATTTGACTAAATGGGTAGAAGCCAAGGCAACAAAAAAGAACGATGCAAGGACCACGGATAAGTTTCTCTTTGAGAACATATTCACTAGATTTGGATTACCAATAGAAATTCTGAGTGATAGAGGCACACACTTCATCAATGAAGTAATAGAAGCCTTGATGAATGAATTCTTGGTGATTCACAAGAAATCAATTCTCTATCACCCACAAGCCAATGGAGAAGCTGAAAGTTCTAACAAGATCTTGTGTACAATGCTTATGAAGATTGTTAATAATGGAAGATTTGATTGGGACAAGCAGTTACATCATGCTTTATGGGCATTCAGAGTAGCATATAAAACTACCATAGGAACTACTCCTTTTAATCTAGTATATGCCAGAATGCCATTTTACCAATTGATTTCCTAGTTCCTACTCTTAGAGTAGCCTCAAACTATGAATGGATTGGACATGAGTTATCTAATCAATTGGACCAAATTGAGAAGCTAGATGAAACTAGATTACAAGCTGTAGTAGGCATTTATCCTATAAAAAGTCGACAAAAAGCATACTTTGATGCTCATATCAAGGATAAAGGTTTGAAAGAAGGAGATTTAATCATGGTATATACTTTAAAGCAACATGAAAAGAAGCTGCAAAAAAGAGGATATGGTCCCTTGGTGATCAATCGTATATCAACTAGCAGAGCCATCAATCTGGCAACCCTAGATGGAGAGGAACTACCAAACTATATCAATGGCTGTCGATTGAAGAAGTATTTAGAGCCATTAACAGAGGAGATGTTGTCAAGACTTCTAGCAACAAAGAATCGACGAGAAGAAGATGAAAAAATACGAGAAGAAGCATGACAGAAAGCCCTGGAATGAATAAGGAAACGGAAAGAGTGGATGAGAGAGAGGGATGAAAGATATCGGTTAGGAGAAGAGCCCATCCCAATGGCTAACTTTAGAGCCTCAGAAACCCTAGGACATCAAGTGAGGCAACCATATTTGAACTTAGGAGTGGGATCAGAGGAGTACCACTTGGTGGATGCCCTCATTGACACAGGAGCAGCTATCAGCTGCATCAGATCTTCTTTGACTCATCAGCTTAAAGCTCAATTACATCAACCAAAGCACATATGATTGGAATAGGAGGCAATGTTACTGAATGCATAGCCGATATTACATTATCATTGCACCTAAGAAATAACATGATGCAACAAAAACTATTGGTGTGTCACAATCAAGATCTTTTAGAAGAACTAGTGTTAGGTCAAGATTGGATATACGAATATGAGGTAACCATCCAACTAGCCGTAGGCTACATATCAGCCAAGATAGGACATTGAGAAGTGTTTAGTTTATTAGATGAAAGACCAGTCAAATCAACTTGTCTAGCTCTGAGCGATCAATTAGGCATGCATGAACATAATTGTGCATCTACCTCTATTGTGGAACCCTCACCTATAAGTACTTCACCTATGTATACACCATTTGTTGATCTCACACCTTCTCATCATCCTTTGGACCTTTCAACTAACATCATTTCTGTTGAGAGTCCTAGTGAGGAATTGAGCCCAAGAACGACTAGTCAGAGTAGTCAACCCAAAACTCCCCACATTAGAATATACCCCATTCAAAGAATCAAACAGGCATGGATTTGGAAAGATCAAGTAGCAACATATTATCAACAACAACGCCATCTCCTACAAAGGAACCAACAACAGGCCAAGACTACAAGCCACTTGATAGAAGAGTGTTCAATTATGGATCCCAAAGAAACTGATTGCTGCTCAATCCTCAAGAACACAAATATGGATCCCCAAATCAACTATACCAATGGAGAAAACGAAAGTGAAGACACAAGTACAGAGGAAGGATCCATTCAAAAGGCAGTCAAAGGAGCAAGAAAGATGCAATAACTCAAAATTGCTGAAACAGGAGTACTCCAAGATATGTATGGCAAGCAAAGAAGAATCATAATACGATAGCTACACAAAGCACAAGAGGAGACAAGGTTGCAATCAAGAACAACAAAATAAAGCTGATTTGGATACCCAAATCTTGATCTCCATCTACAAACCTGCCAACAACTTCTTCTTGCAGACATCTTGAGTCCCATACATCTCAAACGTGCATGATAGGGCCACATTACAAGGCCATGCATTTGGCACATAATTCTTCTTCTACTTATTAGTGATGCACATTTCCTCCCAGGAAATAGGAGAGCACTTGTACAATACTCTCGAGAAAAAAATAATACCTATTTAAAAATAGAATAAAGCTTCCGCTATTTATTAATATTTTTGTTTTCTTTCAGCAAAAAATAAGAAAAAAAATATATGAAAAAAATCCCAGGTACTACCTTCCTTACACACATTGGGAAGGATAACACAATTCACTCAGAGAACTATTCGATTCATGGTGACTAAATGGAAGATAAGTGATGCAATCACATTGACGCTGATTATGGTGTGTTTCAAGTGTAGATGGCTTCTGAAGATTCCGACGCAACCATTCAAGATGAGGTGTTAGAATTTCTATTGCAGACCGTGACCAAGGTCAAAGGTCACTAATTTTGTGAAGATCAACCTGTGAGTTATTATCTTTTCTTAGTAACCATCAAGATCATGGACACAGACCATCACTTTCTAGTTATGTCTCAAGATTTTAACGTTCTCCATGAGCTTACAAGAACTGTGAACACAATGACAAAAGCTGCAATCCAAAAATATTTTGAGTTACCCATTTACAAGCCTAACTTTCAAAGATGCACTCAGGTAATGAATACCTTACAACCAATCCTGCATAACCCCTTAGTGCCGGAGGCAAGGGTACTGGATGCAACAGGAGAATGGTTGATGATACAATTCACGCATGACTTAATCAAAGAAGCTTTTGGTTGGGAAAAAGATGGAACCACTGATTTGAAGGATGAACCCTGCAGAGCTAAAACACAGACTTTTGTGGACATCAATCACTCGGCATAGAAGATGAGGTCCACCTCATTCATCAACATTATTGTTTCCCCAATATGAATCGCTACACTGCTCCACAGAAGATCATGATCATACAACTTTTATCCCATGCTATTAGGCAGATTGGGAACCAAGTGAACCTTATGCCTTATATCTAGGAGAGTCTCTTTGAAGCTAAAAACTAGTGGCAATACAAGAAATTCTTAAATGGCAGTATGACATTAACAATTCTCATTTACCATGCACTAGGAATTCGAGAACACCTGACCAAGATGCCCACATCCTCCGAAATGGCCAAGTACACAAAGATGGCCACTGTACCATGGAAGAAGAAAGAACTAAAGTTGGTGGAGGAAGTAGAGACCAGTTATCAACCATGCATGAGAGGAACAAAAAGATTCTGAGCAATGAGTAAGGGAGAAGAATCACTTCCTACTCCCAAAAGAGTGCACATCCTGCCAAAGACTAAGCTAGAAGATTCGAAGCCTATAACAGAAGCAGATTTGCAAGAAGCATTACAAGCAACTCACCAATATATGGAAGCTCAAGTCAATCTGCCAATACAAGGGCATCATTACCATCAATCCCATAAAGACATTCCTCAAGGAAAGAAATCATCGAAGTCCGACACCTATAAAGAGTTGGGATTAACAACATCAAGTTCATCCTCAGAAGCTCAAGAAGATCAAGAGATGCCTATGAAGAATGTGGACATTAAAAGTGATTCAAAAGATGATGGTAATTGGGAGGAATTGAATCAAGATGACTTTGGAGTGGAAGATACCGAGATAAACCAAACTAATTAGTGTTTACCTACACTTATACACACATACTTAAAAAAAAAACTTTAAATTTATAAACATGCATATACAAACACACATACATACACTTACACATACATACTTACACTTGTATATGTGCATACACATACACATACACATACACACACATACACACACATACATAGTAAATACATACCCACACACATACATACACACACATGCATGCATATACATACACATATACATACAATTACGCATACATACACACAATTACATATACATACATACATACATACACACACATACATGCATACACATACACATATGCATACACTTACACATATGCATACACTTACACATACATACATACCCACACATGCACACACATACATGAATACACATACACGTACATAGTAAATACATACCCACACACATACATATACACACACACATACATGCATACACATACACATATACATACACTTACACATACATACATACACTTACATATACATACATGCACACACACATACATGCATACACATGCGCATATGCACACACTTACACATACATACATACCCTCAGATTCACATACATACACACACATACATGCATACACATACACATATACATACATACACATACATAGTAAATACATACCCACACACATATATGCATACACATACACATATACATACACTTACACATACATACACTTACATATGCATACATACACACACACATACATGCATACACATACACATATGCATACATACATACATACACACCCAAACATGCACATACATATACACACACATACATGCATACACATACATGCATACACATACACATATACATACACACACATACATAGTAAATACATACCCACACACATACATATACACACACATACATACATGCATACACATACACATATACATAGACTTACACATACATACATATACTTACATATATATACATACACACATGCATATACATACACATATGCATACACTTGTACATACATACCCACACATACACATACATACATACACACATACATGCATACACATACACCCTATACATACACTTACACATACATACATACATACACACACACACATACACATGCTGTTGGCGGTAGTCAAGGAACTGAAGGAGTCACAAGACAAGGAAGCCTACGAAGGGAGTCGGAGCGAAGAGAAAGCACAAGCAGACACAGTAGTCAAAGAAGATCTGGCAAGTAGGCCATTTAAATTTTTCAGGCATCAAAGAGTTGGGCACACAAGAAGAAGGAACAAGTAGGGAGCTCCAGGAAATGTATGTCAAAATGTTAGAAGAAATCCCTACAAAAATAGTGATTTTCATCACTAAAAACCATTGTAAATACCATTTCGTATTTTTGTAGCTCCATTTTGTGCAAGCCAAGGAGTCCTTGAGCTTGAGGAGCTTTAAAAGTACCTACCTATCAGTTTTCACATTTTTTAGACTCCGTTTGAACCTCCAAATAGGATAGAGAACCTAATTTTTAACTAGGCCGGACACTAGGTCTGGACAAGGCCAAAACCTAGTCAAAAACTATAAATAGAGCTAGAGAGCTCATTTTTGAGGTTAGCTTGTAATTGATTTGAACTTGTATGAGTTTTTTGAAAGTAATCTAAAGAACTCCATTGCCTCTCACTCTTTGTCTTGCCTTGTGTGCACGTGTGTGTGTATGTGTGTGCATGTTAGTGTGCTTCACACTCACGCACTTGTGCCTTCACTTACTCGAGGTCATCATACCATCCTCACCTCTTCCCAGATTGATATTAAAGGAGGTGCTACTCATCACTGAGCTACACCAAATTTTGGCGCCGTTGCCGGGGATCGAGCTTTGAGGACGAGCGTGTGATGGTAAGACGTAGAGTTGACGCGTTGGAGTTATAGGTATTTTCTTCACCTTTTTCCTATTTTCTCTTGTTTTCTCATCACCATCATCATCCTAACCATCTCCCACATCCATCTCCATCATCGCGAAAAATTTCAGTTTTTGTTCATATCACCCCACCCATACCATTCCCCTCATTTCACTTGTGAGAGAGAGTGAGAGAGCATTTGTGTGCTTGCGATTTTCTGTGTTTTCTGAGATTTTCTGCAAGAATCAGCATCCCCAGCAGCTGCACTAGCTCCAACAGGTAAAAGATTTGACTGTGCAGGTCCCGAGGCGTTGACCTTTGTCAATCGTGACTGACAGAAAAAATGATCTTTTTGCTAAACAAAGCACATAACCATAATCTACAGGCCTAGAGCTTCCCAAATGTGTGTTTAAAATTTTAAAATTCCTCATATTTCTGTCAATCGTGATCGCCTTGTCAATCGCGATCGACAAACCACGACGGACACTTGCCGACTGACCTGTCAATCGCGACCAACAGGGTCAACGATCGACTGACCAAGACTGACAAAACCTACGTGTGACACGTGTCAATCGCGATCGAGCCATCAATCGCGATCGACCAGTCAATCGCGACTGACAGTCCCGATGGACCTGTCAATTGCGACCGACCTAGTCAACGATTGCTTGACCACGACGGACAGACCCTCGCGACGGACCTGTCAATCGCGATCGACCCATCAATCGCGATCGACCCATCAATCGCGACTGACAGAGTCAACGACCCTTTGACCATGATCGACTGAAAATCCGGGCCACGTGTCAATCGCGATTGACCCATCAATCATGACTGACAGCCACAACGGACCTGTCAATCGCGACCGACACATCGATCGCGACTGACCTATCAATCGCGATTGACAGAGCTTGCGAACGCGATTGACGGGCAAATTTGGCTAATATTTTAGGGCAAAAAAGAGTAGTCTATTTTTGACAAATTGTGGAACAAATACTAGGGCTCATCATTGCTTTGTGAGGCCGGTACCCCAAAGCATTTCGAGAAGTCCTGTCTGCCTGTTAATCTGTTTAAAATCCTGATTTGGCCCCAAAACCCTGAATGGACATAAACTCCTCATACGAAATCCGATTGTGGTGATTTTTGTTTTGTTGGAAAGCTCATGGGGAGTACAACGAAAACTTCCACTGATTACGGTAGAATTAATGCCAGGATCATTAGATAGGGTAAATTGAAGTGACCATATCCCGGGGTAGGAAAACTAAGTTCCCCTTGGGATTGATTTCCATAGAGGCAAAAGGCAATTGGGTCTGTGAATTACATGCATGAAAGTGATTTGTCTGTCAACTGAATTCAATTCTTGAGCTAATTGTGGACTTTTTTAGGTTCTTTGAGAGCATCGAAGGGTACTCGAAGCAAGAGTAAGTGCGAGCTTGGGAACCCGCTTCCTGAGCATACAAGGACAACCAAGGGAAGAAACTTAAGGTTGGAAATTCTCAACACCCTCTGTCAATTCCTAGCATAGGCTAAGTGCGGATAGAGGTCTTGATTAATTAAGGACACGTTAAGAACGACCAAGTCCAAGAACTCTAATCACTCAAGTGCAAGTGTTAGGAGATTACAATTACGAAACAACCTAAGGGAAAAGAACTTAAATTGAGCAACCACACTCAAAGTACGATAAAATTCAAGTGATTCCTTGCGACAAAGATTAATTGGACAAGAAGTGACACCCTAAGGGCAATTAAAAAAGAACAAGTGACTAATACAAAAGAACTCAGCAACGCAAAGTGTACTTGGGAAAAAATTGGGATTATTCAATTGGGCTTATGAACCTTAGATCAGGATGACACTTAGGGAGAGATAGACAAAGTCTTAGATCTTCAGAGGCTAGTGTCAATCATACTACTAGGTCTTGGGCCCAGTAGTCGAGCCATCATTCGTACTACCCTAGCTCTGAGACTAGCGAGTCTGAGATGTCCCACGGTATGGAGAGACCTACAGGAAGTTCTGGAGTGCCATATTTACATAGGGTGGAAGGCCCTTACAAGATGCAACTCGAATACCTTAGGACCAACCGATTAGGTGCTAGCATCTATGAGGACGGCCTAGGAAGATCTGTGGTCCAGATTAAAAACCCTGACCAATCCATTGGACTAGAGCACCCAGCTGTCAAGTTTGAAAACGGAGCATACCTAGACAAGGAAGGGACAATATATGTAGTCACCAGTCATCCAGATAGGACATATGAATTTGGGAATGTGGTCCCAGAAACGGACTTAGGTGACCTAGAGCAAGGAAACATGGGTGTAGAACCTAGAACCCCCCGAGGCAAATCTGTGCTCACTGGGATTATCACAACAGAGTGGATTCCCCAAGACAATAAAAGCATAGATCTACTCCTGAACTGAGAGACTGATGAAGCCTTTTGGAGGTATAGATCTAATTAGCAGAATGAGGTAGGAACAATCATGATATATGAGTTCAAAGATCCTGATAGTCCAGGCAGAGTGACCTACCTGGATCATGCTTCAGAGAGGGTCTTTGTGGTTACAGAAAATGATAGGCATGCTTACACTTGGAAAGGTGAATTTATTTTCCCCCAACCAAGATCGAATGTGTCCTTTGGTCACCAAGGAGCTGGAACCTCCCACGCTCATGGAACTCAAAGAGACAGATATAGAGATAGACTGGAGGTAAGCTTTGCCAACCCAGTGGGAAGAGACAGAACGAGAACGGAAACAAATAGAGTGGAACCTAAGGGACTTAGAGCCCCAAGGAACCAGAGGAATGCTAATGATTTCCCTCTGCCAAGGCCTAGGGAACACGCCAGGATTTTGAGACCGACTCAGTTAGTTAAGTCCATGAAAAATTACTTCGATGGCACAAGAGACCCATATGATCATGTGGCCGAGTTTAGGCAAGTCTTGAGAGCTGAACAAGTTGAGGACCTATTCACACAATATAATGCCTTTGGTCTAACACTTAGGAACACAGCCCTTACGTGGTTTCAACCATTAAATGAGAGACAGTTCAGGAGCATAGACCAACTCTTAGAGGCTTTCATCATCGAATTCTCTAAAAGTGGCATAAGGCATAATACTTCCTCATTGATATACAACTTCAAGCAGACCCCTCAAGAGACTGTGAGACTTGCAGGAAGAAGGTTTAGGCAATATCTTGAGAGATGCCCTGTTCTTGAGTTACCCACACCTGCCAAACAAGTGGCTTTATTCTTGGATGGATTGCTAAGTACCAAATTGAGGTCATATGTGTACTTGAAGGACCCTAGGACCATAGAAGAGTGTGTACGCATGTGCATCGACATCGAGGATAACCTAGGGGAGGAACTAGAGCTTTCAAAAATCTACAAAGATTTTGATAGTGCCTCTAGTCTCTCTTCCTCACAATCCACATCCATTGAGGAACTTGCGGAGAAAGTAGCTCAAAAACTAGGTGTCTCTAGTAAACAAATTCCTAGATTCGCCCCAGTAAAGAGGTGCTATACTTGCGGTGGTGACCATATGGCGAACGCATGTCCCATCATGGCTCAACCCCAAGTGAACCCTAGCAGCCAATACTGCACCCTAGAACGGAGATACACAAATCACACAGCACAAGACTGTCCATACAATAAGCAAGCGGTTAGACAAACCTACCCTCAGCCCTATCCACAACAAGGAAGATACCAGAACCAGTACCCTCCACAACAATATGGTAGACCGCAACAACCCTATCAACAACCCTACCAAAACCAACAAAGGCCACAACCTGTGTTAGCTCAACAACCCCCAACACCAGCTAATGTGATTCCTGTAAAGTATGCAGCAGCTGAGGAAAATTTGAATAGAGCTATAGTGCTAGTAACACCATTTCTTTCAGAAAGTGATCCTAGTGACCATAGCTTTGATTCTACACATATTGATAGTCCCCAGGCTTACTACATGCAATCTCTTGAACATGGTGAGTCCTACTACAGTGAAGAACCAAGTGAACCTAGTTGGGAGCTAGAGTACACAAATGTAATGTACACAAACCCTAACCCTAGGCCCCAGCCTAGGCAGGTAAAACCCCCATTCCCTAGAGGACCATGCTATAGATGTCAGGGAGATCACCTAATTCGTGATTGCCCCTTACCTCCACCTACACAACCCCAGTCAGTGACAATTCAAGGCTTTTGCCAAGATTGCGGGAAGGAGCATCTCTTATGAGACTGCCCAAAGAATCCCAATAATATGCCAAAAGTAACTCCAATTAACGTTATTGGGTTAGTTGTAGACTCAACAGGAAGTGTCACTTCCATCACACCAGTGCAAGTGGTCACTAGAGCCCAAGCTTTGCAACAGAACCCAGGAATAGGTCAAGAGAAGAGTGCAGAGGTTAGTGAAACTAAGAGCATAGCCAAGAAACGGTCGAGAGCCTGGAGGGATAGCCGAGAGAGAATGAAAAGACAATGGTCTAAAAAGATGAGCGACTTAGAAGAAAGTATACGAGAAACAAAAGCCAAAATTGCTGAACTCACCTCTCAAACAAACTCTCACATACCACCACCACCCTTACTTCCATCACCATCTAACCCACCATCTGTCCACCTACCTAAGACCATCCCACCACCCCCTAGAGTAGGATCAGTATTAGCTGACCCACTCCTGAAAACATAGACATGATGCTTAAGGCATATCAGGCCAGAATCCAAGAAGGGCCAAATGTGACAGAGCATGACAAGTGCTACCCCAGAGCTGACCTAGAGATAGAAAGAACCAAGCTTTGCGTGAAAATGGTCGCATGGGCTCAGACCATGTTTGAAGCCAGTCGTCTCTTCAACTACTCTGGCTCAGCTAAGACACAATTGCACTTGGATGGACTCCTAGAGAAGTTAGAGAGCATAATTGCAAGATCTGCTAAGGAAGAAAAAAATCAGGGAAGAGATGAGGCAAGCAGAAGAATAAGCCTTCCCCCACAGGAAGCTTTTGTGACCAATTCCACTGAACCAGACACCTCCTCTTCTATGAATAGGTACACACAAGAATTCCTACGGGAGATTCAAGAAGACAAATGGGCTAAAGAAAGTGAAGTCCATCCTCCCATTGAACTTGTGGATGACACGCATGATCAATTCCCACAAGATATTCCCTCTATTTATGGAGAGCAGGAGAGTGCACAAAGTCAAGAGAGATTAGACTTTGAGTCTAATTCTTTACATGAATTACCCCACTTCACAGGCCCATGGGAAGCCAAGTCGACTTGTATGAGAGCACCCACAGTCATGGTAAGAAACGAAGACTCAGTCATACCTAGGAATACGGAGGTAGTGAAAAACACTAAAGTGCAGTGCAACCTCACTTTAGAAGAGCTACTCAAAGTTAGGCCAGAACTAGGGAAACATGTAGCCAAACAAGTACCAGAGATAGCAAAACCTCGTTCCTAGGTAGGTTCTCATAGGACAGTGCCAGAAATTCCTCTAGACAAGATATGAGATATGAGTGAAGGTGAAGAAGGAAACACCTATCTTCCCATTACCCATCAGGGGTACACAACCAAGGCAATTCTAGACTCAGGTGAAGGAGTTGCTATTGCCACAACTTCCCTATGGAAGCGTTGGGGCAAGCCAGCACTCAGGCCCACGAGGATGAAATTGCAGATGGCTGACGGCCACATAGAAAGACCCTTAGGCTTGCTGGAAGGAATAACTCTCACTACATGCGGTGTTGAGTTTGAGCATACTTTCGCCATATGTGATTTTAGCAAGAATCATGCCTATGAGATGATTTTGGGAAGACCATTTATGCGACAGTTGCAAGTGGTTCAGGATTGGGGAACCAATTCCTTGTATTTGCAACACTTAGGTGTTACGACCAAAGTCAATCTCAAGGATTACTCTCATAGAGATGTACCGCCTATTCAATGGAATCCCATCCATAGAGCCAAAGATGATACGGAGTCTGTGCACTCCATAGGATCAGGATCCTCATGTATGCATGAAGACACTCACTTATGGATGTGTAAAGTGGCAGTAGAAGAGGAGAAGAGAGAAAAAGCCAGAGAGATAGGTGCAAAAGAAACACATAGATCCATTCAAGACCCAACCTATGCACCTGTAGTATTTCCTGATGAAGAATTTGAACCCCACGGCTGGGCAGAAATCTTAGCAACCATGGATGTAGCCATCAATGAAGAACAATGGACACCACACTGTGATGAGGATGGCTATGACATTTCAGTTTTCTTCAAAAAGCCAATCATGGGAGATGCAGTTTTAGAAGAGTGTGAACCTAGCCCTGATGCATTTGAGGATGCGAGCGACTCCGATCTAGAGTCAATCATTATGGACCCACCTTTTGCATCAGATGAAGAATACTTCTATGAAGTATAATTTCAACCCCAGAGACACGGAGAGATAACAAATGATGTACGGTTAGCCGCACAAGTGACCCCTAAGGATGAAGGAAAGAAAAGAAAGAAGAGAGAAGTCACACCAGAAGAGGAAGAATCTTTGTTTGAGGTCCCTGAAAACTTTAAAAAGTATGAGATAGACGACAGGAGAGTCATGGTAAGAATGCCTAAGCGAGAGGCACAATCAGGAGAAGCCTATGATAACAAAGAAACCACCAAGAAAATAGTGGTAGCCCTAGAAGAAGGAGAGGAGAGATGCACGTACATAGGCCATGACCTAACAGAGGAAGAAGAGCATGCATTAATAGCCTTGCTAAGAGAATACAGAGATGTATTCGCTTGGAGTTACAAGGATTTGAAGGGTGTTGATCCAGACATATGCTCACACACTATCCCCATGACCTCAAATGCCAAACCCTCCGAGCAAAAGCCATACACATACAATGATAATTATGTTGCTAAGATCAAAGAAGAGATAGATCGTCTGGTAGAAGCTGGATTCATCTATGAAATTGAGTACACTGAGTGGGTATCCCCCATTGTAGTGGTGCCCAAGAAGAATGGAAAGCTACATGTGTGCATTAACTTGAAAAAGGTCAATGCAGCCACAATTCGAGATAACTATCCGCTTCCTATCACAGAACATCTATTAGAAAGGGTAGCAGGCAAGGAAGTGTACAGCTTCCTTGATGGATTTTCGGGCTACAATCAAGTAGCCATAGCTCCAAAAGGTCAGCACAAGACAGCTTTTGCCATAGAGAGGGGCATATTTGCTTTTCGGGTAATGCCATTCGGGCTGACCAATGCCCCTGCAACCTTCCAAAGATTGATGTGTCACGTGTTTAAAGAATTCTTGAGGAAGAATTTAGAGGTCTATGTTGATGATCTCTGTGCTCATTCCAACATTAGACGGACACATATACCAGAACTCAGGCAAATCTTTGACAAATATAGAGAGTATCAAGTCTGCTTGAACCCAGAAAAGTGTGTTTTCATGGTCAGGCAAGGTAAGATTCTAGGACACATAGTGTCAAGGAATGGCATATCCACCGATGAAGAGAAGGTAAGAGCCATAGCCGAGTTACCTTGGCCAAAGAATGTCAAGGAAGTACAAGCATTCATGGGGCATTATGGTTATTACCGACGGTTTATACACATGTATGCCATCATAGCAAAGCCTCTGTATGGACTTTTGACTAACTTTGTGTGGACTGATGAATGTGAAAACTCCTTCAATGAGCTCAAAAGAAGATTGTGTTCAACACCAATCTTGACCACACCGGATTGGAATAAGCCCTTCCATGTTCATGTGGATGCATCCAATTATGCTATTGGATGTGTACTTGCACAACCTACGGGCGAAGGCAATATGGATCTTCCAATTGCCTATGCTAGTAGACAGTTGAATGCGACTGAACGAAACTATACAACCACTGAACGAGAGGGATTAGGCATGGTATATGTAGTTAAAAGGTTTAGACACTATTTGCTTGCAAATAAGTGTAAATTTTTTACTGATCATCAAGCACTGTTGTACTTGGTAAACAAGCCATGCAATACAGGTAGATAGTAAGATGGTTTCTCTTACTAATGGAATACGACTTCGAGGTTGTGGTGAGAAAAGGGAAGACCCACTTGAGAGCAGACCATCTCTCTAGGCTCACATCGGGAGAAGCCGCACAAGGAGTATCAGATGACCTTCATGATGCTTACTTGTTTAATTTGGAAGTTGTACCTCAGTGGGCTAAGCCATTAGTGCCAGTATTGACATACGGGCCTAACCACCCAGTCATAAACACTCAAGGTAGAGAGGTAGTAAAAGCCTAGAAGTACCACATCATGGCAGGAAGCATGTACAAACAAACAGATCAAGGGATCCTAGCTTGTTGTGTGGAAGAGGATGAGTACGGTAAATGGTTGCAATTGGCACATGTAGGTGCATTAGAGCAACACTACTCAAAACAACGAACCCTATAGACACTAAGGAGACTCGGAGTGCATTGGCCTACTATGGAAGCTAATGTACATAAGATGTGTAAAGAATGCCCAATCTGTTGCACTAAACCACCTGTGGAGCATGCTACTCTTTATCAAGTGTCCATAGTGCCATATTGGAGTGAACCATTAGTAGATTTCCTGAGGACGAGAACATTCCCTCAAGATATGACACTGGCCGACAAAGAAGTCTAGAACAAGAAGCCCTAGATTACTCACTCATTGGTGATAATCTATACAAGCGTGGTAAAGATGGTTACTTGAGGCTATGTGTCCATGAGAGCGAATATCTCAAGATCTTGGAAGCAGCTCACCAAGGTGTAGTAGGAAGACACTTTGGACCAGATCGGGTGATCAAGGCAATACTATTTGCGGGCTTCTGGTGGTGGACCCTTCACATGGATGCACATACCTATGTGAAACGGTGTGATGTCTGTCAGAGAACTCAGTACCCTATACGCAAGGATGAGATGCCACTGAAACCCATGATGGGTGGACGTGCATTCTCTAAGTGGGGAATAGACTTTGTAGGTCCTATTAATCCCCCAGCCAAGGGTTCACATGCTGAATATATCATTGTGGCCACAGACTATCTAACCAAGTGGGTAGAAGTGAAAGCTACCACAAAGAACGATGCTCAAACGATAGCTAAGTTCTTATTCGAGAATGTATTCACGAGATACGGGCTACCTATAGAGCTAGTTAGTGATAGAGGGACTCACTTCTTGAATGAAGTTATTGAAAATCTTCTCCAAGAATTCTTGGTAGTACATAAGAAGTCTGCCCCCTATCACCCACAAGCTAATGGCCAGGCTGAGAGCACAAATAAGATCCTATGCAATGTGTTGACTAAATTGGTGAATAATAAACACTCTGATTGGGACAAACAACGGGCATACCGAGTGGCCTATAAAACGATACTCCAAGCCACACCCTTTCAGATGGTATTGTGCTACCTTTGGACTTCTTGATTCCCACATTGAGAGTAGCACAGGAACATGAGTGGATAGGTCATGAACTCTCTTTGAGAATTTTTGACCTTGAACGATTAGGTGAAACTAGACTAAGAGCTGCAGCAGGAATATATGCAGCTAAGAAACGACAGAAGGCGTACTTTGATGCCCATGTTAAGGATAAAGGATCAAAGGCCGGAGACTTAGTTTTGGTATATACTCTTAAACAATATGCAAGAAAGCTAGAAAAACGTGGTTATGGACCCATGATCATAAATAGGATCTCAACGAGTGGAGCAGTACAACTGGCCACCTTAGAAGGTGATATTCTTCCGAGCTACATCAGCGGGTGCAGAGTCAAGTTGTATCAGGAACCTCTCACAGAAGAAATGCTAAGTCGACTCAACACTGCTAAGAAACGCAAAGAAGAAGAAAAACGAGTTCGAGAAGAAGCTCAAGCAGAAGCTTTAGAACACATCAGAAGGATGAAGTTGAGATGGCAGGGTAGGGATCAACCTAGGACAGGTGCCTATGAGGATCCAGGATATCATGTGGCAATGTGTGAAGTCTCAGGAATAAGTCCCCAAAGAATAATAGATCGACGTCCTTTTGTGACCTTAGAGATAGGACAAGGAGTTAGTGCAAAAATTGTGTGATCATTGATTGACTCAGGTGTAGCCACTAGTGCGGTGAGACTTTCTTATTGTCAAGAATTGAAATTAAAAGTCAATCCTATAGAAGCATATCTCATAGGATTGGGAGGTGTGGAAACCCCTTGCATGGGCGAGGTGGAACTTCCCTTCTCCATTCAAGATGTTCCAATGACAGTTAAGGTACTAGTGTGTCAAGATGAGGATCTCACTGAGCCTCTGGTCTTGGGTCAAGACTGGATCTATGACCATGCAGTCAACTTAAACCTAAGAAGTGGACTTCTTCAGGTATGCGTAAATCAGAGTCGAATTACAGTTGAGTTAGATAATGGAGCACTCAAGGAACTAGAAAAGGCACAGACTCCTGGTCCTTCCAGGGGTACACATGAAGTTGACCATGTTGTTCTTGTCCAAAGCTATGTGATGCAGAAGAATGGTGATCTCAATAAAGAAGTCAAGGCCTCAACGGAACTCCCTTCTTTTCCAAAGGCCAGAGGGAGGCAACAACCAAAGGCAGATCAATTATTGAAGACTACCTATGCTGGAGGCCAAAAGACCATGCGAAGCAGAATGACACAGCCATTGAAACAATTGTGGGTGCGAAAAGGCGAGTGGCCTATTACAGTCAAGCGACAGCAATCATCTCAACTTCCTATTAGTAATCAACGACATGATACTAATAAGAAGACTTCCAAAACTTCTTTTGAGAAAGTGAAATCTATCTGGGTGCCCAAGAAGTCGATGAAGGCTGGCCCACAATCGAGACAAATTTGGGTGCCTAAGGCTTGCTTACGGGCTCAACTAGTCACACACAAATCACACCATACACGACAGGGTTCACTCACTCAAGGAGCCGTTACCCACTCTTGTTTAATATGCATGAAACACAGTCACCCAGAAGCACGCACAGACTCACTTGTAAATGGGTCCCAAAAACACCTCATTCCCAAGCAGACATACTCATAAGGCCCTCCAGAGTCTCCACTAAACCAAAACCGAAAGCCATCCATTGTGTTTGGTAGCCTAAAACTTGTAATAAAACCCCCGAACCCCATGTGTAAATTCATCCTCACTTGCTAACTACATCACTCATACACTGCAGCTTTCCATCTAGCTCGTAGAACTATCCATTCATTAACTACACACACAATCATCGAGCACTCACTGACCCACTAACCCATTACTTACCTCATGATAATGTTGTAACGGGGAAAAAAAGTGTTCTATCTTGTCCATTACAATATTAACGCATGATTCTATATTCTCACAGAACCAGCAAGCAAGCAATAACAATGGCAGAAGCAGGAGGCACCAGTTCCCAGGCAGGGTCTAGCACACAGATTGTGGACATCGAAACCCTCCTCCTTGAACCACCACTCACCGAGAGGCCTCAAGAACTTCAAGCAGTGCATGTGCTCCCTATTCAGGACCCTCCTCAGGGACACACTTCTCAAGTGGAGAAACACGCTCATTGGTTTAGTGATGTCGCAGGGCCATTGGGTGATGGCACCTACTTCTGGGAAGCAGAAATTGAGTTCAATGGCAAATGGGGACGCTACCATTTCTTCACTCGCGAATTTGAGAACTATCAGAATGCAGAAGTGATGCGATCGGTATGGACCAAAGCGGGCTTGGATAGCTATTTCAGAGCACATTTGCCTAAGCCAGATTTCCTACGCTGCTCCTATTTTATCAGTACCATCACTCCTAGCAGGGCCAAGGGAGGCGATAGTACTTTTGTGCTACCCTCACTATTGCCAGGCCACGAACTCAAGAGATTCAAACTGACCCTCAGTTTGGTACGGGCAGGATTGAACATGCAAGGCATGCATATTCCCATTGAGAAAGAAACAATGGTTCCAGGCAGGATGAAGCATAAGGATCTCAACAAATTGAAGGACATGGTAGCAATGACACCTACCATTGCTCTCCACCTACGAATGATTATGCAGCATTTTGCTTTTCCCGCCCAAGAATGATTCACTATGCCACCAAAAAAGATATGGTTTAGCTTGTACTTGGCGGAGACAGAGAATCTCACCATCAACATACCACACTGGATCATCGATCAAATACACCTAGCCCATCAACGATGGAATAAGAAACAGAAAAATGTACTTCATGGATGCTGTGCTCTCACAAGAATAATTTACAGGTGCTTAGCATACGACGTGCCCATTCAAAGAGCACTAGTATGGTCCAGGGCCCAAGAGTTCCAAAGACGACTGTCAACGGCGGGTCCTCCATCGAAGAAGATGAGAGGGGGAGTTCAATTACCATGTGCTCAACCAAGGGGAGCCACTACCACACCAGAGGTGACCCCTCCACAAACGAGGTGTGTCCGACCATTTACCATTCGCCTGCCCAGACCAAGTGCAGAAGGACCCAACTTGGTGTTCCCTCCGATTCCATCAGACTTGGAGTTCCCTCAAGGTTACACCCTTGCTGATTTGACAGATGAAGAAATTGCCCGTTTGATCAATGAGTCTAACCTGGAGACAGAAGTAGAGCAGACCCAAGGACAACAACCCACGACTACAACTTCAGCCCCGACCCAACCGGGAGTAGTAGAAGTAGAAGAGGATGAAGAAGAGACAGAAGAACAAGAGGCAAACGAGGAGTATGATCAAGAATATGAAGAACTTTCAGAACTAGCAAGTGCCCCAACATACTCGGCCCAAATAAAAAGATTATACGAAACCATGAAGCGGGTCCAAGAGCAACACAAACTGTCGCTCGAGACAGGAAAGATGATCATGAGCCAAATGTTAGCCAAGGAAGGTGTGGATGACATGTTTATCGAATCAATGAATCTGCACGCTGACGCAGTAGGCTTAGATGAGGCTGTTCATGCAGCCATGACTTATATTCATCGATCTGAGAAACGAGTGCCTACCCGTCCCATGCGATCTGGCAAACAAATCCACATCAATGAATCAGAACCAGGAGGTAACACACAAACAGAAGAACATCAAGAGCAACGACTCTCACCACCCACCTCACCTCTCACTACACAAGTCACCTCACCACCTGGCACTACCACACCTATTTCTGCCATTACTACAGTCGTCATGGGAATTCCTCTCTCTCCCGGCATCCAATTCGGAGGAGTTACCATGCCCACCTTCACAACACTCTTCACAAATATCACATCCACCCCACCCACTGTTCCCATCTACACAGTCACACACACGTTCGACACAATGGAAACATCACCAGCCACAGCACCACTCCCACCCCCCACGCAACCTCAATCTCCCATACCCCCTCCACCTACCTCACCACTTGACTCCACAGCATTCACAACTCCCTTCCCCTTCCCCATTCCCCCTGCATCTTCATCTTTCCCTGCATCGTTTAATGTAAATAGTATATTCATGGCATTACATCAATGCGTGTATCAACTTCAGAGTGAGTATCAGGCTCTCGAAGACCGTCATCATCAACTGATTATGAATCATCAACAACTACAGAGACGGCTTACAATTATAGAAGAAGAAAATGCAGACCTCAATCAACGTTACACCACTCTCGAGCAAGCTCATCAAACCCTCCTGGAGACACCCCAACCATCACAAGAGTCAGGTGTCAAACAACTCGAAGCCTTACTGGAGGTTTACCAAACAGATAATCTGAGAGTCCGGCGAAATTTGACTCTACTCAGAAAACACATGGCTACAGCCCTTGAAGAAAACAAGCATCTGCAGAAGCAAAACGAAGAAAACCTGGAAGCTGCCATGGAAGGCTCTCCCCATGAAATCGACCTAGAACAATTCAAAGCAGTTCCCTCAGAAACAATGAAAACAATCTTGGAAAGCTATGTTGATTTATTAGAAGCACATGACGATTTGGAAAGGGAACGGGATGAACTATGTCGCCAGCTCAGGGATCAGGAGGCACAACCCAAAGTCATAGAAACGACCTCGACTTCAACAGAAGTAAAGGCATTAGCAAAGCAGGTGGCGGAACTACAGAAGAAGTTACTGGAATATGAAAGGCAGCCCTCTCCAGTTGTAGAACCAGAGCCAGATGAATTGGTACCCATTGAGGTGGACGAAACGTATGAGGAACCATATGTTCCTATGCCGATGCCAGGTGGTCAGAAAACCTCAGAAGGAATAGACACCTTGGAAGTCGAAGTACCCGAATGGCTCCAGACACTAGAAAAAACAGCAACAACCCATGAAGATCGAGTGGCAATCCAAATCCAATCAATGGCCAAATTAGAAGACACCATCATAAAGTCAAAATATTTCCGCAGTATGTCTCATCATAGATGGATCGACACCAATGACGATCAGTATGTGCCATACTGTGTACTCCTCGCAGATTACAACGCGGAGATCCAATGCCGATGTGGCAAACTTCCAACTTTCGCCACACAATTTGGGCCCGATGATATCCCAGAGAGTGCTAAAAAAGGTCCCATTCATCAACCCACTTGGAGGATCCGTCTTCTCAAGACCTACCCAGAGATGGTTTGTACTTGGACTAACATGCCACTCTTTATTAAATACAATCCCTGTTATGTTCCAGTCTTCTGCAGACGCACCTGGCCCGAGTTTACCATTGCTGTCAAGAACATCAAAGGCTGTGCAAAATGGTTAAATTATGTTTATCTAGCACCTCCACAAGGACCTCCCATTGTGAATTATATGATTTCTACCATCCGTCACTGGAGTATTCGACTACGGAATACCCCCGACGTGATGGCCCAAATGTGCATGAAAATCTTTGAATTAATGCTACTCACATTCAGGACATTCAAGAATATTAAAGACCCCCACTTCTCAGGAGTTGGCTTTCTTACAAGCAACCAAGATCTGGTATACGACATGAGCACCACCCCATCAATAGAGGTAATATATGCTTGGCATGCTAGAATCAAGTACCTCCCAGCTTGCTTTAAACAGACATTCGAGGAGATGTTCGTAATAGGATTCTGGGAATATCACCCAGAAATATTTGTACCCAGGCCCTCACATCTCCTCCACTTATTCACTGTGAAAGAACCATCCATTCAGAACAATGGCGGGTGCCACATCCGGACGTCCCAGGACCAGTGAATTGGGATGCATTGTTAACAGACCTAGCACGGGGGCTACGATTAGAAGAACACCACCTCGCTACCGATGTTGTTCAATATTATGTCCAACGCACAGCTAGACAAGGGTCTGTCAGAGACGACAGACACGAGAGAGGGGGGGTGTTGGCAGTAGTCAAGGAACTAAAGGAGTCACAAGACAAGGCAGCCTACGAAGGGAGTCGGAGCGAAGAGAAAGCACAAGCAGACACAGTAGTCAAAGAAGATCTGGCAAGTAGGCCATTTAAATTTTTCAGGCATCAAAGAGTTGGGCACACAAGAAGAAGGAACAAGTAGGGAGCTCCAGGAAATGTATGTCAAAATGCTAGAAGAAATCCCTACAAAAATAGTGATTTTCATCACTAAAAACCATTGTAAATACCATTTCGTATTTTTGTAGCTCCATTTTGTGCAAGCCAAGGAGTCCTTGAGCTTGAGGAGCTTTAGAAGTACCTACCTATCAGTTTTCACATTTTTTAGACTCCGTTTGAACCTCCAAATAGGGTAGAGAACCTAATTTTTAACTAGGCCGGACACTAGGTCTGGACAAGGCCAAAACCTAGCCAAAAACTATAAATAGAGCTAGAGAGCTCATTTTTGAGGTTAGCTTGTAATTGATTTGAACTTGTATGAGTTTTTTGAAAGTAATCTAAAGAACTCCATTGCTTCTCACTCTTTGTCTTGCCCTGTGTGCACGTGTGTGTGTATGTGTGTGCATGTTAGTGTGCTTCGCACTCACGCACATGTGCCTTCACTTGCTCGAGGTCATCATACCATCCTCACCTCTTCCCGGATTGACATTAAAGGAGGTGCTACTCATCACTGAGCTACACATGCCCACACATATACATACACACACATACATAATAAGTACATGCATACACATGCCCACACATATAGACACACACACATACATAATAAATACATGCATACACACACATACATCCACATATACATACATACATACACATGTCATACATTTATAGTTTTGTATGTGTATTTATATGTCAGAATGTGTATTTGTGTATACGTGAATATGTGTGTATGTGTAAATGTGTATATGTGAATTTTATATATGTAAATAATCAGGTTATTAATATCTAGTACCTTTATTTGCTACACAATCAGATTCTGATCAATCAAAGGGAACTCCATCATCGTCTCCTAATCGTGAAAGGAATAAGTAAGTATATCAAACTTTTAATTCTAATATTTGATAGATACATACATGATTGATATATGTTTTTTAATTGTTATATTAGAATCAAATTCTGATCAATCAGAGGGTACTTCACCACCTCCTATCCATGCAAGGACGTCTTCACATGTGTCCTCCGATAGGAATTATGATGATTTTTACTATCAAGAGCATATTATATGTTGGTGTAATTTTTGCTATGGCACGTATCAAAGACCACAATTGGAATTTATTGAACATGAGGCAGAGTATGGTAGTTTTGAGCATGCACCACCACGTGATATACGTGACAGAGCTTGGGTACGTATTGATTCTATAAATTAATGTCATTATTTTATTTGAAAATCATATACAAAATCAAATTATACTTAATATAGAGGAATAATTCTTGATGATGATGATGATGATGATTCTTCTACTAATAATGCTAATATACCTCGTACACATCATGAAGTTTCCATTCATCAATTACAAGTAGAGGTTTCTCAAAATCCTCTACCTCCTGGTTTACAGACTAAAACGTCTGAAGATTATCCATTGCCAACTCGTGATCTTCATCTAGTACAAACATACGATAGAAGAAGATATGGAGGATGGAATAGAGGACTACTTCCTTTAGATGGAGAGGTTTTTAACTTTTGGGATAATTTCTATATGTTGCTCCCTCCACTATTACTAGTGCTGGTCGTGGGTCTCTTTATTGTAGAGGATTTGTATGTGCCTCTGAACTCTGAAGTCACTCTTATGTCATTTTTTGGTCCTATATATGGATGAGGAGACTGGCATCAAGTTACACGTTATGTTCAAAGCATGACTACTTATGGATTATGCTTAAATGTAGCTTCTCTTGCTATTAGAGGGATTACATATGCCAAAAATGAAAGATTATATATTGATGGAAGACCTTACACACATGGAAATATAGCAAGTTTAATAAGCAATAGTCGAGGAGGTTGAGATCATTTTATAGTAAGAATCTCAAAAAAATATTTATCTTTGACATCGACTGTTCTTTCCTGATGATCATCCATTAAGATGCAAAAGAGAAGCGATACATTTTAATGGAAGGATTGAAACAGGTCAGTGTCCAAAACCAATGACACCTATGGATTATTAGGATTCAATCGATTCGAACACCTACAAGATATGGAGCATCTTTCCAAAACATGTTTACTATGGATGATACAAGCTTATTTGGGTTAAAGACACATGATTGGCATAACTTTTTGAAGCACATTCTACCTTTGGTTATCGATGGATGTACAATGAAAGGAGTACAAGATGTGATCTATCATGTTCGATCACTTATAAGGTAATTATTATACTTTTATAGTTAATATATAAGATTATTTATTATCTTTTATTTATGAAAAAATTTCTTTATAATTTAATTTATGACAATAATAGGTGGATTACATCAAAAGAGATTGACAAAGACTCGATCCCACAAAAGAAGCATGAATGTAGGGAGCTACTATGTTTGATGGAGAAAGAACTTCCAACATCATTTTTTGATGTTCAAGTTCATTTATTAGTCTGTCTTGTAAATGAAATAGAGATTGCAGGTGTTGTAAACACTTGATGGACGTTTTGGGTCGAGCGATTTATGGGAATATTAAAAGGTTATGTGCGAAAAAGAGCAATACTAGAAGGATCTATGGCAAAGGGATGGATGCCTGAGGAGTGCATGTACTATGTTAGTGAATACCTTAAAAGAGTTCACAAAGAAGCTCCACGTGCATGGACCAACAAGTCTTCTTCAAAAATAATAAAAATGAGGTATTATTAGGTAAGGGAGTTCCATTTTAATTTACATTGCAAGAAAAAAGTGATGTTTCTACTTTTCTAGCATATAATAGCAAATTCATGCAAGCCTTCATTAGCGAGTATGAATAGGAACCTCAAAAACTCCAATGTAAAAGATGGAGAAACAAAAGATATAGATGTAATCTTGATAGTAATGAGAATACAAATATATCTTCTTTCACAGGTCGGCTATATACTTATATGCAACGAGCCAATGCAAGTGATGAACGAATCTCAGATGAGCAGAGGGAGTTAATGATAGGTTGTGAAAGAAAGGTAATTTTATTTTAATAATATTCTATTTTTTCACATATATGTATATAAGTTTCTCTTTAATAATTTGATTTTTATTGTAGGCTTGAATGTTCACTTATATGTGGGCTTTGGAAAGCATATTAGAATAAAAGTGATTGATTCTTTATGTAAAATGAAGGATTCTAGCATTGTTGCTTCTTTGAAACAACTATCACATGCTAGCTCAAAAGACACGAACCTTATAGATAGAAAACATGGCTATGTAGGAACCATTGTTGGTATCTACAAGATATCATTTCATATGTTCAAATAGGTAAAAAAAGTTTTTATTTTTTATGATATAGTTTATTATTTTTTTACGCACATAATAACGAATTTTTGTTTTTTTATAGTTTGATAGGTAATTTTGAAGATTGTTTGGTTTTGAGCTTAGTATAAAGGTAGTAATTCCACATTGAGAAGGGAAATTGATTCTTCAAACACATGTATGTACTAATTCAAGCTTCTTTGAATACATGAATCCATGCTTGTTGTATGATTGCTTATGAGCCTTACCTAATTGACATGCCTCACATCTGTATGTCATATGTTGACCTGCAACAGTAGGTAATCCAAGAACTGAACCATTATTAACCATATCCTTAATACCTCTTTCATTGAAATGTCCAAGTCTTTTATGCCAAAGATCTAACTCAGAGATCTAACTCAGAGATCTTATGTACTCCATAAGTGAACAAGGCATGACCAACATTGCCTTGAATCTTCAATGTTAAGAGCCTTCCTTCTTTCTTCCCTAAAACAATTTTTTTATACCAATTCTTAGGGTCTTCTACAAAAACTCCATCATTAGTGAACCTTACTTCATAACCTTTCTCAACAATTTTCCCTACACTTATCAAATTCTTTGGAATTGTAGGAACATACAAAACCTTACTCAGAAGAGTACTCCCATCCTTAGCCTTCACTGATACAATTGAATTCACATTGTGCTTTGTATTATCACCTATTTGAACCACATGATTACTTACTTTATTCTCCAAATCAGTCATCAAAGCTATATTGCCACTTAGGTGATTGCTACACCCTGAGTCAATGTAGAAAACTCTTTGATCTTCACTTTGTCTTTCAGAAGGTGCATTCATAATCAAGGTTGAATCCTCCTTCTGATATGAAGCATAATTGTAGTAGGTATTGTTGTAGGATTGACTTTGGAAACCTCTACCTACATTTCTTCCAAAGTAACCTCTACTACCTCTACCTCTGAAGTTACCTCTTTGATTTTTATTAGCTCTTCCTCTTGAGTTAAAGTTCTGATTATATCCACCATTATTCTGATTATTATTCCAACAATCATGAGCTAAATGATTAGTCTTACCACAAATCTAGCAAGCTTTGGCTCCATCTTTATTGCTTTTGCCTCTACCTCTTCCTTTGCCACTACCTCTTCCTCTTAAGAAGTTAGCTTTACTACTTGTACCTTCTTCTTCATTCAATTGTTGCTTGCCTTTGTTAAACTTCTTCTTGTCCTTTGAATACATTCATTGACCTACCTTTGACATCCTGTTCAAAGGTTAGCATATGTCCTAGCAATTGAGTCAAAGGTTAGCATATGTCCATGTCTTCAAATCTGTGAGCTCCTCCCTAGTTGGAACACTAGGATCTTTAAAATCTGGCTTTTTCTTCTTCACATGTAATATATCTTATCAAGTCTTTGCTCATAACATGAGCTTCCATCCTCATTGACCAAGCTTGATAGTTTTCTCTATCCAATTTCTCTATCTGAAGAGAATCTCCCATCTTTTCTTCACTTGCATATTAAATTCTTCAATCTTTATGAGAAATAAGTGTTCCTTTACTTTGAATGTTGTTGCTTTTGGTCTTCTTGATAACTTCAAACCTCCTTCTCTAGCTTTCACTTCAAACTTTCACCTTTTTAATCTTCAAAGGTTGATTTCTATATAGCTATAGCAGTCAGGCTCCTCCTTTCTTCAATTTTGATGGTTCCCGCTCTGATACCACTGATGGAGAGTGTTAATCTCCAAAAGAAAAAATTATACTTGATGTTAGAGTGCCTCTATATCAAGAAAAACTCAAAACCTTGACCAATTCTGGAAGACCAATGCCAAATTATCAATCTTTGCACTAACTATGAAGAAAGTCACTACACAGAAAAGTTTGTTGCACATAACTCACTCATAGACTGATCAAACATGTAAATTTTCTAATGAAACTTTGTATAAGGTGTTTCCTAAAGATTATGCACCTTCTCCAAAGTTAAAACATCTCAAAGAGTTTAGTAAATCTTGAGATCTACTCCAAACAATTAACCTATGTCTAAAACTGTACTTCTCTACAGTCAACTTTGACACTTGTAACTTCTAATGCATAATTCTCTCAAATTAAAACCCGTTTATTCAAATGCTTATAGCGATAGGTAGCTTATCTTCCAACTTAAAGAATGAGTGCTTTCTTGCTCAAAACATTACATTGTGGAAGGAGAATTGACCAAAACATTAGCATCAAATTTGTGCCTATGATAGTTTTCTCTTCTTCACATTTACACATGTCAATGTTTCTACTCTCAATTCTCTCAACTTGATCACAATCAGAATCTAAAAACTTGTATAGAGGTCAAAAAATCATAGATTTAGACTTGTACAAAAGAACTTTACAAGATGATAAACACAAAAGGAGTACTCTGCAAAATATCGGGCGCAACTTTTCTTCTACTCAGCAAAATTTACATCTAAATGATAAAAGATATTCACTTCACTTCTAAATTGTCTAATGAATCTTACAACTTCTAATTGATCATCTCTCTTCATGCCCTCACTTTCTACTTGTATATATAGGCATATATGTACAAGCTCATGACCATAATAAAAGTATAAGTGAGCTGATTACAAGTTTAGTGTACACATATATACAAGTCTTCATTTTCTGAATATGTACTATCTTCAAGATTTGTTTGTTGGTCTTTTATTTATCTTTTGACTTCAATCCTTTGTTCAAGACATCAATTGATGGTTTTCATGCACCAACAATAATATATTGATTAAATTCAAGATGGAGAACACTAAAGGTGTAGGTACACCTATGGAATTGAATCACAAACTTTGCTCTCATGAGGGAGAACTACTTTGAAGAAATTACATGTTATCAAAGGCTTGTTGGGAGTCTTAATTATGCAACCCTAACAAGAGTGGACATGTGCTATGGAGTAAGCACATTAAGTCAATTTATGCATACACAAAAAAAAACCCACATGGAAGCTGCCAAGAGGATCTTAAAGTATCTAAAGGGTACCATAAATGAAGGAATATTTTATCCATTTACATCTGACTTGGATATCAAGCTATATTCTAATGTAGATTGGGCTAGGTCAAAAGATGATAGGAGCACTTCTAGCTACTTGTGTATTGCAGGTTCAAAGCTAATTGCATGGTCATCAAAGAAACAACCAACTATGGCATTGTCATCAAATGAAGCAGAATATAGAGGCTTAGCAAATGCAACACAAGAGGCTATGTGGCTTAAGCTGCTTTACACAGATTTGGGATTACATTCTTATACTCCAATGATCTTTGGAGATAAGACTAGCTCACTTCATTTGGTTGCTAATCCTGTATATCATGCAAGGACTAAGCACATTGAAGTGCATTATCATTATGTGAGAGAGAAGCTACTTAGCAAGGACATACAATTGTCCTATGTATCAACAAATTTGCAATGTGCAGATATGCTAACCAAATCTTTGGATGGAAGTAAGATGAACAGGTTCAAGATGATGATTGGATTGCAGGAAATCAAGGAAAAATGAAGACCAAGCATGTTAGGCTTGAGAGGTAGCTGTTGGTGCATATGAATTCAATCCTACATACTTGGACAATTAGCATTCACTTCATATAGTCATTTAAAGTCACATATGACTATTCCATTGTAAAAGGTATTTACTTTTATCCTTGTAAAAGTGCATATGTTAATTGCACTTACTCTCATGTGGAGTTAGGAGGAATCAAATCACGAATCACTTGGTAGGTGATTGATGAGAAAGCAAGTCCTAAAGTTTAGGATTCACTTTATGGTAAGAGCTTGAATTTAAATTCAAAAAAATGGCTCCAACTCTAGCTATAAAAGATGGATCAAAATGTCACATGCCAGAAGCCCAATTTGGAGATCATTTGAGAAGGATCTATAGTGCTTAGTGAGCTTATGCTATAGCTCCATCACTAACCTCACATTGTCCAATTATATATAGCCAATGTCTTTGTAACTCTATGTGACTTAATACATATACATTGATCATATCTCACTCTCTCTTCTCTGTCATGTTCATCTCAGAATAGTGCACTTCTCAGACTTGGTTCTCAGTGCATAGTTGATCATTTGATGTGATTTAAAGTGGTATAGATTTTGCATACTATCTATTTTGTATTTACAAATCTTCATTTTCATTGCATTAGTCAATCTTGAGATATCTTCAAAACTCAACTCACTGGTCTACATAGTGTGGAAGCCTAAAATTGTTGGGATGTACCCTTAGCTTGCTAAGCATAATTCTGAGAGTACACAGTCATTTCAAGTGAAATAACTTGTGATTGGTAGCTATCTAAGTCAATTAGATACTTCCAAAAGGAATTTGATCAATTGCTAGCAAGTTAAGAGCACTGTTCATTTTACTAAGCAGGTGTAGAAACCAAAATAGTAAGTATCATTTCATTATTGAATCTCTTACTCATCTATTGTGATCCGTTGGTTATAGGATGATACTATCAAGCACTTAGGTGATTATTTATGATTCCTAAGAAGGTCAACGGGTCCACGTTATGCTCCTCAACTTGTTCTTGGGTGGTGTGAAGCAGGGATTTGCAACACCACTTCATCTTTAGAATCTATCCACCATCTCCTCCAACAGTGGTATCAGAGCAACATCAAAGCAAAATGGGAGATGGATCTCCATCATTCATTGATAAATTGGACAGGGGCAATTATCCAGCATGGTCCCTAAGGATGAAGGCTTACCTCCAAGGAAGAAGCTTGTATGGATACATCTCTGGAGATGAAGAAATGCCAATATTCAGAAGCAAACATCAACCTACAAGAGAAGCTCAAGAAAGACGAGCTACATGGTGTGCAAAGGATCCTCTAGCCATGTCCTACATACACAAATCAATATTTGATTTATTTTACCTCATATTAGGAATTGCAAGACCTCCCAAGAGACTTAGGAAGTACTTTCTTCATACTTCTCATCAAATATAAGAGTTAGGAAGAACCAACTTTGGATGGAGTTCACAACCTCAAAGAAGCAACCAAAGCAAAGTGTAGCTAACTATGTGACCAAGATGAAGGATGTAGCTGATCAACTTGGGAGTATTGGAGAAGAAATAGAGGAGGAGCAAATAGTAAGGCAAATCATAAATGGCATTAGAGCTGATGACAAGTGGGAGTCCTTTACTACAACAATGGACCTATATATGGACATGTAGACACGTGACCTCAATACATTGATGGGACAAATCTTCACACATGAGAAAAAGCTCAACAAGAATGGAGATACTTCTAGAGGTAATCAATCTTCTACCCTTTACATAGATAGAAATAAGAGTAAAGATAAAGGTAAAGGTAAAAGGAATGAAGATAACTACCTCTCAAGTGAACTTCCCAGGTAGAGGAAGAGGTACTAGAGGAAGGGGTAGATGAGGAAAGCAAGGCAGGGGGAGATCATACAACTCTTCATCTTGCAATATCTGTGGCTTGACCAATCATACCACAAATGAGTGCTTCAAGAGCACAAATAATTAGAGATGAAGAGGCTTCCATAGAGGAGGCTATGGAGAATCCAGAGGCAGGTTCAATAATGGAGGAAGCAATTACCATCATAATTACAACCAAGGCTACAACAACAACTATCAAGGAGGCTTCAGAGGTAGAAGAGGCTACAACAACTATACACAAGACCACAACAACTATACACAAGACCACAACAACTATACACAAGACCAAGAGGATTCTCTATTGATCATGAGCATGACATCCAAGCAAGGTAAATATGATGGGCATCTATTCTATATTGATTCTAGTTGTTCCAATCATGTGGCTGGAAATGTAGCATTGTTATCTAATCTTGAAGAACCTAAAGGGAAGCATGAAGTCCAAATAGGTGATGATACTAGGCACTTTGTTAAGAAGATAAGAAATGTTATAGCATATGATGGTAACACGAACCTCTTAAGTAAGGTATTATATGTGTCAACCATAACAAAAAACCTAATCAGTGTTGGGCAGATTGTTGAGAAGGGCTTACAACTTAGATTCACAAGGCATGGAGCATATGTGCGGGACCCTCAACAAGGCTTCAAGAGGATTCCAAAAGGTGAGAAATCTGGTAGACTCTTTACATTTGAAGTTGAAGATACTAGAAATATTGCTCTCTTCAATTACAAAGATCAAACCTATCTGAATTGGAGATATGGCATAAGACACTAGGTCATATAGGTGAAAGGACACTAAAGCAAATATGTAGAGATCAGAGTGTGCTTGGCATTCCAAATGTGTCCAAGCAAGACATGATTTACAAATGTGGAGAATGCCAATTTGGCAAATCACACAGGCAATCATTCAATAGAAAAGGATACATGTCTAAAAACTACTTGGAGCTTGTGCACACAGATGTGTGGGGTCCTAATAGAGAGCCATCAATCTCAGGATCAAGGTAGTATGTTTCATTCATAGATGACTATAGTAGATGGACAATACTATACTTTATGAAGCATAAAGATGAAGTTTTCACTTGTTTCAAGAAGCATTTGGCATTGGTTGAGAATCAAATAGGTAGAAGCTTGAAGAGGCTCAGATCTGATGGAGGTGGTGAGTACTTCTCACATGAGTTTGATTCCTTCTTATAGAATAGAGGCATAAAGAGAGAGGTTACAACAAGTTACACTCCTGATTAGAATGGAGAGGCACAGAGATGAAATTAACTAATAGTAGAGGCTCCAAGATCAATGCTGCATGAAAAGAAACTTCCAAATTACTTATGGGCAGAGGCTATTTCCACAACCACATAATTAATTAATAGGCTTCTGTTGTGGTCCTTGGATGGAATGACACCTTATGAGGCATGGAATGGTAGGAGACCTTCCCTAGACCATTGTAAAATCTTTGGGTGCATTGCTTATGCACATATACCCTCACAAATTAGAGGAAGCTTGATATAAAAGCTGAAAGATGTATATTCATTGGCTATGACCAACATCAGAAAGGATATAGGTCGTATAACCCCACTAACAAAGGATTTACAATTAGTAGGGATGTGGTGTTTGATGAAAATAACTCGTGGTTTGAAGATGATTGCAGGAAAATAAAGCTACCCTATGACTTGGAAAGTGATTTTCCAACTCTAACTCAACAAGAACCACAAATATCACAAGATGTCAACTCAGAAGATGAAGAACAAATTGACTTCAAAGATTGGACTAAATTCAAAGAATTGGAAGTCATTCTAGAGTCATCCAATCAAGCACTTAGAAGATCTCAAAGGAAGAGTAAGAAACCCATAAGATATGGCTATGACACATCACTAGTCACTAAGCATTCTATATACATGGCTAAAGATTCTATGACAGACGAGCCTTCTTCATTTGAAGAAGCCAATAAGAAGGAAGAATGGAGAGAAGCTATGCAGGAAGAAATTGAAGCACTTCAAGAGAAGAATACTTGGAATTTGGTTCCCAAGAAACCAAGCATGAAGATAATAGGATCCAACTGGATTTACAAAGTAAAGAGGAATTCAAATGGATCAATCAACAGGTATAAAGCAAGGCTAGTAGCAAAGGGATTTGCTCAAACCCATGGAGTGGATTATAAGGAGTCCTTCTCACCTGTGGCTAAAATGCCAACAATTAGAGTTTCAGTAAGTATTGCTGCTTCAAGGAATTGGAAGTTGTATTAGTTAGATGTTAAAAATACATTCCTTAATGGATGGATCTCTAAAGAAGTCTACATGGCTCAACCACTAGGATATGAAGATAATGACAAACCAGATTATGTATGCAAATTAAGGAAAGCACTTTATGGTCTAAAATAAGCTCCTAGAGCTTGGAACCATAGACTAATCAATATTTGCAGGAGCAATGTTTTATTGCTAGCAAAGCAGATTCTTCTTTGTTCATTAAGAAAACTAACTAAAAAGTTATTTACGTATGTGTTTATGTGGATGACATTATCATTATAAGGAATAATGCCGATGGCATTAAGAAAACCAAAGCTCAGATGATGGAAGAGTTTCAAATACATGACCTTGGTTTGTTAACATACTTTCTTGGATTAGAACTTGTATATTCAGATTTTGGGGTCTTCATTACTCAGAGGAAGTACATTCACGCTATGTTGATTAAATTCAAGATGGAGAACACTAAAGGTGCAGGTACACCTATGGAACTGAATCAGAAACTTAGCTCTCATGAGGGAGAACTACCTGAAGAAATTAGAGGTTATCAAAGGCATGTGGGAGTCTTAATTATGCAACCCTAATAAGAGTGGACATGTTCTATGGAGTAAGCACATTAAATCAATTTATGCATACACCAAGAAAACCCCACATGGAAGGTGCCAAGAGGATCTTAAAATATCTAAAGGGTACCATAAAAGAAGGGCTATTTTATCCATTTACATCTGACTTGGATATCAATTTATATTCTGATGCAGATTGGGTTGGCTCAAAAGATGATAGGAGCACTTTTGGCTACTTATCTTTTGCACGTTCAAAGCCAATTGCATGGTCTTCAAAGAAACAACCAACTATGGCATTGCCATCAAATGAAGCAGAATATAGAGGCTTAGCAAATGCAACACAAGATGCTATGTGGCTTAAGCTACTTTACATAGATTTGGGATTACATTCTTATACTCCAATGATATTTGGAGATAGCACTAGGTCACTTCATTTGGTTGCTAATCCTATATATCATGCAAGGACTAAGCACATTGAAGTGCATTATCATTATGTGAGAGAGAAGCTACTTAGCAAGGACATACGTCTTATGTATCAACAAATTTGCAATGTGCAAATATGCTAACCAAATCTTTTGATGGAACTAAGATGAACAAGTTCAAGATGATGATTGGATTGCAGAAAATAAAGGAGACATGAAGACCAAGCATGTTAGGCTTGAGAGGGAGCTGCTGGTGCATATGAATCCAATCCTACATACTTGGACAATTAGCATTCACTTCATATAGTCATTTAAAGTCACATATGACTATTCCCTTGTAAAAGGCATTTACTTTTATCTTGTAAAAGTGCATATGTTAATTGCACGTGGAGTTAGGAGGAATCAAATCACGAATCACTTGGTAGGTGATTCATGAGAAAGCAAGTCCTAAAGTTTAGGATTCACTTTATGGTAAGAGCTTGAATTTGAATTCAAAAAAATGGCTCCAATTCTAGCTATAAAAGATGGATCAAAATCTTGTGTGCGAGGAGCCTGATTTGGAGATTATTTGAGAGGGACCTATAGTTCTTAGTGAGCTCATCCTATAGCTCCATTACTACCATCACATTGTGTAATTATATATTAACAATTAACTCTATGTGATATAATAAATATACATTGATCATATCTCACTCTCTCTTCTCTGTCATGTTCGTCTTAGAACGGTGCACTTCTCAAACTTGGTTCTCAGTGCATACTTGATCATTTGATATGATTTAAAGTGATATAGATTCAACATACTTTCTACTTTGTTGGTACAAAGTTTCATTTTCATTGCATGAGTCAAATCTTGAGATATTTTCAAAACTTTGCTAACTGATTTGCATACTGAGGAAGCCCAAAATTGTTAGGATGTACCCTTAGCTTGCTAAGCATAACTCTCATATTACACTTGATGATTTCAAGTGAAATAACTTGTGATTGGTAGCTATCTAATCAATTATATACTCCCAAAAGGAATTTTATCAATTGCTAGCAAGTTAAGAGCACTATTCATTTTACTAAGCAGGTGTAGAAACCAAAATAGTAAGTTTTAACTTATTGTTGAATCTCCTACTCATCTGTTTTGATCCATTGATTAGAGGATCATACTCCAAAGAACTTAGGTGATTATTTGTGATTCCTAGGAAGCTTAAGGGGTCTACGTTACACTCATGAACTTGTTCTTGGCTGGTGTGAATAAGGGATTTGCAGCACCACTTCATCTTTTGAATCTATCCACCATCTCCTCCAACACACACACACGTACACACACACACACATATATATATATATATGTGTGTGTGTGTATATATATATATCTATATATGTGTATGTATACATGTGTGTGTATATATATATGTATATGTGTATATATATATATATATATATATTCTCTCTCTCTACACACACACACATATATATATATATATATACACACACACACACACACGTAAATATAACAAATAAAAGCAATGCATACCATGCATTATCACGATGATGTGCCATATATCTGCATCTCTTTTAGGCACAACTTATGAGACCACCCAGTGCCAAATTTTGTTTTCGATGAGCTAAGAACATATTTTTTGTCTCTTTTATATGGTGGTCTAGTTCCTAATCGTGCATGTCTGCATACTCATGCATGAAAGCCGCTAAAGAATGAGGCGGAACTTTCCCTCTCATAAGATAATTTATGAGAGTAAGTTTCACCTTTCTCTCTCTAGTACAATCCATAATATCTATACATAGAAAACAAAATGGATTGGAAATCTCTTTCTCTCTCTATACACACACACACACATATATATATATATATGTGTGTGTATATATATATATATATATATATATATATATATATATATATATATATATATATATATATATATATATATATATTATATATGTATATATATATGTGTGTGTGCGTGTGTATGTATGTATGCATATGTATGTGTGTATGCATGTGTGTATGTATGTGTGTGTATATGCATATATGTATATGTGTGTGTATGTGTATGTAGGTGTGTATGTGAGTGTGTATATGTGTATGTGGGTGTGTATGTGTGTGTATGCAAGTATGTATGTATACATATGCATGTGCATTGTGTATGCATATCTATCTATGTGTGTGTCTCTATGTGTGTGTATGTGTGTGTATGTGTGTGTATGTATATGTGGGTGTATGTATCTATGTGTGTATGCATATGTATGTATAGTGTGTGTATGTGTGTGTATACGTGTATGTATACATGTGTATGTGTGTGTATGCATATGTATGTGTAGTGTGTGTATGTGTGTTTTTATATGTGTATATGTGTGTATCCATGTGTATGTGTGTGTGTGTATATGTGTGTCTATATGTGTGTGTAATGTGGGTGTATCTATATGTGTGTATGTGCAAGTATCTGTATGTGTATGTGTATGTGTATGTGTGTATGCATATGTGTGTATAGTGTGTGTATGTATACATGTGTATATGTGTGTATGTGTGTGTATATGTGTATGTGTACATGTGTATGTGTGTGTATGCATATGTATGTGTAGTGTGTGTATGTGTGTTTCTATATGTGTATATGTGTGTGTGTGTTTGTGTGTATGCATGTGTATGTGTGTGTAATGTGGCTGTATGTATATGTGTGTGTGTATGTATACATGTGTATGTGCAAGTATCTATAAGTGTATGTGTATGTGTGTGTATGCATATGTGTGTGTATATGCATGTATGTATATGTATGTATATGTGTGTGTATGTGTATGCAGGTGTGTATGTGAGTGTATGTATGTGTGTGTATGTATGCATATGCATGTGCATTGTGTATGCATATGTATGTATGTGTGTGTGTGTATGTGTGTGTGTATGTGTATGTGTGTGTCTCTATGTGTGTGTATGTATATTTGGGTATATGTATCTATGTGTGTATGTATATGTGCGTGTATTTACATGTATGTATATAGTGTGTGTATGTACACACGTGTATACATGCAGAAATGTGTGTATACATGTATGTATGTGCATGTATACATGTGTATGTGTGTGTATGCATATGCATGTATAGTGTGTGTATATGTGTTTTAATATGTGTATATGTGTGTACGTTTGTGTGTATGCATGTGTATGTGTGTCTCTCTATGTGTGTATGTGTGTGTCTCTATGTGTGTGTATGTATATGTGGGTGTATGTATATGTGTGTGTATGTATACGTGTGTATGTGTGTGTATGCATGTGTTTGTATGTGTGTGTATGCATGTGTTTGTATAGTGTGTGCATATGTGCATATGTGCATATGTATGTATGTGTATGCAGGTTTATGTATACATGTGTTTGTATGTGTGTCCATGCATGTGTTTGTATGTGTGTCCATGCATGTGTGTATGTGTATGTATATGTGTGTGTATATGTGTGTATATGTGTATGTATGTGTATGTATGTGTATGTATATGTGTGTATGTATGTGTGTGTATATATGTGTGTGTATGTATATGTGTGTGTATATGTGTGTATGTGTGTGTATATGTGTGTGTATATGTGTGTATGTATGTGTATATGTGTGTATGTATGTGTGTGTATATGTGTGTATGTATGTGTGTGTATATGTGTATATATGTGTATGTATGTGTGTGTATGCATATGTATGTGCATGTGTGTGTATGCATGTGTGTGTATGCATATGTGTGTATGTATGTGTGTGTATATGCATGTGTATCTTTGCAAGAACACTCACTCGATCACTCACTTGGTTGCTCATCACTCGGTCGATCACTTTCTCTTTGTTCATTCTCACTTGTTTCCAGCACAAATGTGTCGGGAGAAAGTTTTTTTTTGTAATTCCTTTAGCATGCTTATGCAATGCTAAAGCATCATAGGTAGTTTGCCCTCATCGCTACAAGCGTCGCTAGCCTTCGATGCTTGTAGGAACAATCGGCATGAGCATCACATGAGTGATGCTAGACATCGCTTATGCAATGCTCTCAATTTTTTTTTTAATTTTTTCCTGGATGTCACTTATGTGACACTTTTAATGTACAAAGATAAGTGATCGATTAGGGTTATAGGTGTACATACAAGTCTAAGGAGGGAAAAAACCTCCTAAAGAGGGAAAAAAAGGTTCCTCGACGGTCCTAGTGTGTCACACACATCACTATCAAAATATATCAACCATTCCCCCTACTAAACTTGCACATCATCCTCAATAGGCCAATCCTAGAATCAAAAACAAAAAGTAGTATCAAAACTTCTTTGTGATCAAAATTTAAATTCAAAACTTTTGTAAATTCATGCTCAATGAATGCAAGTGAATCTTGTTTTTTCTTGGCATATGACAATTTTGAATCAAGTTTAAAACAATTAGCCTTCTCATTAAACAATTACTTTGAATTAAGTTCAAAATAAAATCATAAACTTGGATAGGCTTTAGAAACAATCATGCTCATCTACTCAAAGCCAATCATCATCTCATATAAATATTTGCATGCAATGAACTTACACAAGTCCAAGAAATACAACTAATTCAACTCATGCATAATATCCACCTCATTTTTCCTGATGTGATATGATTGGAAGTGATTTGAGACCACAACCAAATCTTCACATCTTTTTTTTTCTTTACCTTCTTGGTTTTCTTCATATGTCTTTACTTCATCAACAACCATTAATGTACTCGATCATAAGTTCATAACTTCTACTTTTTTGGGGTGAAAGATAGTATAAACTTGCATTTGGCAATTTTGTAATATTTGCAACTTTTTTGTTTATAAAGGAAAGGCTTAACCCCTATTCAAAGCACATGATCTAGAGGAATGCATAGGCAAGAACTAGGATCTCAATTAGATATGCTTATCATGCACAAACATACTTCTATTAATACAAAACAAATCAATCTTCCTACTTAAGCTTCAATTTGAAATTGCCTTATCATTCCTTGACCTCAAGGTTGACACACAAGTGTCATAGCAACAAGCCTAGTCTGATTTAGAAAAAGCATGTAAATCACATGATAGTGACCCCCCTTGGGATAAAACAATCCAAGTATTTGGGTACCACTCAAGTAGCGAAAGATTCACTTAACCTCCTGCCAATGCTTTACACCTAGGAAATGCATAAACCTACTCATCTAAGAGAAAAAAAATTGAATATTGTGACTAATTATGCATTATTAAATCAAGCATCCAAGATCTTGCTAATATGGAACAACATCAAATGCATCTCCATCATCATGAAGACTCTGTTGGAGGAGATGGTGGATAGTCTTCAGAGATGAAGTGGTGTTGCTTGATCCTGCTTCACACCTGCCAAGAATAATTGCTGGAGAGTGTAGTGGGCCTTTTTAGCATGCTAATGATCATAAATAATCATATATGTTGCTTGGAACATGATCCACTAATCAATGGATCAAAACCGATAGGTAAGAATTGATTCAAGACCAAAAAACTTGCTATTCTTGTTCCTACACCTGTTCAATGTTTTGAACAATTCTCTGAGCAAAAAGAAAATTAGCTTAATTCCTTTTGGGAATCTCTAATTAGCTTAAATAGCTACCAATCATGATGGATTTCATCTAAAATGATGAACTACACATTGAGACACGTATTTAACAAATCACAGGATCATCCCGACAATTTTACGGGATGCATTAGTCAACAAACCAGTGAGTAAAGATGTGTTAATATCTAATAATAAAGAGAGGAATGATAATAAAACTTTTTAGTCATGTACTAGATCATATGCTGAATCTACCATGCTTTAAATCATGACAAATGATCAATCATACACTGAAAACAACCTCTGAGAAAATCATTGTTCTGATGTTATCATAACAGAGAAGTGAAACGAGAATGTAATGATAATATGTATATTAGATCATATACAAATACAATGTCATTGGCAATCATATATTGCTCAATGTGTGGGAGGTGAATGAGCTGCGAGATGAGCTCTCAATTCACAATGGATCCCCTTCACAATGAGCTCAAGAACTCAAGATATCACGCGGGTCATGTCATCCTCTTTTTATAGTTGTAATTGGTGCCAATATGTGAATTCAAATTCAAAGATGTCTACCTAAAAGTGATTCCTAAAGTATAGGATATATTATCTCATTACATAACAACCAAAAAACTCGAGATTTGATGCTTCTGAACTTCATCATGGTTGTGGGACACTTTTACAAAGGTAAATGTAAAGGATCTTTTACAAGAGGTTGATCATATAGAGTTCCATATGGGTTATGTCAATAAACCAAGTACGTGGACTTGATTTTTATTGCACCAACAGATCCCCCTCAAGCCGAACATGCTTATTCATTCCTCCTTGATTTCCTACAAACCAATCATCAATTTGAATATGTTCATCTTGGTTCCATCCAAAGACTTTGTGAGTATATCTACACATTGTAAATGAGTTGATACATAGGATAGTTGAATATGTTTGCTAAGAAATTTCTCCCTTACATAATGATAGTGCACTTCAATGTACTTAGTCCTAGCATGATATATAGGATTAGCAGCCAAATGAAGTGAACTAGTGTTATCTTCAAAGATTTTTGGAGTACAAGAATGTATCCCCAAATCTACATATAGTTGCTTAAGCCACATAGCTTCTTGAGTTGCATTTGCCAAACCTTTGCATTCTGCTTCTATGGATGATAAGGCCACAATTGGTTGCTTCTTAGATGAACATGATATAAGCTTTGAACCTACAAAAGATAGGTACCCTGAAGTGCTCCTTCTATCATCCTTGGAGCCAACCCTATCTACATCAGAATACATCTTTATATCTAAGTCAAAAGTGAAGGGATAAAACAACCCTTCATTCATAGTGCCCTTTAGATACTTTAGCACCCTTTTTGTAGCTTCCATGTGAGGTTTCCTTGGTGCATGCATAAACTGACTTAATGTACTTACTCCATAAGCAATATCTACTCTTGTTAGGGTAGCATAGTTGAGGCTCCCTACAAGCTTTTGGTAACCTGTAACATCCTCAAGAAGTTCTCCTTCATGAGAACTAAGCTTATGGTTGAGTTTCGTGGATGTACCTGCAATTTTGGTATTCTCCATATTGAACTTCATCAACATATCATGTACATAGTTTCTGTGAGTAATAAATATACCAAAATCTGCGTAGAAAAGCTCTAAGCCAAGAAAGTAAGTTAATAAACCAAGATCATTGATTTTAAATTCTTCCATTAGTTGATCCTTAACCTGCTTGATGCCATTAGCATCATTCCCTATAATGATAATTTCATCCACATAGACACATAAGCAGATAACTTCTGATTTGTTCTTCTTTATAAATAAAGAAGAATCTGCCTTGCTAGCCACAAACCCTTGGTCCTGCAAATAAGTAACAAGCCTATGGTTCCAAGCTCTAGGAGCTTGCTTTAGGCCATATAGTGCCTTCCTTAGCTTGCATACATAAACTATTTTATCTTCATCTTCAAAACCTGGTGGTTGTGCCATGTACACTTGTTCTGATATCCATCCATTTAAGAATGCATTCTAAAAATCTAACTGATATAGATTCTAGTTCTTAGAAGTAGCAATACTTACCAAATCCTAATTGTTGGCATCTTTGCCATAGGTGAAAAAGTTTCTTCATAGTCCACTCTATGAGTTTGGGAAAATCCTTTTGCAACTAACCTTGCCTTGTTCTTGTTTATAGAACCATCTGAGTTCATCTTAATTTTATATATCCACTTGGATCCTATTACCTTCATGCTTGGCTTCTTGGGAACAAGGTCCCAAGTATGGTTTTCCTGAAGTGCTTCTACTTCTTCCTGCATGGCTTCTCTCCATTCTTTCCTCTTACTAGTCTCTTCAAATGAAGAAGGTTCTTCCGTCATAGAGTCTTTAGTGATATACACAGAATGCTTGGTGACTAATGATGTATCATAGCCATACCTTATGGGCTTTTTGCTTTCTCTTTGAGATCTCTTGAGTGCTTGGTTGGAGGATTCTGGTATGTCTTCCAATTTCTTGACTTTAGTCTTGCCTCTTGACTTCCATGCTTTGAAATCCATTTGCTCTTCATCCCTTGAATTGCTGTCTTCTGGTAATTGTTGATCTTCTTGAGTGAGGGTTGGAAAATCATTTTCCAAATCATATGGTAACTTTGACCTTCCTACAATCATCTTCAAACCATGAATTATTTTCATCAAACACTACATCCCTACTCACTATAAATGCTTTGTTAGTGGGATTGTATAGCTTGTAGCCCTTTTGGTTTTGATCATACCCAATGAATATACACTTTTCAACTTTAGGGTCAAGTTTCCCTCTAATCTATGAGGGAATGTGTGCATAAGCAATGCACCCAAATATTTTGCACTGGTCCAATGAGGGTCTCGTGCCATTCCATGCTTCATAGGGTGTCATACCATCCAAGGATTTGGAATGGAGCCTATTAACCAAGTAGGTGGCTGTGGAAACAACCTCTGCCCATAGATAATTAGGTAACTTGTTCTCATTCAACATTGACCTAGCAGCTTCAACTATTAACCTGTTCCTTCTTTCTACTACTCCATTCAATTCAGGAATATATCTTGTTGTTACTTCCCTTTTTATACCTCTGTCATGTAAAAATGAATCACATTCATGTGAAAAATACTTAGCACCTTGTTGCTCTAACACAATGGTGAGAACCACATTAAGAAGCTCCACCTCCTCAATGTCAATCCATGGAAGAGATAGGAGTGATATGAAGATCGTGAATATGAGATGAAGTGAGAGTGATGGTGAGAAGCATAAAGATGCACACACACATACACACACACACAACAAACAGACAAGCAAGACACAATGGAAGGTAAGAAATCAACTCTATTACCCAAGAACACTCTTACAACCTCAAGCTCACTCTAGCTCATACAAGTCTACACTAGCTAACCTCAAAAATGAGCTCTCTAGCTCTTTTTATAGATTCTAGACTAGTTTTGACCCGTTTCACATCTATTGACTGGCATAGTTAAAAAATAGGTTCTAGATGCTATTTGAAAGGGTAAACGGTGTCTAAAAATAACCAAAATTGGTACGCTCATTCTACCTAAGCTCCTCAACCTCGAGGACTCCTCGGCTTCCACAAAATGGAGCTATAAATTACAAAAACGGGTTCTCTATGTTACATATGGTACAAAAGTGATGAAAATCACTGTTGGAGGTTTTTGAAAAGTATTTTGAAATATATTTGTTTGAAAAAATGATTCGGCTGGTTCCATGCTACTTCATTATGCTCTGTCTTTACATGCTTCCGCATCTTCTATGCCTCTGGCTACTGCCAACACCCCCCTCCCTCTCGCTTCTGTCATCCTCGACAGAACCTTGTTGTGGGGTCTGTCGGATGTAATTCTGTAGGAGGTCCTGAGCGAGGGTGTGTTCTGATATGTGAATTCCTCGGGCCAGATCTGCCTCGAGTTTCTCCCAATCTATTGGTTGCAGTTCATCTGATGGCGGGAGTCTTGTAGTGTGTGGAGTAGACCATCTGTTCAGAGACAAATAATTGAAGCAAGTGCGTGGGCCTGCTGATGAACACTTATGAGTGATATTCCCAGAAACCGGTTGTGAACATTTCTTCGAAGGTCTGCTTATAGCACGCCAGTAAGTATTTGATTCGATAGTGCCTGACATAACACACCCGGAGCGATTGTGTCGTACTCATGTCATAAGCTAAATCTAGGTTGCCATGCTCGAAACCCGGGGTGTTTACATGTGGTGACTTGACACGGCGGAAGACTTTGAAGACCATCTGCATCATGTCAAATATTTTGACAGTCATGTGTGCTGTTACATCGTCCATTCGACGTAAGCGAGGGAGCCAGTGGCGAATCGTTGCCATCATGTATCCAACTGTTGGTGGTCCTGTGGGTGGCCTGAAATAAGGGTAATTGAGCCAATCCTGGCATTGCTTGTTGTTCTGTACTTTAATGGCAAATGCCTTCCAGGAGTGACGATGTGGCACGGGTCCCCAACATGGGTTGTACTTCAAGTGGAGAGGGGCCTTGACCCAGGTGCTCATCATTTCAGAATATTCTTGTAATAGATCCTGGCGCCAAGTTGGTTGAAAGATGGCTCCTCTCTGCGCTTCCTGTGGCAAGTCTTCAGGCTCAAACTGGGTAGCGTGAGAGGGTTTCTTGCCTGTTTTTTTTTCTATGGCCATCTAATATTCTGCCATTAACATAAAATAAGGCTTGTATTGTAGTTCATGCCCAGATATATATCTGCGAGGGGCCAAGTGAGCAAAATAAGGAGACTGTAAAATTCTTTCTTCTATCATTGCCATTGCGTGTAACTGCACCTCTACCCGTGCTGAGTGGGTTCTTCCAAGCTCTTCAACCGTCTTCATCCATGTAGGAGTGGGAAGTTCAAAAGTCGTTTGGCCTTAGACCGTGACTCGTCCGCCTGGGATAAGTTTGTTGAAGAAACACTCACGAATTTGACAAGCAGACATGCATAAAAGAAAAAAAAAGGGAGAAGCAGAATCAAAGAAAATCAAAAGCCTTAGTGGAGGGACAAATCAACGACCGTTATGTACAGTACAGAATCTTCCAGGATCAGAGTTCGTTACACCGAATCAAACTGTACAAAGAGAGAACGTGCATAGGAATAATAAGAGGGAAGTGCGAGCTAGAACGTGCATGAGAAGAGCATGCAGTATAAATAAGAGCACAAATAGAAGGAGAGGAGCGTGAGAAAGTTTTAGTTATGGTTAGAAGAAGACGCTAGAGATCGTGTATGTAGAAGAAGACGCCAGAGATCGCGTATGTATAGATGAATAACAGAAACCTGAGATATCGGGTATTCATCTGAGAGAGATATGGTAATAAGAAACTACTCAGTGTAGGAGAGTTTCTGTAGCTTGAGCAAGAAGAGGCCAAGCTCATTTGTACACATCTTCTCTAATAGAAAACACATGTTCATGTGGATGTTTGTGCGTACTGTTTGTATGCAAAGAAACAGAGTATGTTTATGTTACAATTAAAGTTAGTTAACAGTTAACGTTTTCTCACTAAACACATTTTTCAGTTAGTTACAGTCCTTACTGTAAACGTGTTTTTCTGGTAGAACAATGAAGTATATCTCGCAGTAGAATAAAAAAGGTCTGTATGAGAGATAGCTCATTCTGTAGCTAGACATCTCTACTTTTAGTGGATTAAGGTTTCCGGTGGAAAAGATATCTACACACAGTATAAATCGTGACCGGAAAGAGGGTTTCTGAACTAGTGGAATTTTTCTTAAACTTTAGGAAGAGTTCAGAAAGTTAAGGAAGTTCACGCATCACTCCCTTACTTCATAAAAATTCACTAGAAGTAATTATAATCAGAATTGAAGTTCATTCCGATACAATTCCGGTACGATTACGGTGTCAATCCAGTAACAGTCTGGTGAAGTTTCGGCATAGTCTTAAACGTTGAGCGTCAGAAACTTTGCTAAGCTGTTGATTGATTACAGAGGTGTTCTAAATCACTCTAGCTTAGTTCTTCTTGGGCGTGGCGATTTCCGCAGGCTTAAAGGTTCAGCCTTCGTCGCGTTGACAAGAAGTGGTATCAGAGCAAAAGGAGGATACCACACATCCGCAACAGTGGTATCAGAGCTAGGCGTATCTAATCAGAGCAGGCTAAGACCCAAGAGCCGAAAGTTTCTGAAAAGCAGAAAAGTTCGCAAAGAACAACCGGAAGTGAAGATACAAGAAAAGTCGAAAACTTTCATAAGGTAAGGAGAACGATGAAGAGATCAACAACAAACAGTATCAAGAAGCATTCTGAAGTCATCCTCAAGAGTAAAGGCTTGTGGAGGGTAAAACCCTTAACATCATACTCACTGAACAATTATGGCAGACCATGTTACTATTGACAAACTGGACAGAGATAATTATCTTGCATGCGTAATGCGCATGGAAGCCTTACTTATGAGTAAGGACTTAATGATGTATGTGACCGGAGAAGAAAAGAAGCCGACTTTCGAAGATGATAGTCAACCGGGAAAAGAAGAATTAGAAGCCTTGAAGCTGTGGCAGAAGAAAGATGCAACGGCAAGAGCCTACATCTATAATACCGTAACAGACCATCTACTACCGCACATTAGAGGTCTGGAGAAAGCAGAGGATATATGGAGTGCATTGGAAGATCATTTCCAAAATACTACGAAAGCCAGGAAGGCTAGCTTATGGTCCGAATTTACGACATTCAAAAAGAAGTCGAGTCAAAGCATTAGTGACTATGTTACTAAGATGAAGGATCTAGCAGATAGTCTTGGATCCATAAATGAAGATGTCGAAGATCACAGATTGATAGCGCAACTGCTAACAGGGTTGAGAGGAGATGAAAGGTGGAAACCTTTCGTACTCTCAACTGAACTTTCTTTAAATCATTTTGTGCCAGATTTAAATCAGTTGCTTGGTTTGATGCTCACATATGAGCAAGACCTGAAAGGAGATGCATATAAAGGACAAAGCTCTGCAATGTACATAAAGAACAAGAAGAAAGACAAAGGTAAGTCAAAAGATGAAGAAGAGTCGAGCTCTCAGGCCTATTACGCAAGAGGTAAAGGCATTGGTAGAGGAAGAGCAAAAGGTTTTGGAAGAGGAAGAAGTAGCCAGAATACCAATAAGAAGGCTTGCTGGATCTGTGGACTCAGTAATCATTTGGCTCATGATTGCTGGCACAATCAACAAGGATCAAATCAAAATCAAAACAGTAATAGCAGAGGCAGAAGCGGGAGATATCAAAGAGGAAGACAAAATCAAAGAGGAGGTTATGGTAGAGGTGGAGCAAGAAGTTGGGGACAAAATCAATCCTACAACACCACCTACAACAATTACGCAAATGACACGCAGAATGAAAGTCATACATCGTTGATGATGAAGTCTATCAGCACATCAGAAAATGAAGACCTAAAGGTATTTTACATTGACTCTGGATGCTCTAATCATTTGTCAGGAAATATAGAACTGATGTCAGAACTAGAAAAAGGTAGTTCTAGTCACACTGTTCAAACAGGTGACAATACGAGACATAGCGTACATTCAATTGGAAAAGTGAAATGCAAGAGTGGAGCAGATTTGCTAACCAATGTTTTGTATGTTCCAACAATACCAAAAAATTTGATCAGCGTAGGACAGATAGTTGAGAAAGGTTTTCAGGTCAGATTTACAAACAAAGGAGTATTTGTAGAAGATCCCGAGAATGGATATAATCAGCTTGTCTCTGGAAAGAAAGAAGGAAGACTCTTTACTTTAAGAGTACAAGGGAACATTGGCCAAGCGTTGCTCACACATGGAGAAAAGGTAATTACAGAACTTGATCTCTGGCATAAGAGATTGGGTCATTTCAATGAAAAAGGAATTAAAGCTATGATAGCGAACCAGTCAGTACTGGGATTACCGAATGTACAGAACCAACATATGATTCATAAGTGCGAAGCATGTCAGATGGGAAAAGCCCACAGGTTACCTTTCTAGAAGAAAGGATTCAAACATGATGGAGTACTCGAGCTTATTCATACAGATGTATGGGGGCCAACGAAAGAAGGATCAATCAGCGGATCGAGGTACTATGTCTTATTCATTGATGATGCAACAAGGTGGATAACTCTTTATGTTTTGAAAGAGAAATCAGAAGTATTTGGAGCTTTCAGGCATTTTCATGCATACGCTGAAAGACTCATAGGACAAAAGCTTAAGAGACTGAGGTGTGATGGAGGGGGAGAATACTTCTCCCGAGAATTTAATGATTATCTTTGGAACGCAAGTATTAAGAGAGAAATAACCTGCAGATATACACCACAACAAAATGGAGTAGCAGAAAGAAGGAACCGAGTTCTAGTTGAATTTGCACGAGCTATGCTAAACGAAAAAGATTGTCCAAATTATCTTTGGGCTGAAGCTGTAAACACAGCTACATACTTGGTAAACAGATTACCATGTACATCATTAGAAGGAATGACCCCTTATGAAGCTTGGTGGGGAAAGAAGCCAACACTTGATCATTGCAAAGTGTTTGGATCAGTAGCGTATGCTTATGTACCATCACAACTGAGACATAAGCTTGAACAGAAAGTAGAGAAATATGTGTTTGTCGGATACGATGAAAAACAGATGGGTTATAGGTTATGGAATCCTCTAACGAAACAGTTTATTGTTTCCAGAGATGTTACTTTTGATTAACAGAAAAGCTGGTATGCAAATCAAAGTCATACGACTGAAGAAATTGAAGAAGAAGTAAGAAGGAAAGAGAAAGGAAAATCAATTGTGCAGGTGAACAGAGATGAAGATCATATGTAGGCAAGTACGTCCAAGATTGGATCAGGTATAAGAAATGAAGATGGGTCCGGTGGCAAGAATGTCAACCATAAGGACAATAATTGCTGTAGCTGCATCGAAAGGATGGAAGCTAAGTCAGCTAGATATAAAGAACGCATTTTTGAATGGATACATTTCTGATGAAGTATACATGGAACAACCTGAAGGGTTCGAAAGTTTCAGATACCCAAACTTTGTCTGCAGATTAAGAAAAGCACTTTATGGACTGAAGCAAGCTCCAAGAGCTTGGAATTACAGACTTGTGAAATATCTGAATGAACTTGGATACCAAAGTTCGAAGGCAGACGCAAGTCTACTCATAAAGAAAACAGAAGAAGGTATGATCTACATTTGTATTTATGTAGACGACTTAATAATCACAGGAACCTCAGATGAAGGGATTACAGAAGTAAAGAAACTACTCGAAAGAGAATTCAAGATCAGTGACCTAGGAAAGTTGTCATACTTTCTAGGAATGGAAATCACATACACAGATCATGGTGTATATGTTTCACAAGAAAGTATCTCCTAAACTTACTAAAGAAGTTTAATATGGAGAATTGCAGAGAAGCTTCAACACCGCTTGAAGTAAATAATAAACTCAGCAGATACAGTGGTGCAGAGTTTAAAGATATGAAGAGATATCAGTCATTAGTAGGGAGGTTAATTTATGCTACGCTAACGAGACCAGATCTTAGTTATGCAGTAGGAGTTCTCTCACAATTCATGCATTGTCCGACAGATCAACATTGGGTTGCAGGACAAAGAGTTCTTAGATACATCAAAAGAACTATAAAAGAAGGATTATATTATCCTTTTACGTCAGATATAAAGCTGAAAGCATATAGTGACTCAGACTAGGCTAGAAGTCAAGATGACAGAAGATCAACGCACGGGTATATGATATACCTAGGAGATAAGCTGGTAAGCTGGTGTTCAAAGAAGCAACACACAGTAGCGTTATCGTCAACAGAAGCTGAATACAAAGGACTCGTAGAAGCAGCTAAAGAAATAATATGGATGCAGACCTTGTTCAAAATCATGGGTATTGATCAAGGTATACCTATCATACATGGAGATAATATGAGCTCGTTGTATCTTGCAGCAAACCTAGTATTTTATGCAAGAACAAAGCACATAGAGATTCAGTATCATTTCCTGAGGGAAAAGGTAATGGAGAAAGATATAGAAATAGTATACACTATGACAAAAGATCAGATTGCAAACATTTTGACAAAGAGCTTGGATGGAACGAAGACAAACAGATTCAAAGAGATGGCAGGCATAAAAGAAAGGAAGATATATGAAAGACCAGAAGATGTCAAATTAGTGATTGAGGGGGAGCTGTTGAAGAAACACTCACGAATTTGACAAGCAGACATGCATAAAAGAAAAAAAAGGGAGAAGCAGAATCAAAGAAAATCAAAAGCCTTAGTGGAGGGACAAATCCAGGACCGTTATGTACAGTACAGAATCTTCTAGGATCAGAGTTCGTTACACCGAATCAAACTGTACAAAGAGAGAACATGCATAGGAATAATAAGAGGGAAGTGCGAGCTAGAACGTGCGTGAAAAGAGCGCACAGTATAAATAAGAGCACAAATAGAAGGAGAGGAGCGTGAGAAAGTTTTAGTTATGGTTAGAAGAAGACGCCAGAGATCGCGTATGTAGAAGAAGACGCCAGAGATTGCGTATGTATAGATGAATAACAGAAACCTGAGATATCGGGTATTCATCTGAGAGAGAGATGGTAATAAGAAACTACTCAGTGTAGGAGAGTTTCTGTAGCTTGAGCAAGAAGAGGCCAAGCTCATTTGTACACATCTTCTCTAATAGAAAACACATGTTCATGTGGATGTTTGTGCGTACTGTTTGTATGCAAAGAAACAGAGTATGTTTATGTTACAATTAAAGTTAGTTAACAGTTAACGTTTTCTCACTAAACACATTTTTCGGTTAGTTACAGTCCTTACTGTAAACATGTTTTTTCGGTAGAACAATGAAGTATATCTCGTAGTAGAATAAAAAGGTCTGTATGAGAGATAACTCATTCTGTAGCTAGACATCTCTACTTTCAGTGGATTAAGGTTTCCGGTGGAAAAGATATCTACACACAGTATAAAGCCTGACCGGAAAGAGGGTTTCTGAACTAGTGGAATTTTTCTTAAACTTTAGGAAGAGTTCAAAAAGTTAAGGAAGTTCACGCATCACTCCCTTACTTCATAAACATTCACTAGAAGTAATTATAATCAGAATTGAAGTTCATTCCGGTACAATTCCGGTACGATTACGGTGTCAATCCAGTAACAGTCTGGTGAAGTTTCGGCACAGTCTTATACGTTGAGCGTCAGAAACTTTGCTAAGCTATTGATTGATTACAGAGGTGTTCTAAATCACTTTAGCTTAGTTCTTCTTGGGCGTGGCGATTTCCGCAGGCTTAAAGGTTCAGCCTTCGTCGCGTCGACAAGAAGTGGTATCAGAGCAAAAGGAGGATACCACACATCCGCAACAAAGTTGGGGTTCATATGCTTCTTCAAAAGTTTCCTCCACCGGAATAGTCACTGTTTCTTCCTCTACTGGTATTTCCGGTGGGGAGTCTGGCCTGGGGGGTGCTTCATATACTGCTATTCGTGATTGAATATTTAATACCTGGGCCCGTAATGCGTTGAGTTCCTTGATGATGTCAGGAGATGGGTCCGCAGGAGTTGGTAGTCCTTGTGGTACAGGTGCTCTTAACTGCAATATCTTGTGTTCTTCTTTGAGCTTCTGGAACTCCTCGTTCATGTTGTCGTATTCATCTAGCAATCTGACATGATCATCTAGTAACATTTTCATAGATTCTGAAGGAATAGCTTTAAAGCGACTGGGGCTCAATGGTTGGTGTGGTTGATCTAGAGCAGCTTCCAAATTCTCTCTGTTCTGTTCCTGTAGACGTTGATTTTCTTCTTTAGCTGCTACCAAGTGGCGTCTGAGCAGTCCCATGTTCCTAGTAAGTGTCGCATTGCGAACGGTCTGAGCTCTTAACAAGTTTTCTATGTCAGTGATGGCCTCTTTTGTCTTTTCTTCACTTCCTAGTTCAAGTTTATGGTAAGCCTCTCGGAGCTCTTGGTATTTGGTGTTTAGTGAGGCATTCTCGATCGACAATGAATTTAGTTGGACTATAAATCATTCGTGGTCTGCTGTAGCATCTGGTAACTGGTTCCAAGAGATGTAAATTCATCTCTTACTTGAGTCATGCAGGTGAACAACTTCCTAAACTGATGTTGGTTGTGAGGTAGTCATACTAGTAGTGCCTTCTGTAACGATAGGTCGTGATAATCGTATGCAAATAGGTTGTAAAGTTACAGGGGCTTCCGTCGGAGACTGTTCTGGAGAGGGTTGCGGTGATGGTGATTCCGGAACTTGTAGGCATCGAATGGTTCCTCTCATGTGCTTTCCTGCTCGTCCTTTGCTGGATTTCCTAGCTTTCTTGGCTGTCCATTTAAATGCCTTCAACTCCTCGCTTGTCATTGCACGCTCGATTGGCAAGTCGTATGCCAAACACATATATACAATTCTCGTAAGAGAGCAACATCCATGGATTACCTTTTTTCTTTCCCATCTATGTTGGGCTAAGTACAACTGATCAATTACCCAGCTTGCTCAAGATCAACTGTCTGGGTTCCAATACAAGACAAATATAATCCAAACCAGATGCGTTTGTGGGGCATGGTGATTCGATCCTGAGCGGGCAATGCGAAATGCTGCATACATATCCTTAAGGATTTAGAGAGCTCAGGTGTGATCGCTGAAATATCTTCCCACTTGATGACATCTCCACGTTTCATTGGCTCTAGAACCAGCCTCTCTCGCTCTGTCAGAGTGTGCGTTCCATGTATCTTAATAGCAGCTCTAATCAAATCTTTTGTCAAATAAAACCTTTTGAATGGGGGGTCATTCACCAAGGACGACAATATGAATGTGCCTGGTAGATCCTTGTTCTCAGAAGCTGTCAAAGTGGTTACTAGATAACAACATCGGTAGAAATCACGTTTAGGCAAAGGATCACTAAAGTATTCAGTGAACCCAACTTGTGCCCAAACATGCTTTAAGTCTTCTGTATTCTGTAATGCTTCAAACTCTCTTGAGAAAAACTGGTACTTGCCCCACGTACGGGTATCAAAAGTCAAATTGGCCTCAAAAAGGAAATCTGCATCCACCAATGGGCCTGCTAAACCTTGGAACCAATGAGAGTTGCGATGAATTTTTTCAATATATCCCCTAGGAGGATCGTCAATCGGCATAGGTTCTGGAAATCCCTCAAATTCTGGTGGTTGAGCCGTAGGATGAGGTTCAGCTAGTAATTCGCCAATATTTGCCATGGGTACACTGGGGCCAGCTTCAGATGGTCCTTCTGCTTGCATGATGTGTGATGCGAGTGCGTAGAAGATCTGTTACAAAAGATTAACTCATTAGTATGGAAATTAATCATGATCCCATTAAAGTGAGACTACAATCCCTTTCCATAGCCGATGTGTAACCCGTGTAGCCGAGTGTTGTGATGTGGTTTATGGAATGATTGTTGCAAAACTAATGCAGGTCTCTAGACACCTACATGCTTCAGGTGATGCATACATTTCTTGATGAGATGTTATTACAAGCGATGTTGGGTTATAGTGTGTGGACTTGTACAAGGTTTAGTCGTGAATGAGTTATTACAAGGGTAGTGTTTAGTGGGGATGGGAGTAATGTTAGATAAAGGGGTCGGAGAAGACGTCTAGATATGTTTCGGTATCCATTTCCTAAGAGTTTCTGAGCGGGTGGTATGTTTCTGCTGAGGGACAAAAGGTGATATCGAATGTGGTGGTATTGAAGGGTGAAGAGATTTCTGAGGGTTATATATTACATGGCTTGAGTGCTGAGCTATAATACACTGTTTGGGTACCCAAATCTGCATGGGCTTGGGTTGATTCATGAGGTACTTCTTGGCGATCCAAATCTGTCGAATGTTCATACTCGTGGAAGAAGGTCGAAAAGGCTTTGGGTATTGCTCCTGATTTTGCCGTAACTTCTTGTTATTGTCCGCATTGGTGAAATCTATCAATGGTTTCTGTCCTTTTGGCACCCATATTTGTCTCATGCTGCTTGCTTTGTGATGTTGATACTGCTTTTCTCCTTGTGTCATCTGAGATGGTTGTTGGTCTGGGTTCCTCCATTGTGGATGGCTCCTTTGTGGTTGAGGTTGAGAGGTCGAATGGACACTCTGCTTTGGAAAAGAAGGGAGGTCCAACACTTGCGAAACTTGCCCATTAGGAAGTGCTCCATTTTGTAATATTAATCTAGGCCAGTCCGTAGTAAGTGTGGAAGGATGGGCACTGCAAGGTGTTTTGCCCATGTGGCTGCTGATGCAGTCCACCTGACCGCTGATGCCAGACCCACCTGACCTGCAATGGTCCCCATTTGTCCGCTGCTAGAAGACCAAGGGAAAATCTCTTGACGTCCTTTTGTCTGGCCCCTATCCATCGGCAAGCTCTCATGGGTTGACTTTGGAGGGAGCATGCTCAGCCGAGGGATTTGGCCAAATATCTTTCGGTCCTTCGTCGCAAGCATTTCATAAGGTCTAGGGTTACATGCCTCAGGTGGAGTGTTGTTAGTGAAGTCAAGCGGTGTCAGTCGTTGCTGATTTAAGGTTCCAATATGTAAGGAGCCTTGTCTAAGATTTAGGTCCACTGAGTGATCGTATAGCCAATCTTGGCCAAGGATTAGGGGTTCTATCAGGTCCTCGTCATGGCACACTAGTAGCTTCGCTATCATGGTCACTTCGTTTATGAGGATAGGAAGGTCCACCTCACCCATGCAAGGGGTTTCCATGCCTCCTAGACATATGAGGTATGCCTCAATTGGCTACATTTCTATTCTTGAGTCCTTATAGTGGGACCATCTAATCGCACTAGTCACAGCACGTGAGTCAATTAAAGCCCTGAGCTCTTGGCAAGGGTTGCCGTGTTCTAGCCTGACTGTAATGAATGGTCTCCTATCCACTATGCTAGGATGAGTGGCTGACTTTACTTGGCACATGGCCATGGGGTATCTGGGTGTTGTTTCCAGATGGTTATAATGTTCTCTCCCTAGTCCTTGTCTTCTTAATTTCATGCGCTTAATGCATTCTATAGCTTTTGCCTGAGCTTCAACTCGTATTCTATTTTCTTCCTCCTTACGCTTCTTTGCCAACATGAGTCGTCTAAGCATATCCTCGGTAAGAGGTTCCTGATAAAGCTTGACTCTACAACCACTAATGTAATTAGGCATTATGTCTCCTTCTAGGGTGGCTAATTGTACTGCTCCACTTGTTGAGAGTCTGTTAATGATCATGGGTCCATAACCTCGCTTTTCTAACTTCCGTGCATGTTGTTTCAACGTATATATTAGGACTAAATCTCCTTCTTTTAAGCCTTTATCTTTCACATGTGCATCAAAATATGCTTTCTGTCGCTTCTTTGCTACGTATATTCCTGCTGCTTCTCTCAGCGTGGTTTCTCCTAATTGTTCCAAGTCCATTATCCTTGCTGATAATTCATGGCCGGTCCACTGATGTTCTTGTGCAACCTTAAGGGTTGGTATCAAGAAGTCCAAAGGAAGCACAACATTCTGACCAAAAACCATCTGAAAGGGAGTTGCATTGAGTACGGTCTTGTAGGCCGCTCGATATGCCCAAACAGCGTGGTGTAACTGTTTGTCCCAATCTGAACGTTTGTTGTTTACGAGTTTCGTCAGTACGTTACAAAGGATCTTGTTAGTGCTTTCAACCTGACCATTGGTCTGAGGATGATATGGTGCAGATTTCTTGTGAATCACCATAAAATCCTGTAACAAATATTCAATGACCTGATTTAGAAAGTGAGCTCCTCGATCGCTCACTAACTCTATAGGCAGTCCATATCTTGTAAAGACATTCTCAAATAAGAATTTTGTAGTCGTGTGTGCATCATTCTTTTTTGTGGCCTTGGCCTCTACCCATTTGGTAAGATAATCTATTGCAACAATAATGTATTCAGCATGTGTACCTTTTGCAGGGGGGTTAATGGGTCCTACAAAGTCTATACCCCACTTAGAAAATGCACGTCCTCCCATCATGGGTTTCAATGGCATTTCATCTCTGCGAGTTGGAAATTGAGTTCTTTGGCACACATCACATCTCTTAACATAGGTATGTGCGTCCATCTGAAGAGTGGGCCACCATAATCCTCCAAAGAGTATGGCCTTGATTATCCTATGAGGTCCAAAGTGACCTCCTGCAACACCCTGGTGTGCAGTCTCTAGTACACTCAAATAATCACTTTCATGAACGCATTGTCTTAGGTATCCATCTCTTCCTCTTTTGTATAGATTACCGCCAATAAGTGAATAGCCTTGAGCTTCCTGCTCTAGACTTTGTTGTCGTGCTTAGGTCATTCCTTGAGGGAATGTTTTTGTTCTCAAGTACATCACTAAAGGTTCACTCCATTCTGGTGTGAGAGACATGTGATATAATGTAGCATGTTCTACAGGTGGTCTTTCACAACAAACAGGGCATTCTTTACACAACTTGTAGATATCTACTTCCATAGAAGGCCAATAGACTCCTAGTCTTTGCAGAGTCTGCAATGTACGATGTTTCGAGTGATGTTGTTTTAATGCACCTACATGTGCTAATTGCAACCAATTCGCATGTTCTGACTCATCCACACAACAAGCTAGAATCTTTTGATTATCCTGTTTATATATACTTCCTGCTATGAATGGTATCTTTGAGACTTGGTAATCTCTCCTTCCTTGATCCTTATCCTAGGATTCTTGGGTCCATATGTGAGAATCGGGACAATAGGCTTAGCCCATTCTGGTACTATCTCAAGGTTAAACAAATATGCATCTGGTAATTCATCCACTACTCCTTGAGGGGCTTCTCCTATGGTTAATCATGAGAGGTGGTCAGCTCTAAGATGGGTCTTTCCTTTCCTAACTACTACTTCAAAGTCATACTCCATTAGTAATAGAAACCAACATATCAATCTTCCCGTGTTACATGGTTTATTGACTAAGTACAATAATGCTTGATGATCTGTAAAGAATTTGAACTTGTTTGCCAACAAATCATGTCTGATTTTCTTTACCGCATAGATCATTCCTAATCCTTCTCTTTCCGTAGTGGTGTAATTTCTTTCTGCTGCATTCAGTTGTCTGCTTGCATAAGCTATGGGGAGATCTATATTACCTTCATTTGTGGGTTGTGCCAACACACATCCTATGGCATAGTTGGATGCATCTACATGTACATGGAATGGCTTGCTCCAATCTGGGGTTGTTAATATAGGTGCTGAGCACAAACATCGTTTAAGTTCATTAAATGAATTCTCACACTCATCTGTCCATTCAAACTTGTTCAAAAGAGAGTACAGAGGCTTGGATATGATTGCATACATGTGTATGAATCATCTGTAATAACCACAATGACCCATAAATGCCTGCACCTCTTTTATGTTATTTGGCCTAGGTAGATCGGAAATTACTTTCACCTTTTCTTCATCTGTAGAGACTCCATTCTTTGACACAATGTGTCCTAGAATTTTGCCTTGTCTGACCATGAAAACACACTTTTCTGGGTTCAGACAAACCTGATATTCTCGACATTTGTCAAATACTTGCCTTAATTCTGGGATATGTGTCTGCTTGATATTCGAATGAGCACATAGGTCATCGACATAAAATTCCAAATTCTTGCATAAGAATTCCTTAAAAACATGACACATGAGTCACTAGAAAGTGGAGGGTGCATTTGTGAGCCCAAATGGCATCACACAAAATGCAAATATGCCCCATTCTGTGGCAAAATCCGTCTTGTGTTGATCTTCTAGAGCAATGGCTACTTGATTATAGCCTGAGAATCCATCAAGAAATCTGTAAACTTCCTTGCCCGCAACTCTTTCCAATAAATTTTCTGTGATAGGAAGAGGATAACTATCTCTAATCGTGGCGGCATTAACTTTTTTAAGGTTAATACACACCCACAATTTTCCATTTTTCTTGGGCACAACCACAATGGGGGATACCCATTCAGTGTGCTCAATTTTGTAAATGAATCCTGCTTCTATCAAACGATCTATTTCTTCTTTAATCTTCGCAGCGTAGTTATCATTGTACGTGTATGGTTTTTGTTTCATCGGTCTTGCATCTGGAGTCATAGGGATTCTATGGGAACATATATCCAGGTCTACTCCTTTCAAATCTTTGTAACTCCAAGCGAAAACATCTCTATATTCGTGCAATACGGCAACTAACTCTTCTTCTTCTTCATTCGTCAAATCATGCCCTATGTATGTTCATTTTTCTTCTTCTCCTTCTATGGCGACTATGATTTTTTTGGTTTTCTCTCGCTTATCATATACTCCTCCAACATCAGCTTTTCTGTTAGGCCTTCGTACCGTTATTCTTCTATCTTCAATTTCATACTTCTTGAAGTTCTCCGGTACCTCAAACAAAGATTCTTCTTCTTCTGACATAGTTTCTTTCTTCTTTATTTTCTTACCCTCACTTTTAGCAGTCACTTGTGTGGCTAACCTCACCTCATTCATAAGTTCTTCGTGCCTCTGAGGGTGAGATTCTACTTCATAGAAGTATTCTTCATCTGATGCAAAGGGTGGATCCATAATTGACTCTAGATCAAAGTCGCTTGCATCCTCAAATGCATCAATGCTAGGTTCACATTCTTCTATAATTGAATCACACATGATTGGCTCTATTGTAAAGACTGAAATATCATAGCCATCCTCGTCACAGTGGGGTGTCCATTGTTCTTCATTGATGGCTACATCCATTGTTGCTACTATTTTTTCCCAACCATGAGGTTCAAATTCCTCATCTGGAAATACTACAGGTGCGTAAGCTGGGTCTTGAAGGGTTCGTGGATGTTGTTCTGCACCTAAGGTCCTGGCTTCTAACCGTTCTTCCTCTTGTTTGGCTACTTTACACATCCATAGGTGAGTATCCTCATGCAACCATGAGGGGTTTGATTCCAATGAGTGTACCGATTCCATTTCTTCTTGTGTCTTATGGATGGTATTCCATTGTATTGGGGGTACATCTCGATGTGAATAGTCTTTAAGATTGACTTTCGTAGTCACTCCTAAATGTTGCAAGTACAAAGAATTAGTTCCCCAATCTTGTACAATTTGCAACTGACGCATGAATGGTCGTCCTAAGATCATCTCGTAGGCGTGATTTTTCCCAAAGTCACAAATGGCAAAAGTATGTTCAAACTCCACACCACAAGTGGTGAGAGATATGCCTTCTAGTAAGCCTAATGGTTTTTCTATATGTCCGCCAGCCATTTGTAGCTTCATCCTGGTGGGTCTTAGTGATGGCTTACCCCAACGTTTCCATAAAGCGGTGGTAGTGATGGCTAATCCGGCTCCTGAATCTAAGATGGCTTTCGTGGTGTAGCCCTGATGGGTTATTGGAAGATAAGTGTTACCTTCCTCTCCTTCGCTTACATCTCCGATTCTTTCTATGGGTATCTCTGGTACCTTCTTGTGTGTTCCTATATGTGAGGGAGTAGTAGCAAGCTCAGGGAATTGATTTGCTACATGTTTCCACAATTCTGGTTTAACCTTCAACAATTCCTCTAGAGTGAGGTGACACTGTACTTTGGTGTTCTTTACCACTTCCGTGTTTCTAGGGATTACTGATTCTTCATTCCTCACTATTATTGTGGGTGCTCTCATGCTAATAGACTTTGCTTCCCAAGCTCCTATGAATTGAGGTAATTCTTGCAAAGAATTGGAGTCAAAACCTGTGTGTTCACGTAGTTGCTCTTCCTCTACATCATCATAAATAGAGAGGATGTCTTGGGGAAATTATTCCTGCAAGTCATCTATTTCTTGAATAGGAGGATGAGTTCCTTGTTCTTTTCTCCACTTCTCTTCCTGTATTTCTCTCGGAAATTCATGTGAATATCTATGTATGGAAGACAGGTTGTCTTCACCCTCTGTGTTTGGTACTTGAGACAGGGATGGTGTATTCTTTTCCTGTGTCTCTGAGGCATAGGATTCCTATATTGATAATTTTTCTCCTTGCTATCAATCAAGTATTCTAGCCTCTCCATTAATCCTTGAAAGTGTAATTCAGGTCTTGCCATGTTATTCCAATTAAGATATCTAGAGGCTTCAAACATAGCTTGTGCTTATTCTACCATCTTCATACAAAGTTTAGTCCTCTCAATTTCTAGATCGGCTCTAGGGTAGTTCTTGCTCATTTCAGCTATCTGGGGTCCTTCTTTTAATCTAGCCTGATATGCATGAAACATCATGTCTAGGTTTTCTGGTATGGGTTCCGCTAAAACTGATCCTGATCTCTGAGCTAGATTTTCTTGGTTTGATTCTTGCGAAGTCAATTCTAGGATTTTGGCTCTCGATTCCTTCAAACTTCCTTCCAACTCAGTCATCTTTTTACTCCACTTTCTCTTGACTCTTTCTCTAGAATCTTTCCAAGATTTCATCTTTTTACTGCTAGATTCTGCAACTTTGCTAGTTTTGGTTAGTTTCTCCTGATTAAACTGTTGATTCTGTAAGCGCGCATGGGCTCTTGTTATAGCTTGGATAGGCACGTATGTAGGGTTGGATCCATCTGCATTGTTTACAATACCTATCACATTGATGAGTGTCACATTTGAAGCATTTGCAGGGTTCTTAGGACACTCTTTGATGATATGTTCTTTACCACAATCGGCGCAAAAGCCTTGTATGTTATAATATTGAGACTGTCCTGCTATCAGAGGATGTGGACAATCCTTTATGAAATGATCTCCTTGGCACCTAAAGCATGGTCCTCTAGGGCCTTGTGGTCTTTGTTGTCTCAATTAGGGCCGTGGATTCGGGTTTGTGTACATCACATTAGCATAGTCGGGCTCCCAACTAGGTTCCAATGGTGGACTATCATATTGATATGTTTCCACGTGTTCTGGTGACTCTGTGTAATACATGGGTGGACTATCTACATGACTAGAGTCAAAACTATTTGAGTTCGGGTCACTTTCTGTGATCAAGGGTGAAGAAGGCACGAAAGCCCTATTGAGGTTTTCTTCTGTAGCAACATATTTGACTGAGATAACATTAGCTGGTGGGGGTGGCTGCTGAGCTAAGACAGGTTGTGGTCTCTGTTGAGCCTGATAAGGATAGTTCTGAGGAGGCCTATAGTAATGAGGCTGAGCATTGTATTGGCCTTGATACCTTCCTGGTTGTGCATATGCTTGGGGGTAGTTCTGTCTCACTGCTTGTTTGTTGTAGGGGCAGTCTTGAGCGGTGTGATTCGTGTATCGTCTCTCAATCGTACAGTACTGGCCACTAGGGTTGGCTTGTGGTTGTGTTGCATTAGGACACACATTTTCCATATGACCACCACCACAGGTGTAACAACGCTTGTTTGTTGTTAACCTAGGCATCTGTTTACTAGAAACTCCTAGTTTCTGGGCCACTTTTTTTGCTAGGTCTTCTATTGAGGTAGACAGTTTCGAAGATGCTAGAGATGAACAATCTGAGTCCTTGTAGACTTTTGAGAGTTCCAACTCGTCTCCTAAGTTGCCCTCAATGTCTACGCAAATTCTTACATACTGCTCTAGCGTTCTGGGTTCCTTCAACTATACATAGGAGCATAGTTTAGAGCTCAACAAGCCATCTAAAAACAATGACACTTGCTTGGCCTGTGAGGGTAGCTCTTGCATTGGACATCTCTCCACATATTGTCTAAACCTATGTCCTGCAAGTCTAATTGTTTCTTGAGGGGTCTGTTTGAAACTATGAATCAACGAAGACGTGTCATGCCTGATTCCACTTTTAGAGAATTTGGTGATGAATGACTCTAAAAAGTGATGGATGTCTCTAAATTGCCTTTGTTGCAATGGTTGGAACGAAGTTAAAGCGGTGTTCTTTAACATTAGTCCAAATGCGTTATATTGCATGAACATATCTTCTACTTGTTCTGCTCGTAGCACTTGCTTAAATTCTGCACATGGTCGTAGGGATCTCCTGTCCCATCAAAGTAGTTTTTCATGGATTTTACTAACTGAGTGGGTCTTAATATTCTTGCATGTTCATGTGGTCTAGGTAGAGGAAAATGATCTCTACCACATGGTGTTCTATGTTCCCTTTGTCTTTCCATTCTATCGGTGTCCATGGTTGCTCTATCTCTCCCTAGGGGATGATTGAAACTTACTTCAGGTCTCTCTTTGTTCTTCTCTCTTTGCATGCCATGGGCTGAGGATGTTCCAGCACCCTGATGGCTTGTGTTTACATTTGCTAGTGATGGAGGGAATACTAAATCACCTCTCCATGTGTAGGTATTTCTTGCATGGTCTGGTACTACAAATACTCTCTCTGTATACAACCTTTCCAAGTGTATCTGGGTCCTTGAACTCATAAATCATGATGGAGCCTACCTCACTAGGTTGTTCCATTCTGTATCTCCAGAATGCTTTATCAGTTTCTTTATTTACATACAACTCTATGCTTTGGTTATCCTGAGGGATCCACTATGGAATTAGTACTCTTGTTAGTACAGATTTCCCTCTAGGTGTCCTAGGTTCTTCTAATGGTTCTTTTCCTTGGGCTTTAGCTTCCGTCTCTAACTGAATTACACCGAACTCATTGGTATTATTTGGTTGAGTACTTATGATGTACATTGTTCCTTCTTTGTGTATGTATGCGTCTCTCTCAAATTTCACCACTGGACGTTCCGATCCAATGGGCTGATCAGGGTTGTGCATTTGCACCACTTGTCTTCGCAAACCATCCTCATAGATGCGAGCACCTAAGCGGTTGGTTCAGAGAAATTCTAATTGAGTCCTATAGGGTCCTTCGGGTCTTTCCAAATACGCTATGTTTGACCCTCCTTCTACTCTTTCTGTGCTAAAAGCCATTTCTGATTCACTCGTATTTGAGCTCAACTCGTAGGGATAACTATTATTCAATTGCTGTGCCCACGATTGTGCAGTAGTTCCTACACTTGCTTCTGATGATCTAAGGCTTCGTCAATCTGACTTGCCTATGTGTTTGCCCGATCTAAGGTTCATGAATTTTCTTCGTGGCACTCTCTGATTGTCAATGGTTCTTTGTTCTTTATTGCTTGTTTCTTTTTAAATGCCTTTAGATTCTTGTCTTGTTTTATTGTATGCGTCAGGAATCGACTTTCTGTGGTACTTTTGAGCTCTTGTACCATCAGACTTACGTTCTTCACTGCCTTGCTTTGTTTGCCCTTGATTGTCCTTGATAGACCTGTAAAACTCACTACTAGATCTATTCTCAAATGAATGATCAAGCACTTGAATATATACACTTTTCAATCCTTTCTCCTTGGCCCAAATTTCAATGCCCCCTGGCTTTTTAGTCCCTAAGATGGTCAGCCTCAATTTATCCTCTCTAAAGAACAACTTCTTCTTTTTGAAAGAAAACAGTTGAGGTCACGTAGTACTTGTAAAGAGCTTTCTAACGAGCTATAAAGCTCAAAAAACGGACTTCGGATGAAACAGCTATGAGCGTTCAGGCCCTCAGGGGTAAAAATTGACAAACAGGTTTTTCTCCAAATATGAGCTAAGGGGTTTCCTATGAGTGCATTCACCTAAAAATTTTCAAAAAATAGCCTCGAATTTGCCCAAAAAATCAAACCCTAAAAATTGCATTTGGGGTGGACAATCGCGATGGCTCAGGTGAACCGTCGTGATGGCATGGCACAATTGCGATGGTTCGAAGGCGCGAAGCATCGCGATGGTCTGAAGTGAATGATCGCGATGGTGTCAGAATGAATCGTCATGATGGCTCGATCCACAAACAATCGCGATGGTGTCGGTCAACGGTCAACGCGATAATCGCGATGGCATGAGCCCGTCGCGATGGTCATGAGGCATGATGGCTTGAGCCAATCGCGATGGTTCGAATTTCAAAGTGTTGTGATGGTCTGAGGGTATCGTCGTGGTGGTCTAGCTTGCCATGTGGCAGCATGGATGCGATGGCATGAGCCAATCGCGATGGCATGAGCCAATCGCGATGGCATGAGCCAATCGCGATGGCATGAGCCAATCGCGATGGCATGGGGTCGACGGGATCATCGCGATGGTCAAGGACCGTCGTGATGGTTCAAGTGAACCGTCATGATGGCGTGAGACCGTCGCAATGGTCCGGCCGAGCCGTCGCGATGGCGTGAGCCAATTGCGATGGTGTGACACAATCGCGATGGCATGAGCCAATCGCGATGGTCCACCAAAATGCAAATTTTTGAAATGCAAGTGTGGATTCCTATATGCGCAAGGATGCTCTATAGCATGGTGAACTCGCTTACCTCAAATTCCGAACTTGGCAGACCATCGGGATGGTCTGACACAGTCGGCATTTTCTGATAGAAAGTGATTTTCGTACCTTTTTGCAGCTTTCCTGATGCTTTGGAGCTTTGTACCTGCAAGAAAACTCAAAAACACAAAAGCACATACAAACACAAAAGCTCTCTCTCTCTCTCTCGCATGCACAAATGAGGGAAAATGAGGAGAATGGGTAGATATGGTGAATTTTCTGATTTTTTTGGAGTGGAAGATGATGATGCGGCGATGAAGATGGAGTGTGGGGGAGGTGAAAAACACCAAAAACTAAGTAAAAAAACAACAAAAACTGAAATATTTACCTTCCAATGCCACTTCTTGCTATACTCTTACCATCACACATTTGTCCTAGACTCGATCCCCGACAACGACGCCAAATTTGGTGTTGCTCTAGCACAATGGTGAGAACCACGTTAAGAAGCTCCACCTCCTTAATGTCAATGCGCGGAGGAGATAGGAGTGATATGAAGATCGTGAATATGAGATGAAGTGAGAGTGATGGTGAGAAGCATAAAGATGCACACACACATACACACACACAACGAACATACAAGCAAGACACAATGGAAGGTAGGAAATCAACTCTATTACCCAAGAACACTCTTACAAGCTCAAGCTCACTCTAGCTCATACAAGTCTACACTAGCTAACCTAAAAAATGAGCTCTCTAGCTCTTTTTATAGATTCTAGACTAGTTTTGACCGGTTTCACATCTAATGACCATCATAGTTAAAAAATAGGTTCTAGATGCTATTTGAAAGGGTAAACGGTGTCTAAAAATAACCAAAATTAGTACGCTCATTTTACCTAAGCTCCTCAAGCTTGAGGACTCCTCGGCTTGCACAAAATGGAGCTATAAATTACAAAAAGGGGTTCTCTATGTTACATATGGTACAAAAGTGATGAAAATCACTGTTGGAGGTTTTGAAAAGTATTTTGAAATATTTTTGTTTGAAAAAAATGATTCAGCTGGCTCCCTGCTACTTTATTATGCTCTGTCTTTACATGCTTCCACATCTTCTATGCCTCTGGCTATTGTCAACACACCTCCATTAGACCTGATCCTTTTCAAGCTTCTTCCTGTTTGGCTCTCAAGTAGTGCCAAATACTTTTTGAAACATGTAAATACTTCATCCTTATGCTTCATGAAATAAAGTATTGTCCATCTTATGTAATCATCAATAAATGAAACATAGTACCTTGAACCTGAGATTGATGGATCTTTGCTAGGACCCCACACATCAGTGTGTAAAAGTTCCAAGTAGTTTTCATGCATGTATCCCTTTTTGTTGAAAGGTTGCTTCTGAGCTTTGCCAAATTGACATGCTCCACATTTGTATATCATATGTTGCTTGGTCACATTGGGAATGCCAAGCACACTCTGATCCTTGCATATTTGCTCTAGGGTTTTTTCTCCTATGTGTCCTAGCCTTTTGTGCCATATCTCTAGCTCATATAAGGTTTTATCCTTGGAATTGAAAAGTGCTATGTTCCTAGTTTCTTCAATCTCAAATGTGAATAATCCACCAAATTTCTCACCTTTAGCAATCCTTTTGAATCCTTGTTGAGGGTGTTCCACATATGCACCATACTTAGTGAATCTGACTTGTAAGCCTTTCTCAACAATCTGTCCAACGCTAATTAGGTTTTTGGTTATGGTTGGCATATACAGAACTTTACTCAAGAGGTTCATGTTACCATCAAAAGTCTTGAAAATGCCAATTTTCTTGAATGAGTGTTTAGTATCATCACCTGTCTATACTTCATGCTTCCCTTTGGGTTCTTGAAGATCAGATAATAAAGGTGCCACATGATTGGAACAACCTGAATCAATATAGAAAAGATGTTCATCAACTTTACCTTGCTTTGATATCATACTCATGATGATTAGAGAGTCTTCTTGGTCTTCTGTATAGTTATTGTAATCTCTTCTTCCTTTGAAACCTCCTTGATAATTGTTGTTGTTGTAGCCTTGATTGTAGTTATGATTGTAGTTGCTTCCTCCATTGTTGTACGTGCCTCTGGATTGTCCATAGCTACCTCTATGGAAGCCTCTTCCCCTTTGATTCCTTGTGTTCTCGAAGCATTCTTATGTGGTGTGGTTGGTAAGAACACATATGTTGCAAGGTGGGTTGTTGTATGATCTCCCCCTGCCTTGCTTTCCTCCTCTACCCCTTCCTCTAGCACCTCTTCCTCGACCTGTATAATTAGCTTGAGAGGTACTAGCCTCTTCTTCATTCTTCTTGCTTTTACCTTTATCCTTACTTTTATTCTTATCTGCATAAAGGGCAGAAGATTGATTACCTCTAGATTTGTCACCATTCTTGTTGAGCTTTGTTTCATGGGTGAAGAGTTGCCTCATCAAGGTATTGAGGTTAGGTATTTGCATATTCATGTAAAAGTCCATTGATGTGGTGAAGGACTCCCACTTATCATCAACTTTGATTCCATTAATGATCTACCTTACTATGTGATCTTGTTCTATCTCTTGTCCAATGCTTGCAAGTTGGTCAACCACATCTTTCATATTGGTTACATAATCAACCACTCCTTGCTTTGGTTGCTTCTTTAGAGTTGTACAATCCATCCATAACTGATTCTTCCTAGAGTACTTCCCAAGTCTCTTGGGAGTTCTTACAATTCCTAATGTGAGGCGATAAGAAATTAGGGATTGAGTTTAGTAGATAAGACCTGGAAAGAGCATCCTTTGCACACCATGTGGCCAACCTTTCTTGCTCTTCCCTTGTAGGTTGGTGCTTGCTCCTGAATGTTGGCATCTCTTCATCTCCTGAGATGTATCCATATAGACTTCTCCCTTGAACATAGGATTTCTACCATGCTGAGTAGTTGTTTCTATCCAATTTTTTTGAAGGATGGAAATCCATCTCCCTTCTTGCTTGTTGTTGCTCTGATACCACTATTGGAGGAGATGGTGGATAGTTTTCAGAGCTGAAGTGGTGTTGCTTGATCCTGCTTCACACTTGCCAAGAATAATTGTTGGAGAGTGACCTCTTTAGCATTATAATGATCATAAATAATCATATATGTTACTAGGAACATGATCCACTAATCAATGGATAAAAAAAAATAGGTAAGAATTGATTCAAGACCAAAAAACTTGCTGTTCTTGTTCCTACACTTGTTCAATGTTTTGAAGATTTCTCTGCGCACAACAACAATTAGCTTAATTCCTTTTGGTAAACTCTAATTAACTTAGATAGCTACCAATCATGAGTAATTTCATCTAAAATGATGAACCACACACTGAGAAAGGTGTTTAGCAAATCACAAGATCATCTTGATAATTACGGGGGGCATCAATCAATAGACTAGTGAGTAAAGATGTGTTAATATCTCACGATCCACAGAAGCAATGATCATGAAACTTTGTATTCATATACTAGATAGTATGCTGAATCTAGCATGCTTTAAATCATGACAAATGATCAATCATAAACCGAGAAAAAGCTATGAGAAAATCACTATTCTGATGTTGTCATAGCACAGAAGTGAAATGAGAATGTAATGATAATATGTATATTAAATCCTATACAAATACAATGTCATTGGCAATAATATATTGCTCAATGTGTGGGAGGTGAATGAGCTATGAGATGAGATCTCAATTCACAATGTATCCCCTTCAGAATGATCTCAAGGACTCGAGATATCTTGTGGGTTATGTCATCCTCTTTTTATAGTTTAATTGGAGCCAATATTTGTATTCAAATTCAAAGATGTCTACCTAAAAGTGATTCCTAAAGTATAGGATATATCCTCTCATTACTCAACAACCAAAAAACTTGATATTTGATGCTTCCTAACTTCCTCGTGGTTATAGGACACTTTTACAAAGGTAAATGTAAAGGATCTTTTACAAGAGGTTGATCATATAGAGTTCCATATGGGTTATGCCAATAAACCAAGTATGTGGACTTGGTTTTTTATTGCACCAATTGACTCAATCATAAACCTATTTCCATAGGATTGGCAATAGGTTTGAAATATTCAAGGCCAAAACGGTGCAATAATGTGTGTCAATATATTTTATTTGACACAAAGTTATCCCCCCATCAACTTGCATAAACAGAATTCCCAAATGATGATGCAAATGCCTCAAATCTAAGATCTCAAAAGAGGCATGCAAATATGCCTTAAGTTCAGCAATATGCTTCTCGTTAGGACCAATGAGTAGCATGTCATCAACAAATACAAAAATGATCAGACTTTTTGAACAAAACCACAAGGATAAGATACATACACTTCTTCATGTAAACCACCATTCAAAAAATGAAGCTTTAGTATTCAATAGATGTTTCCAACCATGATGACATGCAAGTGCACAAATTCTATGAATGGTGATCATTTGCATGTGGGAGCAAAGGTCTCATCAAAAGCTTTTCTTTCTCTTGAGCATAAAATTTTGCAACAAGCCTTGCCTATATTTCCCAATTGTTCCACCAGGCTTACATTGAATCTATATACCCATTTAGTGACAATGTCCTTTTTTCTTGGGGGAAAATCACATAAAGACCAAATACCATTCTTCATGATAGCATAATATTATGATTGCATAAAAACCATCCAATTTTTTGAATTTTGTGCTTCATCAAAAGAAATAAGCTCATTTGAAGTATTTCAATAGTTATGCACCACAGTGGATTCTCCTTCTTGAAAGCTCCACAACGGTACCCTTGAAGTAGAAAATCCAGCTCCAAATGCCACACATACTACTCTACACAGAGGCTATAGAATACGTAGAAAAAACAATGCACAAGGAGGCATGAACACATGTTTCTTAGGTTTTCCAAATGCGGTCCAACTTACATTCTATGCTTGACTAGACCACTATATGTTTTATTAAAGAACATATACAAAAGTGTCCGGCAGCCATTTGGCCTTTCACATGGACACTAACGATAACAATATCCCACTAAAGGACAATATGGTCAAAGTGACTATGGGAGAAAAATAAAGAATGATAAAGAATACCTGAGTGTAAGTATACAAACTATACCTCCCACTTGATGAGCATGTTACATAGTGTACAGGTAACTGTGTAAGATCATGAATCAAGTAACCCCCATCAAGTGACAATAGTGTCGAAAGATATCTTGTTGTAGAGATTTAGACAAAGATTTGTAGCATTATCTCAAGTATGAACCTTCTCAAGAATAATGCACTCAGTGGCTAAGCGGTCTCTAATGAAGTGATACCTCACCTAAATGTGCTTGGTCTGCATGATAGACCGGATTCTTAGCCAAAGCAAGGACACTATGACTATCACTAAGCAAATGAGGTACATGCTAAGGTAGACCCATATCACACAAAAGACGAAAAAGACACAATGCTTCCTTACATGCCTCATGTGCTACAACATACTCTGCTTCTGTGGTGGAAACAACTATACATTCTTAAAGATGAGATCTCCAAGAGATAGCACCTTCGTCAAAATGAAAAATGTACCTTAATGTAGACTTTTGATAGCATAATTAGAATTGTAACCAATAATGGCTACTTTCCTTCTACCTAATCATACACACTTGTGCTTAGTGCCACTCAGATATCTCAAAATCATATTGATCACTTCCCAATGCTCCTTGCTAGGATTAGACATATACCTGCTCACAACTCCAACTGTAAATGCAATGTATGGTCTTGTGGCTACCATAACATACATGAGACTACAAAAAATAGACTAATAAGGAATTTTGTTAATGATTTGGGGCAATTATCTGATTTGGGGCAATTATCCTTGCTCAATTTCACATATGTGGGTAAAGGTGTACTCAATGACTTTCCATCCTACATATTGAACATGTGTACTTCTAATATGTATTCACTATGAGACAAGTATATGCATCTTTTAGTCTTATCACGAGTAATGCACATGCCAAAAATATGTTTGGAATCCACCAAATCCTTCATATCAAATGTATAACTCAAGTTCTTTATGAGAATTGGCAAGTCATAAGAGGACTTCCCAGCAATCAACATATCATTGACATAAAGTATCAAACATATCAATCTGCCATCAGAGCATCTCTTTATGTAGAGACAATGATCCTCATTACTTTGAGAATAGCCTTGAGACTTCATAAAAGCATCAAAATTTTGGTATCATTGTCTAGGGGACCGTTTAAGTCCTTATAAGCTCTTCTTCAACTTACAAACTAGACTTTCTTTGCCAGAAACTACATAACCCTATGGTTGTTCCATATAGATATCATTTGTAAGATCCCCATGGAAGAAATTAGCAGTTTTCACATCCATTTGGGCTAGCTCTAAGCCCTCCATTGCAATGAATCCAAGCAACATTTGCAATGTAATCATCTTGACCACTTGTTGCTTAAAACCCTTTGCAACAAGTTGTGCTTTATACTTTGAAGAAGCACTATTTGATGTTAATTTCAACTTATATACCCACATACATGGTAAATCTTTCCTGCCCTTTGGCAAAGGTACTAAATCTCAAATACCATTGTTGTGAATAGAATCCAACTTATTCTTCATGGCACGCTCCCACTTGACATGCTCCTTTGTTTGAATAGCCTCTTTGTAGCAAGAAGGCTCACTGACATCTATTAGCATAACAAAATCCAAATGTGGAACATATCTATCAAGTGGATGAGACGCATGCAAAGCATGTCAATGGTTGTTGAATAGGAATATTTGTAAACTGATATGATCAGACATTCTCTTGAACATCCCTATGTGTAGCAATTTTATGCATGCTAATTGGAGGGCTTGTATCCTCAAGCATCACTCTTCTCACTTCAACCTCTTTAATGGGTTGTGCTGTAGCTGTTTGTCCCAATCAGAGTGTTTATTATTCACCAATTTGGTAAGCACATTGCATAGAATCTTGTTTGTGCTTTCGGCTTGCCCATTAGCCTGTGGGTGATAGGGGGCAGACTTCTTGTGTACAACCAAGAACTCTTGGAGCAGATTTTCAATAACTTCATTCAAGAAGTGAGTGCCTCTATCACTTACCAGCTCTATAGGTAGCCCGTATCTTGTGAACACATTCTCAAATAGGAACTTAGCAGTTGTCTGAGCATCATTCTTTGTCGTAGCTTTTACCTCTACCCACTTTGTTAGATAGTCGGTGACAACAATGATGTATTCAGCATGTGAACCCTTAGCCGGGGGATTAATAGGACCTACGAAGTCTATTCCCCACTTAGAGAATGCACGTCCACCCATCATGGGTTTCAGTGGCATCTCATCCTTGCGTATAGGGTACTGAGTTCTCTGACAGACATCACACTGTTTCACATAGGTATGTGCATCCATATGAAGGGTCGGCCACCAGAAGCCCACAAATAGTATGGCCTTGATCACCCGATCTGGTCCAAAATGTCCTCCTGCTACACCTTGGTGAGCCGCTTCCAAGATCTTGAGATATTCGCTCTCATGGACACATAGTCTCAGGTAACCATCTTTACCACGCTTGTATAGACTATCACCAATGAGTGAGTAGTTTAGGGCTTCTTGTTCTAAACTTCTTTGTCTGGCTATTGTCATATCTTGAGGGAATGTTTTCGTCCTCAGGAAGGCTACTAGTGGTTCACTCCAATCTGGCACTATGGACACTCGATATAGAGTGGCATGTTCCACAGGTGGTTTAGTGCAGCAGATAGGGCATTCCTTGCACAACTTTTGGACATCAGCTTCCATAGTAGGCCAATGCACTCCGAATCTCCTAAGTGTCTGTAAAGTTCTTTGCTTTGAGTAGTGTTGCTCTAATGCACCTACATGTGCTAATTGCAACCATTTTGCGTACTCGTCCTCTTCCACACAACAAGCCAATATCCCTTGATTTGTCTGTTTGTACATGCTTCCTACCATGATATGGTACTTCTGGGCTTTTACTACCTCTCTATCTTGAGTGTTTATGACTGGGTGATTAGGTCTTGTACTACTTGCAACTGTCGCATAAATGGTCTTCCCAAAATCATCTCATAGGCATGGTTCTTACTAGAATCACAGATAGCAAACGTGTGCTCAAACTCTACACCACATGTAGTGAGAGTTATTCCTTCAAGTAGTCCTAAAGGCCTCTCTATGTGACCATCAGCCATTTGCAATTTCATCCTTGTGGGCCTGAGTGCTGGCTTGCCCCACCGCTTCCATAGGGAAGTGGTAGCAATAGCAAATCCTGCACCTGAGTCTAGAATTGCCTTAGTTGTGTACCCTTGATGGGTAATGGGAAGATAGGTGTTTCCTTCTTCACCTTCACTCATATCTCCTATCTTGTCTAGAGGAGTTTCTGGCACTGTCCTATGAGAACCTACCTGGGAACGAGGTTTTGCTATCTCTGGTACTTGTTTGGCTACATGTTTCCATAACTCTGGCCTAACTTTGAGTAGCTCTTCTAAAGTGAGGTTGCACTTCACTTTAGTGTTTTTCACTACCTCCGTATTCCTAGGTATGATTGAGTCTTCGTTTCTTACCATGACTGTGGGTGCTCTCATACAAGTCGACTTGGCTTCCCATGGGCCTGTGAAGTGGGGTAATTCATGTAAAGAATTAGACTCAAAGTCTAATTTCTCTTGAGACTGGATGCTCTCCTGCTCTCCATAAATGGAGGGAATATCTTGTGGGAATTGATCATGCGTGTCATCCACAAGTTCAATGGGAGGAGGGACTTCACTTTCTTTAGCCCATTTGTCTTCTTGAATCTCTCGTAGGAATTCTGGTGTGTACCTATTCATAGAAGAGGAGGTGTCTGGTTCAATGGAATTGGGCACAAAAGCTTCCCGTGGGGAAAGGCTTATTCTTTTGCTTGCCTCATCTCTTCCTTGATTTTTTTCTTCCTTGGCAGATCTTGCAATTATGCTCTCTAACTTCTCTAGGAGTCCATCCAAGTGCAATTGTGTCTTAGCTGAGCCAGAGTAGTTGAAGAGACGACTGGCTTCAAACATGGTCTGAGCCAATGCGACCATTTTCATGCAAAGCTTGGTTCTTTCTATCTCTAGGTCAGCTCTGGGGTAGCACTTGTCATGCTCCGTCACATTTGGCCCTTCTTGGATTCTGGCCTGATATGCCTTAAGCATCATGTCTATGTCTTCAGGAGTGGGGTCAGCTAATACTGATCCTACTCTAGGGGTTGGTGGGATGGTCTGAGGTAGGGGGACATATGGTGGGTTAGATGGTTATGGAAATGAGGGTGGTGGTGGTATGTGAGAGTTTGTTTGAGAGGTGAGTTCAACAATTTTGGCTTTTTTTTCTCTTATGCTTTCTTCTAAGTCACTCATCTTTTTAGACCATTGTCTTTTCATTCTCTTTCGGCTATACCTCCAGGCTCTCAGCCGTTTCTTGGCTATGCTCTCGGTTTCACTAACCTCTGCACTCTTCTCTTGACCTATTCCTGGGTTTTGTTGCAAAGCCTAGGCCCTAGTGACCACTTGCACTGGTGCAGTGGAAGTGACACTTCCTGTTGAGTCTACAACTAACCCAATAACGTTAATTGGAGTTATTTTTGGCATATTATTGGGATTCTTTGGGCAGTCTTGTAAGAGATGCTCCTTCCCGCAATCTTGACAAAAGCCTTGAATTGTTACTGATTGAGGTTGTGTAGATGCAGGCATTGGGCAATCACGAATGAGGTGGTCTCCTTGACATCTGTAGCATGGTCCTCTAGGGAATGGGGGTCTTACCTGCCTAGGTTGAGGTCTAGTATTGGGATTTGTGTACATGATGTTTGCATACTCTGGATCCCAACTTGGTTCACTCGGTTCTTCACTATAGTAGGATTCACCATGTTCAGGAGACTGCATATAGTAAGCCTGAGGGCTATCAATGTGAGTGGAATCAAAACTATGATCACTCGGGTCACTTTCTGAGAGCAATGGAGTCACTGGGACTATGGCTCTATTCAAATTTTCCTCAGCAGCTGCATACTTTACAGGAATCACATTAGTGGGGGTTGGAGGTTGTTGAGCTAACACAGGTTGTGGCCTTTGTTGGTTTTGGTAGGGTTGTCGATAGGATTGCTGCGGTCTACCATATTGTTGTGGAGGGTACTGGTTCTGGTATCTTCCCTATTGTGGATAGGGCTGGGGGAAGGTTTGTCTAACCGCTTGCTTATTGTATGGACAATCTTGTGTTGTGTGATTTGTGTATCTCCGTTCTATGGTGCAGTATTGGCTACTAGGATTCACTTGGGGTTGAGCCATGATGGGACATACATTCACCATATGGTTACCACCGCAAGTATAGCACCTCTTTACTGGGGCTAACCTTGGGATTTGTTTACTAGAGATGTTGAAGAAGCACTCATGAAGTTGGCATCCAGACAAAAAGGGAAGGAGAAAAGACAAAGAGAAGCAGAATTAAAGAAGCACGACGGAACTGTACAGCGTGCAGAATCAGAAAACCGAATCAAGAATTGTAAATATGAGAACAGGACGTGTAACAGAGTAGTGAACAAGGGAGTGCGCATAACGGACATAAAGAAGGATCGTGGATCATACCAAAAGTGAAAGGCGCGAAAGAGCGTGGAAGAATGAAGACTATAAAGAAGGAACGTGGATCATACCAAAAGTGAAAGGCGCGAAAGAGCGTGGAAGAATGATGATGCTACAAGATGGATAACGTTATATGTCTTAAAAGAAAAATCAGAAGTATTTGAAGCCTTCAAGCATTTTCATGCATACGCTGAAAGACTCACAGGACGAAAGCTTAAGAGACTGAGGTCTGATGGAGGGGGAGAATACTTCTCCCGAGAGTTCAATGATTATCTTTGGAATACAGATATCAAAAGAGAAATAACTTGCAGGTATACACCGCAACAAAACGGAGTAGCAGAAAGAAGGAACCAAACTCTAGTTGAGTTTGCACGAGCCATGTTAAACGAGAAGGATTGTCCAAATTATCTTTGGGCTGAAGCTATAAACACTGCGACATACTTGGTAAACATATTACCATGTATAGCTTTAGATGGAATGACCCCTTATGAAGCTTGGTGGGGAAAGAAGCCAACACTTGATCACTGCAAAGTGTTTGGATCAGTTGCTTATGCTTATGTACCATCTCAACTCAGACATAAGCTTGAATCGAAAGCAGAAAAATATGTGTTCATCGGATACGATGAAAGACAGATGGGTTACAGGTTATGGAGCCCTCTAACTAAGCAGTTTATTGTTTCAAGAGATGTTACATTTGATGAACAGAAAAGCTGGTATACAGATCAAAGTCAAACAACTAAAGAATTTGAAGAAGAGGTAAGAAGAAAAGAAAAAGGAAAATCAATTGTGCAGGTGAATAGAGATGAAGATCATATGCAGGCAAGTATGTCCAGGATCGGATCAGGTATGAGAAACGAAGATGAAGAAGTGTATTCAGACACTTATGAAGAATGTGAACCAAGAAGGTCAAGTAGGATTAGAAGACAACCGGAAAGATACTCGTATGATACTTCATACATAACTCAGAAAGACTATGCATATATGGTCAAAGATGATGAAGAACCTCAGAGCTATGGTGAAGCTAAAGGAAAGAAGTAATGGGAAGAAGCAATGGAAGAAGAGTTTATAGCACTGGAGGAGAACAAGACTTGGGAGCTTGTTCCTAAACCAAATGGTAAGAAAGTAATTGGAAGTAAATGGGTTTACAAATTAAAGAAGCTTGCAGATGGAAGGATAGCCAGATATAAGGCTAGACTGGTAGTCAAAGGCTATGCTCAGACGCATGGCATAGATTATGATGAAATGTTTAGTCTGGTGGCAAAGATGTCAACCATAAGGACAATGATTGCTATAGCAGCATCAAAAGGATGGAAGCTAAGTCAGCTAGACGTTGAGAATGCATTTCTGAACGGATATATATCAGATGAAGTTTACATGGAGCAGCCTGAAGGGTTTGTAAGCTCCAGATACCCAAAATTTGTGTGCAGGTTAAGAAAAGCACTTTATGGACTAAAGCAAGCTCCAAGAGCTTGGAACTACAGACTCGTGAAGTATCTAAACAAACTTGGATACCAAAGTTCAAAGGCAAATGCAAGTCTACTCATTAAAAGAACAAACGAAGGAATGATCTACATTTGCATTTATGTAGACGACATAATAATTACAGGTACCTCAAATGCAAGAATCACAGAGGTGAAGGAACTACTTGAAAAGGAGTTTAAGATCAGTGACCTAGGAAAGTTGTCATACTTTCTTGGAATGGAAGTCACTTATACAGATCACGGCGTATATGTATCACAAGAAAGGTATCTTCTTAATATATTGAAGAAATTTGATATGCAGAATTGCAGAGAAGCTTCAACACCACTTGAAGCCAATCACAAACTCAATAAATATGATGGCGTAGATTACAAAGATATGACAAAGAATCAGTCGTTAGTAGGAAGTTTGATTTATGCTACACTGACGAGACCTGACTTGAGTTATGCAGTGGGAGTTTTATCACAGTTTATGCATTGTCCGAAAGACCCACATTGGATTGCAGGACAAAGAGTTCTCAGATATATAAAGGGAACTATTAAGGAACGATTATACTATCCTTATACGGCAGATATAAATTTGAGAGCCTATAGTGACTCAGACTTGGCAGGTAACCAGGATGACAGAAGATCAACACATGGGTATATGATATACCTAGGAGATAAGCTAGTAAACTGGTGCTTGAAGAAACAGCACACAGTGGCTTTATCATCAACAGAAGCTGAATACAAAGGACTGGTAGAAGCAGCTAAAAAAGTAATATGGATGCAGACCTTGCTAAAAAGCTTGGGCATTGATCAAGGTATACCAATTATACATGGAGACAATATGAGCTCTCTATATCTTGCAGCGAATCCGATGTTTCACGCAAGAACAAAACACATAGAGATTCAGTATCATTTCCTGAGGGAAAAGGTAATGGAGAAGGAGTTAGAAATTGTATACACTCCGACAAAAGACCAGATTGCAGATATGTTGATGAAGACTTTGGATGGAACAAAGATAAACAGATTAAAAGAAAAGGCAAGAATAAAAGAAAGAAAGATATATGAAGACCGGAAGATGCAAATTAGTGATTGAGGGGGAGCTGTTGAAGAAGCACTCATGAATTTGGCATCCAGCCAAAAAGGGAAGGAGAAAAGACAAAGAGAAGCAGAATTAAAGAAGCACGACCGAACTCTACAACGTGCAGAATCAGAAAACCGAATCAAGAATTGTAAATATGAGAATAGGACGTGTAACAGAGTAGTGAATAGGGGAGTGCGCATAACGCACATAAAGAAGGATCGTGGATCATACCGAAAGTGAAAGGCGCGGAAGAGCATGGAAGAATGAAGAATATATATATATCAACCAAGAATTGAACGAAAGAGTGAGGGATGAAATATAGTAGATGCGCAGAGACGCAGAGATACAGATATACAAATAGAGAGAGAGATAGAAGAGGCCAGAGATCGCGTATGTAGTATAGAAGACGCCATAGATCACGTATGTAAAGATGAATAACAGAAACCTGAAATGTCAGGTATTCATCTGAGAGAGATGGTAATAAGAAACTACTCAGTGTAGGAGAGTTTCTATAGCTTGAGCAAGAAGAGGCCAAGCTTGTTTGTACACATATTCTCTAATAGAAAACACATGTTCATGTGGAAGCTCTACGCACATTCTTCGTATGAGTAGAAGTTTGATTATTCTATGTTATGGTTAAAGTTAGTTAATAGTTACAGTTTCACTGTATACGTACGTTTGGTCACTTACGATTTACTCAATAAACGTGTTTTCGGGAAAAACCACGAAGTATATCTCACAGAATAATATAGAGTTTTGTATGAGACATAGCTTATCTTGTAGTTAGAAGTCTCTACTTTATACGAATCAAAGGTTCCGATGAAATGGATATGTATACACAGTACAAAGTCGGGCCGAAAATAGCACTCTGAACTGATGAAGTTTTTTCTCTAAACTTCAGGAAGAGTTCTGTCAGTAAGGGAAGTTCACTCATCACTTCCTTGTTTCACGTATAAACATTTGAAACAATTACGAACAGAATTGAAGATCATTCCGGAAGATTCCGGTAAATTTCGGTGACAGTCCAGTGACAGTCCGATGAAGTTTCGGTGGAATTTCAAGAGAATTCAAAGCACAGTCTAATAGAGTTTGAGTGGCAGAAGCCTTGTTAAGCTACTGTTGATTATAGAGGTGTTCTAACATCACTGTAGTTTAACACTAATTCTGTGGCGCAGCGAATTTCCGCAGGTTTGATAAGGTTCAAGTCTTTGCTACAGCAGACGGGTGGTACCGGAAGCTTACAACTATCAGAGGTATAAAAGCAGTACTACCGAAGACGTCGACCACCCCAACAAGAGACACCTAGTTTTTGAGCTACTTTCTCAGCGAGTTCCTCAATTGATGTGGATTGTGAGGAAGAGAGGCTAGAAGCACTATCAGAATCTTTGTAGATTTTTGAAAGCTCTAGTTCCTCCCCTAGGTTATCCTCGATGTCGATGCACATGCGTACACACTCTTCTATGGTCCTAGCGTCCTTCAAGTACACATAGGATTGCAACTTTGTACTTAGAAATCCATCCAAGAATAAAGCCACTTGTTTGGCAGGTGTGGGTAACTCAGGAATAGGGCATCTCTCAAGATACTGCCTAAATCTTCTTCCTGCAAGTCTCACAGTCTCTTGAGGGGTCTGCTTGAAGCTCTATATCAATGAGGAAGTATTATGCCTTATGCCACTTTTAGAGAATTCGGTGATGAAAGCCTCTAAAAGTTGGTCTATGCTCCTGAATTGTTTCTCATTCAATGGTTGAAACCACGTAAGGGCTGTGTTGCTAAGTGTTAGACCAAAGGCATTATATTGCATGAACAGGTCCTCAACTTGTTCAACTCTCAAGACTTTCCTAAACTTGGCCACATGATCATATGGGTCTCCTGTGCCATCGAAGTAATTCTTCATGGACTTAACTAACTGAGTCGGTCTCAAAATCTTGGTGTGTTCCCTAGGCCTTGGCAGAGGAAATCCATCAGCATTCCTTTGGTTCCTTGGGGCTCTAAGTCCCTCAGGTTCCACTCTATTTGTTTCCGTTCTCGTTCTGTCTCTTCCCACTGGGTTGGCAAAGCTTACCTCCGATCTATCTCTATGTCTGTCTCTTTGAGTTCCATGAGCTTGGGATGTTCCAGCTCCTGGGTGACCAAAGGACACATTCGATCTTGGTTGGGGGAAAATAAATTCACCTTTCCAAGTGTAAGCATGCCTATCATTTTCTGTAACCACAAAGACCCTCTCTGAAGCATGATCCAAGTAGGTCACTCTACCTGGACTATCAGGATCTTTGAACTCATATATCATGATTGTTCCTACCTCATTCGGCTGATCAGATCTATACCTCCAAAAGGCTTCATCAGTCTCTTGGTTCAGGAGTAGATCTATGCTCTTATTGTCTTGGGGAATCCACTCTGGTGTGATAATCCTAGTGAGAACAGATTTGCCTCGGGGGGTTCTAGGTTCTACACCCATGTTTCCTTGCTCCAGGTCACCTAAATCCGCTTCTGAGATCACATTCCCAAATTCATCTGTCCTATCTGGGTGATTGGTGACTACATATATTGTACCTTCCTTGTCTAGGTATGCTCCGTTTTCAATCTTGACAGCTGGGTGGTCTAGTCCAATGGATTGGTCAGGGTTTTTGATCTGGACCACAGATCTTCCTAGGCCGTCCTCATAGATGCTAGCACCCAATCGGTTGGCCCTAAGGTATTCGAGTTGCATCTTGTAAGAGCCTTCTACCCTATGTAAATATGGCACTCCGGAGCTTCCTGTAGGTCTCTCCATACCGTGGGACATCTCAGACTCGCTAGTCTCAGAGCTAAGGTAATACGAATGATGGCTCAACTGCTGGGCCCAAGACCTAGCAGTATGATTGACACTAGCCTCTGAAGATCTAAGACTTTGTCTATCTCTCCCTAGGTGTCGTCCTGATCTAAGGTTCATAAGCCCAATTGAAAAATCCCAAATTTTCCCAAGTACAATTTTCGTTGCTGAGTTCTTTTGTATTAGTCACTTGTTCTTTTTTTTAATTGCCTTTAGGGTGTCACTTCTTGTCCAATTTAATCTTCGTCGCAATGAACACTTAAGTTTTATCGTACTGTGAATGTGGTCGCCCGATTTAAATTATTTTCCCTTGGTTGTTTCGCAATTGGAATCTCCTAACACTTGCACTTGAGTGATTAGAGTTCTTGGACTTGGTCGTTCTTAACGTGTCCTTAATTAATCAAGACCTCTATCCATACTTAGCCTATGCTAGGGATTGACAGAGGGTGTTGAGAATTTCCAACCTTAAGTTTCTTCCCTTGGTTGCCCTTGTATGCCCAGGAAGCGTGTTCCCAAGCTCGCACTTACTCTTGCTTCAAGTAACCTTTGATGCTCTCAAAGAACCTGAATAAGTCCACAATTAGCTTAAGAATTGAATTCAGTTGACAGACAGATCACTTTCATGCATGTAATTCACAGACCCAATTACCTTTTGCCTCTATGGAAAATAATCCCAAGGGAAACTTAGTTTTCCTACCCCGGGATATGGTCACTTCAAATTACCCTATCTAATAATCTTGACATTAATTCTACCATAACCAGTGAAAGTTTTGGTTGTACTCCCCACGAGCTTTCCAACAAAACAAAAATCACCGCAATCGGATTTTGTATGAGGAGGTTATGTCCGTTTAGGGTTTTAGGGCTAAAACAGGATTTAAAACAGGTTAACCGATAGACGGGACTTCTCAAAATGCTCTGGGTATAGGCCTCACAATGGTCTACTAACCCTTAAAAGTTCCCCACAATTTGCCAAAAAATTAGACCACTATTTTTTGCCCTAAAAGATTGGCCAAATTTGCCCGTCAATCGCGTTCGCAAGCTCTGTCAATCGCGATTGATAGGTCAATCGCGATTGATAGGTCAATCGCGATTGACAGGTCCATTGTGGCTGTGAGTCGCGATTGATGGGTCAATCGCGATTGACACGTGGCCCGGATTTTCAGTCGATCCTGGTAAGTCGGTCGTTGACTTTGTCGGTCACGATTGATGGGTTGATTACGATTGACAGGTCCGTCGTGAGGGTCTGTCCGTCGTGGTCAAGCAATCATTGACTGGGTTGGTCGTGATTGACAGGTCCGTCAGGGCTGTCAGTCGCGATTGACTGGTCGATCGCGATTGATGGGTTGATCGCGATTGACACGTGTCACTCGTAAGTTCAGTCGATTGTGGTCAGTCGGTTGTTGACTCTGTCGGTCGCGATTGATGGGTCGATCGCGATTGACAGGTCAGTCGGCAAGTATCCGCCGTGGTTTGTCGATCGCGATTGACAGGTCGATCGCGATTGACCAAAAACTGAGGAATTTTAAAATTTCAAGCACACATTTAGGATGCCCTAGGCCTACACATCATGGTTAGGTCCCACTTGCTCACTAATCCGGTAAGGACCGAACCACCGTAGTTTAAATTTCCCAGTAGAACGATTTGCTTTAGCATTATAAAATAGCACAAGTTGGCCCACCGCAAAAACTGGAGTCTTTAGGAAACGTTCATGGGTACGGGCTTGCCGCAACTGAACTTCTTGAAGAACCAGCAAACTTTCCCAAGGATGTTCATCCAAGGCTCTGAGTGCTTCCCACCGAAATGGCAAAGAGTCTTTGGGAAACAATTTCTGAGTGAGGGCCACGCGTAGGCTTGGCATTACAATCTCCATCAGTGCGATTGCTTCCAACCCATAAGCAAGCTTGAAGGGCGTCTTCTGGTTGCCACTTTGTATGTAGTCCGGTATGCCCATAAAACTACGGGAAGTAACTGGTCCCAACGTTCTGGAGATTCCACGATCAATTTGTGAAGCATAGTCAGCAGAGTTTTATCGGTGCTTTCAGCCAATCCATTGGCACGGGGATAGTATGGTGAACTGAATTTATGCAGAATTTGAAAAGTGTGTGTTAGTACTCGCATTAAATTGTTGGCAAAATGTGTTCCTTGATCTGTCACAAGTTCTAGGGGTAATCCATAACGCGGAAATACGTCCTTCATCAAGCATTTTACCACCGAAACAATTGTGGCTGACCTTAAAGCCCAAGCTTCCGCCCACCTGGTGGCATAATCCGTACATGTTAGTATATATCGATTGTTGCTAAGGGTGGCTGGTGGTGTTATTGGTCCAATAAAATCAAGCCCCCATTTCTGGAAGGGTTCCAAAGGTAAGACAGGTTGCAGAGGAAAGAGGTGCCGATGTAATGGCTGTCGAGAGCGTTGACAAGTGTCATACCGCTGCATAAACTGAGTCACGTCTTTGTACATGGTAGGCCACCAAAGCCCACTTTGTAGAATTTTACGGTGAGTAAGATTGGCTGCAAAATGTCCACCCGAGGGTATTGAATGAGCCATAGCCATAACCAAATCTGCTTGATGTGGTGGGATACAGCGAAGTAAGACACCAGTATGATCCATGTAGTATAGCTGACCTACAATCAACCGAAATCTGCGACTGTAAACCGCAATTTTTCACCGCAGAGCAGGGGGAGTATGAGGAGGAAGACAACCATCAGTTAGAAAAGTGAGTAACGTATCATAGTAGGTAGGCGGCACAAAAAGCTATGTAGATTCTTCAACAGTTGGCTCAGTAACGTAAATTGCCGGTGTAGTGTCATCAACCCCCACCGGAGCTTCACCGGAATCCAACCGAGATAGAAAATCTGCCAAGGCATGTGCTGTGCCGGGTTTCATAGTCAAATTCCTATAATAATAGAACCCATCGAGCCAAGCGACCACCTAAATGTTGCTGCCGGACCAAATACGAAAGCGCGGCATGATCCACGTGGAAGGTGAATTTTTGGCCCAACAAATAATGCCGGAATTTCTTCACAGAGTACACCAACCCGAGACATTCTCTTTCGGTCACTGAATAGTTTCTTTCAGTAGGAGCTAGTCGGCGACTTGCATAATAGAGAGGTCGAAACCACTTGTCAGTTTGCTGCATTAAAACGCTTCCAATAGCTATGTCTGATGCATCGACAAAGACATGGAATGGGCGTTCCCAATCAGGGGGTTGCAAAATTGGAGCCTCCGTCAATAATCCTTTTAAACGATCAAATGCAATTTAGCATTCTGGAGTCCATTCGTACTGCCGTGGAGTACTAGTCATGAGCTGATTAAGTGGTGTTGCTAAATGAGCTAACCACCGTAAATGTCTGCCATGCCACCGGATTTGACCCAGGAAGCGCATAACTTCTTTCGGTGTTGTAGGGACTGGTACCTGCAACACGGATGCAACTTTATCCAGATCAACTTGTATTCCTTGTGCAGAGATAATTTGTCCAAGTAGTTTGCCACAAGATACCGCAAAAACTGACTTTGTTGGATTCAAGCATAATCGGTATTCGCGACATTTTTCAAAGCAACACCGTAAATGATACAGGTGCGCCCCCATTTTCCAAATAAGGAAAAATCATCCAAATATACTTGCATAAAAGTAGTCAAGTAGGGTGAAAAGACTTCTTGCATACACCGTTGAAACGTGCTCGGAGCATTCCTTAACCCAAACCACATTACCGTACAAGCATAAACTCCCCAATTCGTGATGAAAGCTATTTTCGGTATGTCCTGTTTTGCCATTCGCACCAGGTTATAACCACTATAGCCGTCCAAAAAGGAGTACATCTCATGCCCTGCCACTTTGTCTAGCATCGTGTCGAGAAAGGGGAGAGGAAATGGATCAGGTACCGTGGCCGCATTCAGTTTCTGGTAATCCACACAGATATGCAGCTGTTTATTTTTCTTCGGAACAATCACGATCGGAGATATCCATTCAGCGTGCTCGATTGGTACAATGAATCCCACCTTCAATAACCGATCGAGTTCTGCTTTGACCTATGCAGCATAATTGGGGTTCATTCGGTAACTGAATTGTTTAATTGGCTTTGCCTCTGGTTTGAGCACTACCCGATGTTGATAGATCCGCGGATCAAGACCTTTCATATCACGATAGTCCCAAGCAAAAACATCGGAAAACTCACGTAGGAGTCGAATCAAATCTTCTTGAAATGACTCAGACAATCCTGCCTTAATCTTAACAGGTTGCGGGTTAGCCTCATCACCCAAATTATATGTTACTAACTGATCTTCCGGGACATGAAATTGTCGAGGTTTCATGAGATCGTCAGCTAACTGTAAAAGATGATGTAGGATGGCTCCATCCATAGCAACCCTATCATCGGCATCCGCCTCTTTGGTCACTGGAACAACCATACACGCTACCTGACTCCACGTGTCCGCTACTGATTGAAGATCTACAGTACCTAAGGAGATCAGATCTTTATTGTTCTTCAGAAACGCCTCTTCCTCATCGTCAGATAAGCCATCCAACATGTGGACCGGCTCTACTACATATGGTATGGCATGAAGCTCGCAGGGCTGGATGGCATCTAGTTTAACAACATATCTATGGTGATGATCTTTGAAAGTCAATTCTTGCGCTGACCAATCCTGAACAACTTTGGCCTGTTTCAACCATGGTCGACCAAAAAGTAGACTGTAGTCGAGGCTGGATTCTGGTAGTTCGAGAACTACAAAAGTCATTTTGAACGTGGTACCCTACAGAGTAATTGGGATATTCCGTACTAAACCCACCGGATGGACTCGGGATTGGTCTGCCATTCTTACAAAAAATTGGACGGGCTCGATTTGGGTCCAGCCCAATTTCTTGCAGAGGACTGCAGTTGCTATATTCACACCCGAACCGCCATCAATTAGCACTTGAGTAATCTTTTGATTTTTATGCCAGACAGTGATTAATGCGACTAAATGATCCATCGTAGAATCAGTTTTCGGTTGTATGGTTGCAGTCGCTGGAGTACCGGGAGATCCAAGACTGACTTGTTGTTGAAATTGCTACCTAACTCCTGGCACCAATGCGAGCAACTATCCCAAAGGGAGTGTAATTGAAGCCTTAGATAGAATCTCCCATACCTGATCTGTTTGAATCGTACTCCTCACCGCTTTTGATGATGATTCTACTATTACTGGGTTAGGATTTTGTTCATTCTCTCTCGCCATTGGCAGGGGAACCTGTGTTACCGAAATTGGATCCGGAAACACAGTTTGCTCTTTAGCTGCCCATTGGCTAGCTTTGGTATACATTCGTTGCTGCTCACGGATACCATGTTCGAACACCTCAGCTGCTGGTTGCAACTGCCTACCCGATCTTGTCTGGACCACTGTTGCTTGTGATTCCACTAGTGAAATATAGACTATGTTGGTCATCGGGTTTTGACGCTCCTTCTTCCTTTTGTCGTATTCTGCTACATCCTTGCAAAATCTCCGGATGTGGCCAATCTCACCGCAAAAGTGACATCGAGGTGGTGGCAGGGAAGTACCGTCTGCTGATGTACCCACCTGCCATTGATTTGAATTAAAATTGGTATTCTGCTGTCCTCGATAATTTCTGTATCCTTGCGACTGATTGTTTCACATCTGTGGTGGCATGTAATGGGTGGCTAGCTGACCTGGTTCTTGTATAATAGCGTTGACAGCTGCTCATCCCTGCACTTTAGCATTATACGCACAATTTTCCGTTGAGTGTCTGGTTGTATTGCAGATGGCACAATACATCTGATTAAGGGCACATGTAGCACTAGTGTGCCCTTGATTTTTGCACTTGGTGCAATACATCTGTTTAACCGGATCATCTATTACATTCTTATTGGATTTCAGCCACTCCAAATCTTTGGTGAATCCTCCAACTTTATGCTCTAGTTGAAGGGCCATCGCAATAACAACATCTAGTGTCATAGCCCCCACACAGTGGATGATCATGATTTGTCTTAGCTGTGGGATCAGACCGTTAATGAACCACTACGTTATAACATCATCCGGTAAATTAGCATGTGGCGGAGGCAATTGTCTTAAATGAGTTCTAAACAATGTGGCATATTCCTGAACAGTCTGGTGCGGCTTCTGTCGATTATTCTGCAAATAGTCGAAGATTTCGGCAGGATTCTTCTTCAATTGGAACCTCTGTAAAAACGCATCCCTTACCGCATCATAGTTAACAAAATGGTTGATATCATACTCTGTTAACCACCTCGCTGCTTCATTGACTAATGTTGCCTGAAATATGATGGCCTTGTACGCCAGATCGGGTGGATGGTTCAGCACTGCATAGCTTATCTCAAAGGTGTGCACATGTGCATCAGGGTCGTCACCTGGAAATCCACCGAACTTTGTGTAAGTCACCCCGATTGGAACCGATCGAAGTGGAGGTGGCTGTTGCTGTTGCTACTGATGTTGTTGCTGTTGTTGCTGCTGTTGACCACTCATTGTGCTATTAGTGGTACGGTTGCTGTCTCCTGAGTTTTGAGGGGATGTCTCTTGTCCTTCGAAATCTGTATGATCCGACTGCTCACCTTTCGACTCAAAAATAGCGTTCAGTCTCTTACGTATCTCCAAATCAAATAGTCTATCCTCAGCTTTGGTATCAAAGGTAGGCAAGTTTGCCCCGAATAGCGATGTACGTAATAAAGAGCCACCAGGGAGTATCACGCTGTCACTGGCAAACTGTAAATTCCCACCAACTGGTACCGAACTTTCACCGGAACTTATCGAACTTTCACCGAAACAGGGTATACTTCCTCCGGCAACGATCTCTCTGGGTAACACAACTTTTTCCTCGGAAAGGTTCAAATTCTGACCAAATGGTATCGAATCAACTGAGCACTACGTCCCTGTACACTCAGAAGTTACTGCACCTTCTTTAGAACGTATCAGAATTACACAAGAATCTACCGGAATCTCATCATTATCACCAAACTGGTACCGAAATCTCGACTAACTGGCTCCGATTCTTCGGCAACTGGGTTTAAATGGCCTGTAGTTCTACCACATGGGGGTGTCCTTAATAAATTTGGTACTGTCCAGGGATGCTGATCTCTCCTATACTTCGGATAAGACTCGCCGGACCGAGTAACCGGCATATATCACCTCTGCACCACTTGCCTTATGTACTGCTCCACCTTACTGATTATTCTCAATCCATTGCCATCTTCCCACATACGGCGCCAGTGTTAAAAGTGCGTTTTCCGTCATAGACACTTTTAAGTTCTTTTCGGCTTCTTGGGGATGGTAGGGGTCTGATAAATCAGAGGCCCTGTATCTTATTTTCCCATTTAACTCATCAAGTAAGCAATATGTTATTACCTAGTATCGAATTCTCTATACAGGTTTACTGTTCATACTTTGGTTAAGCTTTTTCATAGTAGGTAACACGGAATTAGTAATTATCGTCGCACAGACTTGTTATCGATAACATAACATTACTATGTTAATCACAAATTAATGTAACTTAACAAAGTAAGAGTTACAGTACTCAGAATTTAAGAACGCTGCACTACGGCGTCTCCACAGGCCGCAAATCGCCCAGATAGATAGTCTGGCGATCCCGTTCCTCACTACCAGAGAACTACCGTAATGTCTTTTCATTAATTGATAAAAAGGGTACAACACTTCGCTACGACCTTTCGGTATGTGCGGTATAGGAAAATATAATATTTACATAATGCCAATCCGGTGCCTTACAGAACTTCTCAGAGCTTGTTCTCAATGCACAATTAATCATTTGATGTGATTTAAAGTGCTATAGACTCAGCACACTATCTATTTCTTTGCTACAAAGTTTTCATTAGCATTGATTTTCTCAATCTCGAGATATACTCACATCTCTGCTCATTGGTTTGCATATTGTAGTACCCCGAAAATATCGGGCTAGTCCTGTAACTTGCTAAGCATCATTCTCAGTGTATACTTAATTATTTTTATTGCAATAACTCGTGATTGGTAGATATCTAAGTTAAATAGATACCACCAAAAGGAATTTGACTAATTTCAAGTAGGTTGAGAGCACTATTCATTCCACAAAACATGTATAGAGACTAAAATAGCAAGTCTATGATCTTGATTCAACTTTCTACTCATCTATTTTGATCCATTGATTAGAGGATCATGTTGCAAAACACATAGGTGATTATTTCTCATGGGGTCCACTACACTCTCCACAACTTGTTCTTGGCTAGTGTGAAGCAAGGTTTTGCACTACCACTTCATCTCTAGGATCTATCCAAAATCTCCTCCAATACTGGTATCATAATAGCAACAACAAGCAAGATGGGAGATGGATTTCCATCATTCATTGATGAATTGGACATAAGAAACTATCCAGCATTGTCTTTAAGGATGCAAGTATACCTCCAAGGAAGAATATTATATGGATACATCTTTGGAGATGAGGAAATGCCAATATTCAGAAGCAAACATCAACGTAAAACAGAAGAACAAGAAATGCTACCTACATGATGTGCAAAGGATGCTCTAGCCAGGTCTTATATAATTATACTCAATATTTGATTTCTTATTACCTCACATTAGGAATTGCAAGACCTCCCAAGAGACTTGGGAAGTAGTTTCTTCATACTTCTCATCAAATACAAGGGCTAGGAAGAACCAGCGATGGATGGAGTTCACAACCTTGCAGAAGCAACCAATGCAAAGTGTAGCTGACTATGTAACCAAGATGAAGGATGTAGCTGACCAACTTGGAAGCAATGGAGCAGAGAGAGAAGAGGAGCAGATAGTAAGGCAGATTTGAAATGGCATCAAAGCTGTTGATAAGTGGGAGTCCTTCACCATAGCAATGGACTTATATATGGATATGCAAATACCTGACCTCAACACATTGATGGGGCAACTCTTCACCCATGAGACAAAGCTCAACAAAAATAGAAGAAACTCTAGAGGTAATCAATCTTCTTCCCTTTACACATATAGGAATAAAAGTAAACATAAAGGCAAAGGTAAAAAGAATGAAGAAGAGGCTAGTACCTCTCAAGTGGACTTCAAAGTTAGAGGAAGAGGTACTAGAGGAAGGGGCAGAGGAGGAAAGCAAGGCGGGGGGGATCCTACAACACCTCACCTTGCAATATCTGTGGCCTAAGCAATCACACCACAAAATAATGCTTCAAGAACACAAGGAATCAATCCCAGTAACAAAGGATTTAGAGTTAGTAGGGATGTGGTGTTTGATGAAAATAATTCATGGTTTGAAGATGATTGCAGGAAGATCAAGTTACCTAATGACTTGGAGAGTGATTTTCCAACTCTGACTCAAGAAGATCAACAAATACGAGAAGATGTCAACTCAGAGGATGAAGAGTAGATTGAATTCAAGGCTTGGAAGTCAAAAGGCAAGACCAAGTTCAAGCAATTGCAGGACATTATAGAGTCTTCCAATCAAGCACTCAGAAGATCTCAAAAGGAAAGTAAAAAACCCATAAGGTATGGTTATGACACATCATTAGTCACCAAGAATTCTGTATACATGACTAAAGAATCTATGTTAGAAGAGCCTTCTTCATTTGAAGAAGCCAATGAGAAGAAAGAATGGAGAGAAGCCATGCAAGAAGAAATTGAAGCACTTGAGGTGAACAACACTTGGGATTTAGTTACCAAGAAACCAAGCATGAAGGTAATTGGATCCAGGTGGATATATAAAGTCAAGAAGAATTCAAATGGTTCTATAAACAAGTATAAAGCAAGGCTAGTAGCAAAGGGGTTTGCTCAAAGCCATGGAGTGGATTATGAGGAGGTTTTTTCACCTGTGGCTAAGATGCCAACAATTAGGGTTTTGGTAAGTATTTCTACTTCAAAAAATTGGAACCTATACTAGTTAAATATTAATAATGCATTCCTGAAGGATGGATCTCAGAAGAAGTTTACATGGCTCAAAACTAGGTTATGTATGCAAGCTAAGGAAAGCACTCTATGGTCTAAAGCAGCTCCTAGAGCTTAGAACCATATACTTGTCACATATTTGTAGGATCAAGGATTTATTGTTAGCAAAATAGATTCTTCTTTGTTCATAAAGAAGACTAACTCAAAATTTATTTACTTATGTATCTATGTGGATGACATTATCATTATAGGGAATGATGCCAATGACATCAAGCAAATCAAATCTCAAATGATGGAAGAGTTTAAGATCAGTGACCTTGGTTTGTTAACATACTTTCTTGGTTTAGAACTTGTATTTACAGATTCTGGAATCTTTATTAATCAAAAGAGAAATACATTCATATTATGCTGGTGAAATTCAAAATGGAGAACACATAAATTGCAGGTACACCCATGGAACTCAAACAAAAACTTAGTTCTCATAAGGGAGAACTCCTTGATGATATTACATGTTAACAAAAGCTTGTTGGGAGTCTCAAATATGCAACCCTAACAAGAGTGGAAATATGTTATGGAGTAAGTACAGTAAGCCAATTTACGCATACACCAAGCAAACCCAAAATATCTAAAGGGTACCATAAATGAAGGGTTGTTTTATCCATTTACTTCTGATTTGGATATCAAGATGTATTTTGATGCAAATTGGGATGGCTCCAAGGATGATAGGAGGAGCACTTTTGGTTACCTATCGTTTGCAGGTTCAAAGGTAATATCATGGTCATCAAAGAAACAACGAATTGTAGCATTGTCATCAACAGAAGAAAAATATAGAGGCTTAGCAAATGTAACACAAGAGGCTATGTGCCTCAAACTACTCTACACATATTTGGGGATACATTCTTTCTCTCCAATGATTTTTGGAGATAACACTAGTTCACTTCATTTGGCTACTAGTCCTATATATCATGCAAGGACTAAGTACATTGAAGTGCACTATCATTATGTAAGAAAAAAATGACTAAGCGAAGACATCCAATTGTCCTATGTATCAAACAACCTTCAATGTGTAGATGTACTCACAAAATCTTTGGATGAAACTAAGATGAACATGTTCAAGATGATGATTGGCTTGCAGGAGATCAAGGAGGAATGAAGCCCAAACATGTTAGGCTTGCGGGGGAGCTGTTGGTGTTAAAGACTTCAAGCCTACATAGTTGGATAACTAGCATGTATCTCATATAGTCACATATGATCATTCCGTTGTAAAAATCAATTACCTTTTATCCTTATAAAAGTGCACATGACAATTGCACTAACCCCAAAAGGAGTTAGGAGGAATCAAATCTCAAATTCTTGATGGATAATAGATGGGAGAATAAAGCCTAAGGTCTAGGACTCACTTTATGGTGAGAATTTGAATTTGAATTCAAAGCTTGGATCCAACTTCAACTATAAAAGTGGATAGAAAAGGTTTGCGTGAAGGAGCCCGATTAGAGAGATCAATTGAGAGGGACTTGTGTGATTAGTGTGCTCATCCTTTAGCCACTTCACTACCCTCACATTGTGCAATTTAATATTTCCAATGTCATTTTACTATTATGTGATTTAATACATACACTTTGATCATATCTCTACTTCACTTCTCTATTATGATCATCTCAAAATAGTGAACTTCTTAGAGCTTGTTCTTAGTGCATAGTTAATCATTTGATGTGATTTAAAGTGCTATAGACTCAAAACACTGTCTATCTGATAGCTACAAAGTTACATTAGCATGGCTTTTCTCAATCTTGAGATATATTCACATCTGTGCTCACTGGTCTGCATACTATAGTACGTCGAAAATATCGGGCTAGTCTTGTAACTTGCTAAGCATCATTCTCAGTGTATGATTAATTATTTTTATTGAAATAACTCATTATTGGTAGATATCTAAGTGAATTAGATACCACCAAAATGATTTTGACTAATTGCTAGCAGGTTGAGCGCACTATTCATTCTACCGAACATGTGTAGAGACTAAAATAGCAAGTCTATGATCTTGATTCAACTTTCTACTCATCTGTTTTGATCCATTGATTAGATGATCATGTTTCAAAACACATAGGTGATTATTTGTGATCATTAGCTAGCTCAAGGGGTCCACTGCACTCTCCACAACTTGTTCTTGGTTGGTGTGAAGCAGGGTTTTGCAGCACCACTTCATCTCTAGAATCTATCCACCATCTCCTCCAACACTAGTGTCATCCATGATTGGGTCAAGGACACTATGTGGGTACATTAGAGAGGATAGGAACTTAAGCAAATATATTTGGAAGAGGGACCAGACCACCAAGGTAATACTAGTATGATGCAATCAATTGGTGTCTACATGGAGCAAGAAATGGTGGACCAAGTGCAGTTAGAGCCTGAGGAGAAAGAAGAAATTCTAGCTTGGCTTCAAGTAGGGAATTCATTCTCTTGTTATGGAATTTTTCTAAATGCTTATGAAGGAAAGGAGGAGAAAGTACATGTTGCCATATTGGGAGAACCAATAACAGACCACAAAAGGGGGAGAAAGACACCTCTTAAATGCAACTTTGATGAAGCTATTACAACTACAAGGAAGGAAACTACTGAGGTTAAAGACAAGGTAAAGCCAAGTGGTTAAGAATCTTCTTTTCTTATTCAAGAAATCCTTGGAGGATGCATGCAAATCAAAGATGAAAAAATTGAAATTTAGAGTACAGTTGCTTATGACAATCAGTCTATGTGGGAGAAAGTATGGGAAGAACACAAAGTCAAAGATGAAAATGTAGACACATTGGTGGGAAAAAACCCAATCAAGGAAGTTCAATTAGGCACCCAAGAAAATACTCATCTAGTTTTAGTGGCTACTTGGTTGTGGAGGTACCATGAGCTGCTTGAAAAGGTAGCAACTTTCTTGAAACCTTATGCAGGTGTATTTGCCTGCCATTATAAAGATTTAGAAGGAGTGCCTTCCCGTTTTGGAGAACATATAATTCCTCTCATTGAAGGAGCTAAACCGATAAGAGGTAAAAGTTATAGATTAAATCCAAAATATGTTGAAGCTATTTACTTAGAGATACAAAAATAGAGGATGCAAGAATTATCATTCCTATGGAACATTCAGAGTGGCTCTTACCCATGGTTATTGTGCGAAAGAAGAATACAAATAAAATCAAGATTTGTGTGGATTTCATAGCACTCAACAAGACAAGTACCCCAGATGGATTTCCCATGCCTTTTGCATAGCATATCATTAAGCAAGTGGTTGGACATGCACTATACAATTTCATGGATGGATTTAGTGGATATAATCAAATATCCAACCATTTTGAGGACCGTGAGAAAATTTCTTTTATTACACCATGGGGCACATATGTGTATGTTAAGATGCCATTTGTGTTGGTGCAAGTCAACTACCAATTGATGTTTTGGATGAAGGATTGAATTCAAAGATTGAAGAAAAGATTAACTATGAAGCTTGAAGATAGTGCACATTTAGGAAATGAAGACTTGTATACATATGTACATTAAACTTATAGTTAGCTCACATATATCTTTTGTAATGGTAATGAGCTTGTACATATATGCCTATATATACAAGTAAAAAGTTAGGAAAAGCATGAGAGAGCATGAGATGAGAAGAATTAGAAGTTGTAATAGTCATTAGACACTTTTAGAAGTGAGGAATATCTCTCTCATTATTCAGATGTAAATGTTTTGAGTAAAGGAAAAAGTTGCGCCCGATATTTTGCTGTGTTCTCCTTCTATGTTTGATTTTTTCAAGAATCATTTTTTAGATGTCTAATTCCATATTAATGCTTCTATGGTTAAGATTTGAGAGCCTAATTGTAAACAGGCTGAGAGAATTTAGTGAAGGAACATTTGTATGTGAACAAGTGATGAGTGTGTTTTGAAACAAGCACAATCTTGATGATCAGTACTTAGTGCACAATGTAAAGTTTTGCACAAATGATGATTCAAAATCTAAGTTGGAAGGTAAGACATCTATATCTAAAAGAATGTGCTTAAACAAGTTCTAGTTTGGGAGAGCCATGTGTTAAAAGTTTCAGGTGTCATAGTCGACTCTACAAGAGCACAATTTCAGACATAGGTAGATTGTTTGGATCATTTCTCAAGATCTACTTAATCATTTGAGATGTTTTAACTTGGAAAGGGTGCGTAATCTCTAAACAACAGCTTCTACAAAGTTTCATTAGAAAATTTACACATTTGATCAATCAATGAGTGAGTTACGTGCATCAGATTTTTTTGAGTAGTGACTCTCTTCACGGTTAGTTCCAAAATTTGATAATCTGGTATTGATCCTTCAAATTGGTAAAGTTTTTGAGTTATTCTTGATATAGAAGTGTTCTAACATCAAGGACTACTTGTTCTTTTGGAGATTAACACAGAAATGCCCCATACACCTTCAACAAAACTATCAGTCTTATTTTTGGATCCTTGCTACTAGAAGCTCTTAGAATTTTCACGGATGACTTTTCATCCTTTTCAGGCTCTTACATAGAGATTCCTCTAGATTTCTTGGATAATCACTTGATCCAAGTACAAAAGGTTTTGAAGAGATGAAAAAAGACAAAACTAAAGTTGAATCCTAATAGGTGTCACTTCCTAGTGATAGAAGGGACTCTACTGGGACATGTGGTATTTGCTAAAGTTATGGCTCTTGACCCAGATAAAATTGTATCTATACTGAAGTTACCAAAACCCAAATCAACATACTAAATTTAGAGTTTTTAAGGGCATACTGGTTATTACAGGAGATTTATTAAAATGTATGCAGAGATAACTAGGCCGTTGGATAGGCTTAGAGGTAAAGAAGTATCCTTCAAATGGGATAAGGAAGAGGAAAAAGCTTATCAGACATTAAGGTCCCAACTAGTGGTTGCACCAATCCTGATCACACCAGATTCTTCAAAGATTTTTCATGTACATGTAGATGCAAAGTGCATATGTAGTGGGTGCAGTCCTAACTCAACACAGTGAAGAGTACAAGCTTGACAGACCCATTTAGTATGCCAGTTAAATTTTGAGAAAGGCTGAAAAGAATTATAGCACCAAAGAGAGGAAAGCCCTAGCAATGGTTTTTGTTGTCCAAAAGTTCCACCACTATTTGCTAGGCGTGAATTATCTCATCATAAATGACCATCAAACACTTAGGTACTTATTAAATAAGCCACAAGCAATTGGTACAATATGGAGCTGGCTTCTTTTGTTCCAAGAATTTGATTTCTCTAGCACATAGACCTAGTAGAGAAAATGTTATGGTTGATCACATGTCTAGGATTAATATACATGATGAAACAATTCGAGTTGAAGATGACTTTCCATATACTGAATTGTTCTCAATCAAGGTACAAGGATGGTATGCTGACATAAAGAATTTTATTACTACTCGTATGTATCCAACTCATGCAAGTTTTGTGCAAAAGAAGAGGCTGCTAATTAAGAGCAGACCTTTTACATTCATTGAAGGAAAATTGTATAGGTATGGAAGGAAAATCGATTGAGGAAGTGCATGGAAGAAGAGGAGGTAAGGCAAATCCTTACAACTGCACATGAAGGTCCAGGTGGTGGGAATTTCCCTGGACACATTATGAGTCAAAGAATTCTGGATGCTGGCTTATGGCGGACCAAAATATTTAGAGATGCAGATGATAGGGCTAGAACATGTGATGTCTATCAAAGGTGTGGCCCAAAGTCCACAAAGCAGAGACAAAATCCTTTGGTTGTTTCCCCATCATGACAATCATTTGAGAAGTGGGGGCTAGATTTTGTAGGGCCCATCTACTCTACATCAGTCTTGAAAAAAGAGAAGTATCTATTGATTGCCACCAACTAAGCAACAAAGTGGGCCGAAGCTATTTCTTCTCCTAATTGCATAGCACAAATAGTTATAGATTTCCTTTACAATAACATTATTTGTAGATTTGGGTGTCCTCTTGAAATTTGCATAGATCAAGGAACTCATTTTGTGAACAAGGTTCTATATGAAATTTCTAACAGGTACAAGGTTTTACATAGGACTTCTTGTGCCTACTATTCAAGAGCTAATGGATAGGCAGAATCCACTAATAAGGTATTGATCGCTATGTTAAGGAAGGAATGTATGTTGCAACCCGTATCTTGGGGCATGGCTTATCAAGGTACCCTATGGGCGTACAAGTTGGCTTGCAAAGAAGCAATAGGATACTCCCCATTCTAGTTGGTCTATGGGGTAATACCCATTGAACCCTTTGAATTTCTACATGTCTCACCGAAAATTGCATTTATGCATGGAAAGAAAAATTTTGGTGTCTCTGATAGACTTGACACACTGCACAAAGTGGAAGAGATTCACTTACATTTAGCAAAACAAGTGCAAGAGACTCATGATCAGAATCTATGGGCCAGTAGCGTACAAATAGGCATGTTAGTCCTTTTCCATAAGCCGCTACTCCAAGCACAAGTACGGGGAAAGTGGCTTCATCATTGGGAAGGCCCTTACAAAATTAAAACAATGCTTAAATGGGTTGCAGTGGAGTTAGAGACCCTAAAGGAGAGGTACTACCATTCGTCAACATATCAAGGCTCAAGGCCTATCATCAACAAAAATAAAGTTCTTTAGATACTTGACAAAGAAAGATTTTTCTAGGTTGTATATAATCTTTCAATAGAATTGCTTTTCACTCAGTTTATTTTCACCAAATGCAAAACTATTTCTCTAGATTTTTTTGGAATATTATAGACAATTCATTGGTCAGATTAGGATACACCATGGTGCATTGTAAAATATATATATATATATATATATATATATATATATATATATATATATATATATATATATATATATATATATATATATATATATATATATATATATATATATATATATATATATATATATATATACGTGTGTGTGCATATATATAACTCTCCCAAAAAAAATCTCTATCCCACATCCTACCTTTACACTATCTCTACCCTCCCTCTATCATTTCTCTAATTTCTCCCTCCTCCCCTACCCTCTCTTTCTCCTCTCTCATAGCCCCCCACCCCTTGCCCCGAACCCCCAATCCCGCTCCCCTTATTTTTTTAATCTACTACATAAAGACCCTCAAAGGCCTTGATTGTAGGCCAACAGGAGCCAAAGATTTCTAAGTACTCTCCCATCCCCAACAAATTTATCCCCATGCCCTCGCCCACTCCCCTTTCCCTGCCAGTCATTAGTTACTCCTATGCACTGTCACATAATTTCACACCACCTTTACCATCTGCCATGCATTCATTTCCCATTTTCCACATCCATTTCCCACATCCACTTCTTCTCCAGACTGGTACATTTGGAGCATCATCATAGATGCTCATGTTACTTGTTTCTTTTTTTTGGTTCTACAAGTGGTTTTTTGTTCTTTTTCTCTCCGAGATGGAGAGCCCATTAAGTGGTTGGCAACAATTGAGCCAATCAAAGTCAAAGTGGTCAAAGTCAAGTTGATCAAAGTCAAAGTGGTCAAAGTCAAGTTAGTCAAAGTCAAAGTGGTCAAAGTCAAGCTAATAAAAGTCAAAGTGATCAAAGTCAACTTGGTCAAAGTCAAAATGGTCAATTGTAGAAGTGCTCAAAGGTCAAAGTGATGTCATTGCAAGCAATGCACAGATGGTGCAAAAGTGAAAAGTGGTGCACAGGTGGTGAATAAGTGATCGAGAACAAGGATACATAGGTAGTGCACAAATAATTGTTTACAACAGTTTTGCTAAGAAGTTGAATCTTGGTTGCAAATTGTCTTTTTGTAAGGTTTTCAAGGGTTTTAAATTGGTTGGAAACAAAAGTGTATGTATGGCCCCCCATTTAAAATTTTGTTTTTCTCCTAGAGTCACTATAGGAAAAAATAGGGAGTCGTTGGCTGTACACATTTTGGGACATTCTTGGGACATCAAAGTAAGCACCAAGATATGCTATCAGTTAGGAGCAGCATATGTAAGTGAATTGAGACAAAGAATGGACATTATTCTTGGAGTTAGACTAAGCAAGTGAGAGCATAGTCTACACTAAGGGAGAAGAGAAAGACACTAGGAACCAAAGTGCAACATAGAGAAGCAAGGGTGAGCAAAGTGTGCAAGAACTGTGATCTAGTTTGCAAAGAAAGAGTGCAGGGAACCAATAAGGAAGGCAATCAAGGTGCCACAAGGTACCATTGAGGACGCATGCGCATGGACAGAAGGTGTCCCTCCCTTCTACTCTATTGGAAGCTTTAGTGTAAGGTGTGAACAAGAGCAAGCTCTTGGAGAAGGTGGAGGTGTGGTGCAAAGAAGGTTGATGGCATAAGGAAATTTCGTTATCTTTTACCCTTGTGTATGTGTGTATTCTTTGGGATTAAGCCCTCTACATAGAGAACACTCGGTCTTGTTTTAGACGTCATCATTGTATTTTCTACTGGTAATCAATATACAAAAGCTTTTGATGTATGTGTTCCACTTCTTCTTCTTCTTTCTTCTCTTACAAATATTCAAGTCCTTTTCTGCAAAAGAATCCCCCAACACCTAGAATGCCAAGATTCATCAACAAAATCAAATTTGTCGATTTACATTACCAAACAATGGAGAGAGGAAAGTTAGTGAGACTTGCCAACACTGAATGGGTAGAGAGACCAACAATAGCAACAACAATAGATCCATATGCAAAAGATATAAGTGTGAATATGGGAGATCAAACATCCAATAAGCTATGTTGCCGCAATATTCATCTATTCATTTTGAAGATGCAATTCTCTTGGGGAAGGACAATATGGAACGATCCATAAAGTCAAAATAATTGACGTGAGATTCATCAACAAAATCTTTGCCGCAAAATCATTCAAATTACATGGTGGTGACTTACTAACATGTGATAATGAAGTTCTGAATGAGGCCACCATTTTAGCTATTACACATAGTGGAATAATTAGTCCACTTGCATTAGCAAGGCATCGTAATAAAAGCCCATGTCTCATTTTCAAATTATGGAATGGTGGTACCTTAGACATGGCTCGAGAAAATGAAAAAAGATTACTTAAATGTACCATTAAGTAGAAGTATCAAAGACGTAGAAGGAGATATAGCAATAGTGAAGAAAAATACTTGGAAGCTAATCAATGGATTATTGCAAATAGTGCCATTCATACACACCTTTAATATTTCCCATAATGATCTCCATCCAGGCAACATACTATTGCATTTTGAAGGCGAGCATTCTTATATCAGACTATGTGTCTTTGTAAGAGCAATGCATTTACCTACAGAAAAAAGTTCTCCAAAGCTACCTAATCTCAAAATATCAACTACAAATTAGTGGTGTCAAAAGTATTGGTGGATTGCACCCAAATATATGTCCACTAGCCCTCCACCATTTGATAAAATCAAAGAGACCTATATGATTTCAATACTCCTATTGCAACTTTTTAAATACATAGATCTAGATAATTACCTCATTGATAGAAATGGGGTTTATATGCTTAAATATGATATAGAACTAAGATGTGATGAAGATGTATCAAAAAGAGTAGACACACATGAATTACTTAGAGTATTCTCGAATCTAGTTCAATATGGTTTAAATATATCCATTACTGATGGATTAAGACCATATTGAAAACAATGTGGGTTCATTTGAATTATGTGGATTCATTTGAATTAAGTGGAGTAAATGATGTGGACCAATTTGAATTATGTGGAGTAAATGATGTGGACTCATTTGAATTAAGTGAATAAATGATGTGGATTCATTTGAGTTATGTTGATTAAATGATATGGATTCATTTGAATTATGTGGATTAAATGATGCATATTCATTTGAATTATGTGGATTAAATGATGCAGATTCATTTGAATTAAGTTGATTAAATGATGTGGTTTCATTTAAATTATGTGCATTCATTTGAATTAAGTGGAGTAAATAATGTGGATTCTTTTGAATTATTTGGAGTAAATTATGTGGATTCATTTTAATTAAGTGGATAAATGATGTGGATTCATTTGAATTATGTGGATTCATTTGAACTACATGGATTGTGGTATCATTTGAATTATGTGGATTTATTTGAATTAATTGGATTAAATGATGTGAATTCACTTCAATTATGTGGTTTGAATGATGTGGATTCATTTGAATTAAGTTTGAATTAAGTAGATTAAATGATGTGGATTCATTTGAATTAAGTGGATAGTGATGTGGATTCATTTGAATTATATTGAGTAAATGATGTGGATGCATTTGAATTATGTGGATTCATTTGAATTAAGTGGATTAAATAATGTGGATTCATTTGAATTAAGTGGAGTAAATAATGTGGTATCATTTGAATTATGTGGATTCATTATTCTAATTTTGTGGATTAAATGGTGTGGATTTGTTTGAATTAAGTGGTTTGGGCTGATGTTGTTTCATTTGAATTAAGTGGATTAAATTATGTGGTATCATTTGAATTATGTGGATTTATTATTTGCATTATGTGGATGAAACGATGTCGATTCATTTGAGGTAAAACTAATGTTTTTGTTTTGCAAATTTGAAGGATTTAAAACCAAAGGGATTAGAAGGAGAAACATTATCAATGAAAGATGTAAAACATCTTTGTCTAGATAATTTTTTTTGTGATGTTCTTTCAAGTTACAGGAAGGGCAAAAAAAAGCAAGACCATTAAAGCTTTATGACTTACAACATAAAGGATTAGTAGAAACTACTTTGACACTTTGTTCAAGTTGAAAGATCATTACCAAACAATAATCAAATAGCATTATATTTCATTTGAAAAGTTTTTGTACAAGATATTCCTCACCGACCTATAGATTGGGATGATCGCCCGAAGAATGCAAGTATAGATTTGGGCGGTCCTCAAAATCTTGTAGAGGCCCTCTTCCTCGAAATCGGTCCTATATTCTACTACCTGAAGAACATAACCTTATCCATGATTTATCATCACAGGTAGTAGAACTATACAATGAAGGATTAACAATTGCTAGATTACGAAGAACAATTGATGATCAACAAAAGAGAATTGATGATTTTGAAAATCAAGTGAAAATTTTACAAATATCTCTCGATGCATATGAGAACATATATTGAAGAATATCAAAGGCATTGTCATCTTTTGATCATTTCACAATTGATGAATCATTGGATTAATAAAAACATTGAGTAGACAAGCCACTTTTTGTAACCAAAGACATCACTTTATGATAAAGACATCGTTTTTGCAACTGATTCTAACGAAAGTATTCAGAGTACGTTTTATTCATTTTGAATATCATCATCTATTATAGGTACCATGCCATCTAATTCTTCCATGTCTGAACCATTGTTGTGATCTACATCTAAATCATGATCACTCCATGAATCATTTATTAAAATTTCATGAGTTTGAAATTCTTCAAAAGTTTGTTGAGTTGTTGTAGAAGCTATCTTGGTTGGTGCATGTAACAAATGCAAATTACAGAAAACATATACCAAATCATTGGCATGTGATACACTTGAGAAATTTCTTTGTTTTAAATGAAGAAAATCATATGCACTCCAATTACGTTCACAACTATCGCGTGAAGCCATTACTAAAAGCACTCTCATAGCTATATGTTGCAACTCCATTGCTTCACCTCCATACTCTTTCCACCATATAGGAGGTGGATGCTTTTGAATTGCTTCAATGTGCCATAGATCTTCTAAGCACAATATAGGCTATTGCAAATTGTGTAGCACAAAAGATATAAAGTGCTTTATTGGGAGACTTTGAACAAAAGAGCAAATATGAAAATTGATTCTCTTAGATAAATTTGACCACATGATTTGCATCTAATAAATTTTTTTTAATGAAAGGTAATCTACCTATATCTTTCAATAATAGATTTAGTGTATGAGCTGTGCATGGAACCCAAGTTATGCCTTCATACTTGTTTTGTATTGCGATTCCAACACTTAAAAAATTGGATGCATTATCATTCACTATTGCAATGAAATTCTTCAAACCACCCGCACAAGATATAGCATGTTCATATATCTTTATAAGAAAAGCTGAACTTTTGTATTTAAGAGAAGTATCGAATGCTTCCAAAAACATACTTCTGTTTGGACATATAGCCATGCCATCAATCAATGGCTCCTTCTAACAACTGGTCCATCCATCTAGTGCTATTTTGCATCCATACATGTGTACATAATCAAGCACTATTCGTTTTAAAATACCTTCAGTACTTTTCTTCACTTTATCTACATAGTCTGTTTGCATTTTATCTAATCCGGCATGGTGAATCCTTTCTTTGCAGTTGACATCAAAACATCTTTGAAAATAGGATTATGACTAACATTGAAAGGAATCCCACATGCTAAAAATGATTGAGTTCATTTAAGATGAAGCTCAAGGCAATCTTGCTTTTCAAAAGTTATACATCTTGTGTTCTATGATTTAGTATGAACAAAGCATGGTGACACATTATTAGATCCATCATTTTTACTACATTCACTAGGTCCACTTTTTCTTGAAGTAGCTGGAGAAAATGGAGCACATGTATCTTGATTATTTTTGAAAATAGTTTGTGATACTTGAGTAGAAATATCACGAGGATCCTCTGTTATCATTGATACATCTACTCGTTCTTGATATTCACTTGGACTACTTCAAAAGTACTATGAAGTACCCATGCTTCTAAATCCTTTTGATGTGATACCTTGAGATCTACATTTGTTTGCATAAATTACAAAGTGTACCCCCATATCACTATCTAGATTAGAGCATCTTTCCCCATTATTACCTATACTAAAAGGATGCTTCTTTATCCATATTAAATTGCCTACATAATGATGTCCACAACATTTGCATTGTATTGTGGAGAGTGTTTTACTCTCTTGATGAATAATCACATATGGCGATTCTTTTCCCTTTCCCATAATGCTTGCTTTATGAAGACTTTATATCTACAAAAAGACAACATAAATCAATATTAAATAACATATACATTCCACTAAATATATCTCAAAACATATACAAACTACTTTGAATCTCTCTTAAATTTTTTAAATCTATTAATCTATGTATTTATCCATCTATTTGTTTATATTTCTACCTCTTGATATAAAGAGATAGATTTTAACTGATAATCATACATGCACATACACTTACACATACTATTGTGAAGTAAGAATCAATGTTGAGTCAGACAATCACAATAGATTTTAATTCTCAATCATACACACACATACTATTGTGAAGTATGAATCAATGTTGAGTTAGACAATTACAATAAATTTTTATTCTGAATCATACACACACATACACTTACACATACTATTATGAAGTAAGAATCAATATTTAGTAAAAAAAATCACAATAGATTTTAACTCTCAATCATACATACACATACACTTACACATACTATTGTGAAGTAAGAATCAATGTTGAGTCAGACCATCACTATAGATTTTAAATTCTTGATCATATGCACATACACTTACACATACTATCATGAAGTAAGAATCAATGTTGATTCAAACAATTACAATAGAATTTCATTCACAATTATACACTCATATGCACATACAAATACTATTGGATGAAACTTTGATGGATCACTTTACAATTCAAGGGATCTGAGAAGGTGTTAATAAGTCTACAAGACAAAGCCATTTAGAGACCGAAGTTAAAATCTTTTCCAACATATACAATAGATTTTAACTCACAATCATACACACACATACACATGCACATAAAAAATCACAATAGATTTTCACTCACAACCATACACGCACATACACATACACATGCTATTGTGAAGTAGTAATCAATATTGATTCAAACAATCACAATCCAGTTTTACTCACGATCATACACACACATACATATACTATTGAGAAGTAAGAATCAATGTTGATTCAAACAATCACAATAGTTTTTAATTCATGATTTAAAAAAATGAAAATATTTTTCCTTATTTTTTAAATACTAAAAGACTATATATTTTTAATAAGCGCTTATACCTTGTTCTTTGTATGAAACTTTAAATTTGCAAAAAACAAAATAACTCTGATTAGGTTTAATTTTGATGACCTTCTTTTATAAAACATTATTTGAAGGAGTATTTTTTGATCAAAATATTTTTTATTGAAAAACTTTCAATCAATATTTTTTTACTGAAATAGTTCTAAATCACCATGCAAAAATATTTTCTCATGTCCGAATACGTTGATGTGGCACCAAATAATTTGGTTGAATAATAAGGGTTCAATTTAAAATTCCATGATTATTCACAAATAATAAAATTGTCGAAATAACCAATAATGCAACTGAGGTCTGCAAATTCATCCTCTTCATGTTCTTCCCCTCCCAATAGTTCTTCTTCCTCTAGAGGTTTGGGTACAAATATTTCATGATCCATCTTATGGACCAGTGTTGATCCTCGTTCTAGAAGACTTGGTGGGGGTTCCAACAGTAGAGGTGATGGTTACTCATGTTGCCTATCATCTTCATCTTTATCCCTATGTCTTTTTCTCCTCTTCTTGATATTCCTCATTCTCTTGTCTTTGACAATCTCTTCTTGTACTTCTTTGTTTTTAGTAGGTTCAACCGGCTTGATCTTCTTTGGAGCCACAATATTCCTCTGTTATTTTTCCATACAAAACATGTCAAACAATTTCTTAAATTCTATTTCTCTCTTTACAAATGTCGCTTCTGGTTTTATATTGATTAGACTTTCATGGAGCTTTTCATATGTCTGTAATTTGTCTTCTATCAAACTAGTATCTTTATTAGAGAAATCTTCTAATACCCTCTGATATCGTCTCATATTTTTTTTCTTTTTTCTTCACTCCCCTGAAGTTAATAGGTGCATAAATTTTTCTTTGCAGTCACGAGAGGATGAGGTGCTACATCTGCTTGTACTTCTCTTTGTGGAGCTATTATCTCTTCACTCATAGGCTAAGTTTGTTGCTACTTTTCTTGGGTCTTCTTTCACCTTGATTATGATATCGTCATCCTAAGATTCTATTAACTTTAATCTTTTCTTCAACAGTTTAGCTCCTACTACTTGAATGACCTTGGGCATTGACTTACCCATGGTTTGCCTTGTATTTGCCTTGTATTTGCCTTGTATTTGCCTTGGAGTGACATCCATTTCCTTCCTTTTTTTCCTATTATTTTTTGAGATTGAGTTGCCTGATCTTCTATGTAAGATTCCATCTCCTTATAACCCATCATAGGTTCTACCTCCTCCTCTTCTTCCAAAGCAACATATATGATCCTTGTTAGGATTTGACCACCAACTAGGAACTTCTTATCCTTCGATTGAGTTGCTACTTCATAGATATATTTAATGATATAGCTGGACATATCCATCTTCTTAGATCATCCTCTCTTCATAAAGGCTAAACTTCTTGCTTTGTGGGGTTAAGTTTATATGGCCATCTGAATTGAGCAAAATGCTAATGGAAAAGCCATATTGCCAAATTTTGTGCTTTTGGTTCAAATTCAATAAACTTCTTTATGTCATTGTACAAGTACAAGCCCTTCCTTATATCATTTAGGTTATAATTGGTTCCCTCCTCTAGGTGAAGGGATTTTCTAACCATGTTGGATGTTATGAATGCCTCTATATACACCTTCAAAACTTGTTACATTGCATCTTAGGTACTCTTTCTGGTTATTCTCATTCCAAGAATGTTTGCACATAGACTCCATGGCTTCTACACACCTTGGTATATTGTAAATCATCATGATAGGTAACTCTAAGAATCCTTTGTTGCCTACCTATTCCCACACTTCCATGATATATTCACTCTCATTGTGTTTTTGGATATCCTTGGTTGCTATGAAGAACTTGTAATTTCTAGATTTCACCAAGTAAATGTATTTAGATACTTTGGCCAAGTTCTTCTTGGCCTCTTCTTAAGTTTCTCCCACATATAAGAATCAATGGCCCCTAGCCGGAGTAATGTTTGTCCCCTTGAGCATTTCTTGAGCCATCTCCAAATCATTTCAATGTGCCTATGATCAATTTTCTTCATCAATTTTTTATCATTTTGCTTTTTTTTTTTGAAAAACAAGATTCCAACAAAACATTACATAAATAAAAGAAAAGTATCTATATATACACTTCTTGAACTCTCTTGATTGGATAAACATAAAAGATTTCCTAGACCCTCTACCCTTCTATGCATGCTTTAATTCTATAATTGAAAATGTCAATTTATTAGCTTAAAAGAACTTACAATATTTTCTCATTATTTTCTAGTTATTTTATGCAAAAATAGATCTACACAATAAGCCTTTGTGTGTGTATGTGTCTTTTTCTATATTTTTCAAGGAAAAAATATTTACAATAATTATTTACAAAACAATAACTAAAGTTTGTTCGTTTTTCTCTTATCCCTTTGTTTTTTTATAATTCTTTTGTCTACATTGGTTCCTTTCTACTTATTCCTCCCCTCTTAATTTTCTTAAAAAAAATGAGAATATAGGATGTTGGTTGTCTACTTTGTATTGACTTTTGCATCTCTAATGTGTAAATATGAACCTCTTCCAATGCTCAAAGAAATTTCCTCTTTGCTTTTCAAAGATGTGTGTATTTCTTACATGTTGTCTACTTAATTCTCTACTAGACGAGTGGCTTGAGGATGACATGGGCCTGACAGTCTGTGAATTACTAAGAAATCTTCTAAAAAATATTTTATGACTTAATTCACATAATGAGCACCCCTAATACTAAAACTTTATTTCCGATTATTGGCAAACTCTTCCTTCAACAATATGGATGCCTAACATGGGAGAATCAAGGAAAATAGAGGCTTCAAACGAGTCCAGAGGCATCAAATTACCTAGGGCTAACCCAAGATTAAAAAATGTATCGGTGGAGAACTCTATACTCCTTGAAAGGGTAGATGCATGCACAAAACATAAAAAATAAAATAAATTAAGAAGGGAGAATAGTTCCTAAATAGAAAGAAAAGAGAAAAAAATAAAGTAAAATAAAAATAAAAACAAAAATCTTAGCTTATGATAAATGCTAAGCTAAGGGAAAGGGGGGAAGGATACACTCAAAAAGGGAGTGGAGGGGAGCTTATGATAAAAACTTAAGCTAAGGTAGTGGGGTGTGGGGGAGGGGGTGAGGAGAGGAATACTTGGATGAACAATACCTTGAATTGAGAGCTTCCAAAGAGAGAAGGAGGGGGGTTTAAATACGAGAGAGGAGGAGGGGGCAAGCAAGGGGGTGGAGGGGGGTTGGAGGTTATACTGAGGGTGGACAACACCATCATTGTAACTACATTACACTTGGCAATATGAGAATTGGAGTTCTCTATCTCTTAGTCTAAATCTATCTTTGTGTGTGTTCTTTTTGAAAACTCTACCTATTGGTCTATTCTATTGTGCTATTGTTTTCTTACATGGTATCAGAGCTCAGGAGGCTTTGAGTGTTGTAGAAGCGAAAACACAAAGGTTTCAATGACAAAAGAGAGAAGATGTCAAGTGGTACATCATCATATACAACTAAGAATTAAAGTGGTTTGCCAATAGGATTAGGTGGAGCACAAACAGGAGTAGCAGTGATGCCGGTCATCGCAACATTGCAGATACGACCACCTCCCTTCACAAAAGGTAAACTGGATGGTATGAACTACCCTATGGAAATTTAAACTCACTTCTATCTTTGATTCATACCAGCTTTTGGAGATTGTTCTTGGGACTGATCATGAGCCCCAAGAAACACCTTATCCAAATAATCTTAGTGAATGTTTCCTGTTGATGCTGATCTTCTACATGCTTGGAAACATATAGAAACCTAGATGCACTCTGTGGTCTAGTTACACGTACTACTCATAGTGTTTTAACTCTCATTCACCATACTACTAAGGCATGTGGAGAATGGAACATATTGAGAAATCAATATGAAGCTCATAATCAAATACAGATTCAGAACTTGGAGAATCAACTAGCAATAGAAAGGTTTGCTCATGGGGAGACTGCAAAGGTTTTTATCACTCACATAATCTACAAGATCAAATGGAGGGAGTAGGTGTACAAAAGTCAAGTGAGGAGCTAGCTCTACCTTGTCTTTGAATCTGTCCACCTAAGTTTCATGGTTTGGTAACTCCTCTTAATATTCAAATCGAAACTCAACCAATAACTTTTGAAGAATTCAACACCTTACTCATGGAGGAGGAGCTATGACTCAAGGCAACGAGTGGTGGCAGCAAAGGAGATGCTGCATTCATAGCAAATGCCAAAGGAGTTAAAGAAAAATCTTCAAAAGATGGAGACCAAAAGAAGAATGACAAAACAAGTTCAAGGGATAGTGTTTCCACAACAAGAAGAAAGGACATAGAATCCAAGACTATCACGTCAAGAAGGCAGAAGAGAAGAATAGCTCTTCATGGCAAGGGATCTACCAACAAAGTAGAAATAGAGCTTGAGTTATTTGTTAAGATAGAGGGAGTATGCTCCTCGGTGGAAGATTTAGGAACAATTTACTCATGGGTGTTGGACACTTGTGCATCTCATTACATGATGAGCATAGAGGACCTTTATAGTTCCTTATAGCCTCTAAAGGAACCCATCACAATAAAAGTAGGCAAAAATGCAAAATATCTTGTAGAGGGTGAAGGCATGATTTCTTTCATTACTTCTAATGGGGATGTCAAAAAGTTCTCATATGTGTTGTATGTTCCACAAATCAAATGCAATCTACTTTCAGTAGCTTCTATAACTGATCAAGGTCATCAAGTATCTTTCAATAAGATAAGAGCTAAGATTATGGAAAGTAACAACAACATCGTTGGGACTAGCATAAGGAGGATGAACCTCTATGAGATGTGTGCTCCTACAACCACTACAAGTGTGGGCACAAGTAAGCTATGGGGTGAGAGATTTGGCCACATTGGATACCCCGTACTAAAGGAGATACATCACAAGGGTATGGTTGCACACCTACCATTGATTGTGGAAATGAAGGAACCATGTGAAGCTTGCATGATGCGCAAGCAATAGAGGAAAGTGTTTCCACAAGAAAGCAAGAATAGGACAAGATATCAAGATATTCTCGAGAGTTGCTGCATGCTGACTTGTGCAAAAAAATGCCTAGACAGGCCTTGGACAAATCTTCCTAATTCATGTTACTTATCGATTACTAAAGGAGGAAGATGAGGGTGTACTACCTTCATGATAAGGCTTAAGAGTTTGGTAAGTTTAAAGAATGGCTTCAGCTTGTTGAAACTGAAACAAGGAAGAAGATGAAGAAATTCAGGATAGATGGTGGTGGTGAGTTCACATCAACAAAGTTTGAAGATGTTTGCAAGAGTAAATAAATCAAGGATCAACTCATAGTGCCACATAGCCCTCAATATTATGGTGTCACAGAACGTCAAAATCAAACCATCATGGAGATGACAAGGTGCATGTGGAAGGAAAAGAGTTTTCCTAATAAATTTTGGGTAGAGGCTATCAACACTATTTTCTACATCTCAAATTGAAGCCACACCAAGGCACTTGATGGAAAGATTCCATAAGAGGCCTACTGCCTTCTCTTTCCCATTTCAAACTATTTGGAAGTGAATGCTATGTACATGTTCTAGATAGGGAGAGCGACAAGCTTCAACCAAATAGAATCAAATGTGTCTTGCTGGGGTACAACGAAGATAAGAAGGCTTGTAAGGTTCATGACCTTTAGGATAAGAGATCATAGCGAGTTGCAATGTGGTGTTTAAGGAGGAGCAGCCACATGCAGTGGAGGAGGAAAAGAGAGCTTCCACTTTATCATTAAGTGAAGGAGCAATCCACCATGAACCTAGCCCAAGAGCTATCCTTTCTACACAAGAGAAGGAAGCATCATCTTCAAAGTCACCAATCTATTATCACCCAAGTGAAAAAGCCATTGCCATGTTGGGTGAGGAAGCTCTATGATTCTACAAACCCCATCCCATAGTCATTGGAACATGTTGCAGATGGACGGAGGCAATCACAGAGAAGAGAGGAATAGATATGGGCAAGCACCCATATTGTAAACACAACCCTAATGGCTGATCTCATTCAAGAAGAAGCAAACAAACCAACCAATTTGGAAGAGGCACTCCATAATCTGAATTGGAGGGCTACCATGCAAACAAAATACAAGAATATCATGAACAATGGAGCTTGGGAGCTAGTGGATCGGCCCCCTAAGGATAAAGTCATTGGCACCAAGTGGGTCTAGAAGATAATGTATGAGGATGATGGTACTCTAGAAAAATACAAAGCAAGACTTGTTGCACAAGGCTACTCACAAGTTGAAGACATTGAATTTAGTGAATCATTTGCCGTAACTACAAGGATGACTACTATCTGAGTAGTACTAGCTATGACTACACATAAGCATTGGCTAGTCTATTACATGGATGTGAAATCAGCATTCTTGAATGGAGACCTCAGGGAGGAGGCATATATGTCTTAGCCAATAGGGTTTAAGGCTTCCCATTCAAAGAACAAGCTATGTAAGCTAAAGAAGGCATTATATGGGTTGAAACAAGCCCCTAGAACATGGTACCAATGGATAGATAAGTATGTCTTGGATCTTGGTTTCAAAAGATGTGCTTCTAATGCTAAGTTGTATGTTCTAAAAGAGATGAGGTAAGACAATTATGCTTGTACTCTACGTAGATGACCTTGTGATTATAGGAAATGATGATGCTCTTTTTCAAACAATGAAAGATGCCCTGGGTTCAAAATTTGAAATCAAAGACTTGGGCTTAATGGATTATTGGTTAGGCCTTGACTTTTAGCAAGAACTAGGGGAGATTTGCATATCTCAACAAAAGTATGCAAGACAGATATTGACAGCATTTGACATGGAGGATTGCAAGGAATTTTCTACACGTATGGAGGTCAACAAAAAATAATCTATTGAAGATACTTCACCTCTAGTGGATATTGGAAGATACATGGAATTAGTTGGAAGTCTCATCTACTTGTGCAATAGTAGACCAGATATCTCTTATGGTGTTGGAGTAGTAAGCAGGTTCTCTACTAAGCCTTGCCAAACTCATTGAAAGACAAAGATGTGGATACTTAGGTATGTGAAAGGAACAACTACTTATGGTATTCTTTATGAAGAAGGATTATCTCTAGTCTAATACTTTGACTCAGATTGGGCAAGAGATACTAGTACCAAAAAATTAGTTTTTAAATATTTCTTTTTTTTAGGATCAATGATTTTCTCTTGAATTAGTAAGAAGCAACCGATGTCATCTCTAATTCTAGAGAAGCAAAAGAATCCAATCATTGGCTCTAATAGTGTTGCTAGAATTCACTTTAAGCAAGGTTAAATTTAGAGCAAAGAAAACTGATTTCTTTTTGCACTTTGAGAAATCCAATGATGTTTATATGCAATCTTTTAATTGTTTTCAAAATGTCTTGCTTTGCTTAATCCTTTTGATTTGAACTCATACGTGGACAAGTCTCTTCCATCAACAACCTTTTCCATGCTTTAGGGTTTAGCTCATTAATATCTTCAACCTTATCATAAATAGAAAGCAAATCTCTCTAGCAGCGTAACACACAATACTGAATGTATTACAAAGTGAATGTACAAAGATAAGTGACCCATTAGGGTTATAGGTGTATATACAAGCTGGGGGGGGGGGGAAAGCCTCCTAAAGAGGGGAAAAGTGCCCTGATGGTCCTAAGTGTGTTCACACATATCACTATTGAAATATATCAACAAATCCCTCGCGGGAGTGATGCAGTGAGCAAGGAGCTTGCACTCATGTGTAATGAAGTGCAAAGCTATGTGGAAAGAGATCAATCCACAAAAGGAAGTAAGCCCAAAGCTTTGCGGAAAGCTTCAAACTTCTCCTAAGGTAAAGCCTTTGTGAAAAGGTCTGGAATATTATCATGCATGAGCACATATGCCAAAATGATCTCTCTAGTAGAGAACCTCTCCTTGATATAATGATAATGCACATCAATGTGCTTTGTGCAAGCATGGAACACCTCATTCCTCACAATTGTCAATGCACTCTAATTGTCACTCAAGATGGTGGTGACACAAGACTGACGAACACCCAAATCAGTAAAAAGGAGACATACATACTCAACAATCACTATAAAATTTTCCTTATAATCAGCCTCACAATTGGAAGTGGCCAAAGTAGGCTGCTTCTTGCTCAACGCAGAGATGTATGGGCTACCAAGCATGGAGAAAAAGCCACTACTGGACATATGAGTATCATAGCAACTAGCCTTGTCAAAGTCAAAGAAAGATGTAATTTTGATGGTAGTGATTCCCCCTTGTGATAAAAAAACAAGCTCATTCTCATCACAAAGAATAGGGGTATCCATGTTATAGAAATCTGATGCAAAAGAAGTAGTATGAGAGCCTAAACGAGTACGATATGACATAGGCATCTAATTTGCTATCTCAGATTGTCTACACTAGCCATCTGGGCATAGTTTTTGCCTCCTCTATATCAGCCCTCCCATCAACAAGTGCATCATGGAAATTTAATGCATTAGAAATGGAATGATCTGCATCATCATGTGGAACCTCTAAAGGTTGAGAAATTGCCTCACTTAGACTAGCACTTGACTATCCTCCTATAAAAAGAGGTATAAGTGTCATACACATCCTTGGAGCTAAGTGATGTCACCTCAACAAATGAAAGTAATCATTGAATTGCATCTTCCAGAAAAACAACATCATAGCTTACTAAGATGCATTTAGTCTATGGATGATGCATATGATACCTTTGCTTTCATAACTCTACCCAACAAAAATGCATTTTACTACTTCATCATCCAATTTCATGCATTGTTGTTTAGACACTAATGCATGTGCCAAACAACCAAAAACATGCATATGAGCAATAGATGGCTTGTGACCATGCCAAGTCTCATATGGAGTGATGGATTGCAGTGTTTTGGTGGGACAATGTTAAGTACATATGCTACACACATAACAACTTGAAACCACAAACTATGTATGTAGAGCCTGATGGTGTAGCTCAAGCGTAAGAACCACCTCCTTTACTTGTCAATCTGTGGAGATGTGAGGACTGTTATGAAGACCACGAGTGAGTGAAGGCACAAGTGTGTGAGTGAAAGCACACAAGCATGCACACACAAACACACATACACACACACAAGGCAAAATCAAAGAGAGGAACAATGGAAAGCTTTCTACTGCAAAGGAACTCTCTTACAAAAGCTCTATTCTCTAACAAGCTAACCCCAAAAATGAGCTCTCTAGCTCTTTCTATAGTTTTTTGACTAGTTTTGGCCCTGTCCAGACCTAGTGTCTAGCCTCGTTAAAAGTTAGGTTCCATGGCTTATTTGAGGGCTCAAACAAAGTCTAAAAATTACGACAATTGGTAGGATGATAATTCTAATACTCCTCAAGCTGGAGGACTCCTTGGCTTGAACAAAATGAAGTTACAAAAAGGTGAAATGATATTTACAATGGTTTGAGTGATCAAAATCACTCTTTTTGTAGGGGATTCTTTTGAAAAGTTCACATACACTTCTTGGAGCTCCCTACTTGCTCCCTCTTCTTGTGTGTCCACTTCTTTGATGTGCTTCTATGCTTTGCCCTTGACCTTGAGCTTCACCACTCCCCCCCTCTTGAGTCTATTGTCCCTAATAGACCCTTGTTGTAGTGGTTGTTCCATGTAGTGCTTTGAGAGGTAGTGTCCAACCTGTATGAAAAACATCTGTCTATCATCCAAACGTAGCAAAGTCGATTGTCTGGTTCTTCATTTTTCATCTCGAGCCTTTGGAAGTTCTAGTCCCATTGTAGGTGCTTCTTCCATGGATTTGAGTTGGATGGTGTATTTGTTTGCTTTCAAAGATTGCGAGTTGCTCAAAAGAGGTTGTTAGGATTGATTTGGAGCAACTGCTAGCGTCGAATTGCTTCCTTAGTGTTGATGTTGTTTTTGTGATATCCTCTAGATCTTCCAAAGGTGATGTTCATTGTAGTCATGCCAAGTACTCATAACCCATAGTGAATGATGGGTAAGTGTGTTAGTGCATGGTTTGAAGAAAGTATGTGCCTTGTGCATGGCCTTGTAATGTGGCCCTATGCATGTGTACTTGGAAAATGCATTGGAAGAAATATGGTGCAAAAATTGGAGGTCTTGAGAGAAGTGCTCAAGGGTATGCTAGCAAAGAGGTTTCCTAATCTATCCTGGTTATAATGTTGCCCAAGTAAGAGATTCTTACCATGGTGAATGGTCAATCGATGTGGATCTCTTCGTGTTGTACACCCGTCATTGTGATGGACCACCGACTAGTCTTTCATTGTCGATGAATGTCCTATTGATGGTCCACTGATGAAATTCTTTGAGTGCTTGGTACTGCTCCCGCTCTTCAAAGCAAAATATTCCAAATACTGAGAATTGAATTTCTTCATAATCCTTGGCAAACAGTGTTGGGTAACTACACCAAGCTTAGTTTCACATATTCTCCTTAGCTCACCCTAAGTAGGAGTCTTCTCGCCTAGTATACATACAAGGATTTGCAAGGTACCAGAACTACCCTAGGTAGATATCTTTTGGATGCTCTCGTACATACAGTAGTTAAGAATCCCTCAAGCTACGGACCTTCAAGCTCTTCCCTCCTACCATGGTAAGGGGGAACAATAGTTGTGGATGCAATGCTCATGCCAAGTTCTTGACATCTCCTAGATAAGGTAGCAATAATATCATCTGCTAGCTGAGACACACTTCTATCAAAACTGGTAAATGCTCACTCATCAATGGTTCCACCTTCAACTAAGCATGACTCATTCCTGTTCCATGAGCCAAACATGGGAACAAGCTCTCTCTCTCCCTCTCTTCCCTCTTTTTTTTTAAACATTGTCACAAAACAAGAAGACAGATGTTAGTATCAATAAAAATATTTGATGTATGTCAATGTGCTCTTGTGCCTGGGATTCTCAATGGTGTCTATGCATGGCCATGTAATATGGCCCTATGTTAATGAATACTTACGAAATGCAAGACCTGAATGATGCAAAAGACAGGGTTGTGCATGGATCACATGGTTGTTGCATGTCGAGGCTTTCAGCGTTACTTGTAGATGTTGATGCCATCTTTGTTGGAGGAATCCATTGGACCTTGAAATTATGTAAGTGATGTATTTTTGACTGACAACTGATCATTCTTCTTTATGGGGATCCATTTGAGAAGAGTCTTTGACTACGAAGTGATCACCTTTGGTCACTTCATGTTTGAATGGTTTCTTGACTTTCGTGTCCATTGTGGTTGGCTCTTTTGTTTATTAGGGGCCGCTTGTGCTTTTGGCTTCCAAACCCATAGCCTTGATGATTGGCCTCTTAAAATTGCTGAAGAGGTAAACCCATCTGCTTTTGATCTTTATGCTTTTTTCTTACCCGTTCTTCTCCTGGGTTTCTTGGTTGAGACTTTCCTTGGTAATGAGAGTCGTGGGTTTTGTGCATGTAAGAGTTCCTTGGGTACCCACATGTATAATCTCCCTTGTTGAGCTGCCACTAATTTCGTAGGCATCCAAATATGTACGTGATTGTGGTTGACCTTCATTGATTGCTTTGGTACCCAAATTTGGACTAATCTTTGAGATGGAGATCTTCGTTGTTCTGCTACTTGTTTCCATGGCGTTCTCTGTTGCTTCTATAGTAGCAAGTGTGATGGCAATGGTTTGATTGGCTTTTCTCCGTTTTGTACCCAGATCTGCTTCCTACTCGGAACTACCATCTTCTTGAAATTTGGTTGTCTAGTTGACACAGTAGTTGTCTTTTACTATTTCTCTTGCTTGTGTGGTTGAACTGTTATAGATGTTTGAGACTTCGTACAAGAAGGCAATCTCAACGGGTCTCCGAATCTTTCGTTGGAGGCAACATCCTTCTGCATCGTAGAGCTTTGGACACATACAACATCTTCTTCTCTAAGATTAGGCTTAGAAGAACTAAGAGAGTGTGTAATACTTGGATTTGTGAGCATGTAATTCTCTAATTCTAATGTAAAGCATTGTTCTTGGACCCAAACTTGAAGAAGTTGACTTCTTAGGTTCAAGTTGACTGCATGGTCATAAATCCAATCTTGACCCAAGACAAGTGGTTTTGTAAGGTCCTCATCGTGACATACTAGCATTTTGACTTTCATTGGAACATCTTGAAGGTAGATGGGAAGTTCCACCTCTCCCAAACAAGGGGTTTCCACACCTGCCAACCCTATGAGATAGGATTCTATTGGATTGATGTTCAATTGTACATCTTGGCAGTATGAAAGTCTAATTGCACTAGTTGTTGCACCTGAGTCAATCAATGCTTTCATAGTCCTTGCAGTCTTTCCTTGTCCTATCTCTATGGTCACAAAGGGGTGTTGGTCGACTAGTCAAGAAGTAATTATGCCTGATTTTTGGCTCATGTCCATGTGATATTTTGGGGCTTTCAGGTTGACATCTAAGCCAAGCCGCCTTAACTTATTTTGCCTAATGCACTTTCTAGCCTCTACCTGTGCTTCTTCTCTAACTCTGAACTCTTCTTCTTTTTGCTTCTTATCCATGTGGAGTCTCCTTAACATATCCTCTGTAAGAGGTTCTTGATATAACTTCACTCTACATCCACACATATATTTCAGCAAGATATCACCTTCTAGAGTGGCCAATTGAACCGCATCGCTAGAGGAAATTCTATTAATGATCATGGGTCCGTATCCTCTTTTTTTCCAATTTACGGGTATGTTGTTTTAGTGTATAAACCAACACTAGGTCTCCCTCTTTCAATCCTTTATCCTTAATGTGTGCATCGAAGTATGCCTTTTGCCATTTCTTTGCAACATAGATGCCTTTAGCTGCTTGTAGCCTTGTCTCACCTAACTGTTATAGATCAAAGATCCTATAGGACAATTCATGTCCACTCCACTCGTGTTCTTGTGCTACCTTTAGGGTTGGGATTAGGAAATTTAATGGTAGCACATCATTCTGTCCAAAAACCATATGAAATGGGGTGGCATTGAGTACCGTTTTGTAGGCAACTTGATAAGCCCAAATAGCATGATGGAGTTGTTTGTCCCAATCAGAGCGTTTATTATTTACCAAGTTAGTCAAGAAATTACATAGGATCTTGTTTGTGCTCACGACTTGTCCATTAGCTTGTGGATGATAGGGGGTAGACTTCTTGTGTATAATCATGAATTCTTGGAGAATATTCTCAATGACTTCGTTCAAGAAGTGCATACCTCTACCACTTACTAACTCTATTGGTAACCAATATTTGGTGAACACATTCTCAAATAAGAACTTAACCATTGTTTGAGCATCATTCTTTGTCGTGGCTTTTACTTCCACCCACTTTGTAAGGTAGTCTATGGCTACAATAATGTATTCTGCATGGGAGTTTCTAGCGGGCATTAATAAAGTCTATACCCCACTTCGAGAATGCACATCCGCCCATCATTGGTCTCTAAGGCATCTCATCCTTTCTGATCAAATATTGTGCATGTTGACATGTGTCACATTTCTTCACGTAGGTATGTGTGTCCATATGAAGAGTAGGCCACCAAAGTCTTGAGAATAGAATGGTCTTGATTACTCAGTGAGGACCAGAATGTCCACCTGGAACACCACTGTGTGCAGTTTCTAAGACTTTCACATAGTCTGATTCATGAATGCACAATCTTAGGTAACCATCTTTGCCTCTTCGGTATAGGTTGTCTCCTACTAAGGCATAGTCCTGAGCCTCTTGCTCATGCTTCATCTTCTTGCTAGACTAACCTCCTTGGGTAGTGTTCTTGATCTCAAAAATTCTACCAATGGAGTGCTCCACTCCAGAATTAATGACACGTGATAAAGGGTAGCATGCTCTAGTGGGGGCCTCTCTTGGCACACTCGACAATTCTTAATCCACTCATGTATTTCTTTATCCATGCTAGGCCAATGCACTCCCAAACATTTTCAATCTACAATGTTCGTTGTTTAGAATAGTGATTTCCTAGCAACCCTTCATGGGCTTGTTGCAACCAACTACTATGTTCATCATCCTCGACACACCAAGCTAGTACACCCTCTATATCGTGTTTGTACATACTGCCTACCAATATTTGATAATTTTGTGATTGTACAATTTCCTCTTGGTTTGTTTCCACATTCTTATTTGCAAGTCTGAAGGTTAGGAGATGTACCAAATTATTTGACCACTTAGGAATAACTTCTAAATTGAACAGATAAGTGTCCGGCAATTCATCAGACACTCCTTGTAGTGACTCTCCTGAAGTGATGCGAGAAAGGTGAGCTGCCCTAAGGTGGGTCCTACCTTTCCGAACAACCACTTCAAATTCATATTCCATTAGTAAGAGGAACCATCTTACCAATCCTCCTATATTGCAAGGTTTATTGACCAAATATAATAAAGCTTGATGATCAATGAAAAACTTCATTTTTTTGGCCAATAAGTAGTGTCTAAACTTCTTTACAACAGATACCATGCATAAACCTTCTCTTTCAGGTGTTGCGTAGTTTCGTTCAGTTAGGTTTAGCTGTCTACTAGCATATGCTATAGGTAGATCTAGATTTCCTTCACTACTGGGTTGTGCTAGCACCCATCCTATTGCATGATTGGATGCATCTACATGGACATGGAATGGTTTATTCGAATCAGGAGTAGTCAGTATTGGTGCTGTGCACAAAGGTATCTTCAGCTCATTGAAGGAATTCTCGCATTCTTTGTTCCACTCAAAATTTTTCAAGGCATAAAGAGGTTTAGCTATGATAGCACACATGTGGATAAATCTACAATAATATCCACAATGACCCATAAAGGCTTGTACCTCTTTAACATTCCTCAGCCTTGGAAGCTCTGCTATGGCTCTAACTTTCTCTTCGTCTGTTGATATTCCGTTCTTATAAACAATATGACCTAAGATCTTACCTTGACGTACCATGAACACACACTTTTTTGGGTTCAGACACACTCGATATTCTCTACACTTGTTGAAGATCTATCTGAGCTCAGGGATATGGTATCTTCTTTCTTGTGAATGGGCACATAAATCGTCCACATATACTTCTAAGCGCTTTCGCAAGAACTCTTTGAAGACATGACACATGAGCCTTTGGAATGTTGCAGGTGCATTGGTGAGCCCAAATGGCATCACATGAAATGCAAAAATTCCCCACTCTGTGGAAAAGGCCATTTTGTGTTGGTCTTTTGGGGCAATGGCTACTTGATTGTAACCACAAAATCCATCAAGGAAGCTATAAACTTCCGTGCAACATGCTCCAATAAATGTCGGTGATTAGAAGTGGATAACTATCTCTAATCGTAGCGGCATTAACTTTTTTAAGGTTAATACACACTCGCAACTTTTCGTTCTTCTTGGGCACCACTACAATGGGGAACCCATTCAATATGCTCAATCTCATAAGATAAATCTAGCTTCAATCAACTTATCAATTTCTTCTTTTATTTTAGCTGCATAAGTGTCATTATATGTGTAGGGCTTTTGTTTGGTGGGCTTAGCATCAGCTATTATGGGGATCATATGAGAGCATATTCTTGGATCTACCCCCTTCAAGTCTCTATAGTGCCACACAAAGACATCCCTATATTCCCTTAATAGAGCTACAAGCTCTGCTTCTTCTTCAACACTTAGGTCGTCTCCTATATATGGACATCGTTGTTCGTTCGCTTCAATGGTGACTATGATTTTTTTGGTCTTTTCTTTATTGTCATATGCTTCTCCTATAATGGCCTCTCTTAGGAATTCGTACCAAAATTTTTCGTTCTTCAACTTCATATTTCTTGAAATTCTCTGGTACTTCAAACAATGATTCCTCCTCTTCTTGTTTCACTGATTTTCTTTTCTTTTTCTTTTGAATACCTTCACTTCCATCCTTTGAATTTACAATTTTGATGCTCGTGAGAGGTTCCTATTCTTTCTAAGTAAACACTCCTACATCTTCTAGATAGTGCTTCTTTGAATGAAAGCAACTATCCATTACAATGGACTCTAGATCATCATCCTCCTCTTTTACTTCTTCTATGACATCACTAGGGTCACATTCATCTAGCAAAGGCTGACACATGAACACAGAGATATCATAACCCTCCTCATCACAATGAGGTGTCCATTGTTCTTCATTGACAACAATGTCCATGGTGGCTAAGATTTCTGGCTAGCCATGAGGCTTAAATTGCTAATCTGGAAAGATCATTGGTGTGTAGCTTAGGTTTCAAATTGTTCTTCCTCCTTGAGAAATTCCTTCTTCTCTCTCCTTTAAGCATTTTTCCTCTTCCTCTGTGACCTTTCACATCCACAAATGAGTATCTTCATGCATCTAGAATGGGTTAGGAGAACTTCATAATGCACATAAATTGAATCTTCTTTCGCTTTGTGGATAGGATTCCACTATAAGGGTGGTACATCTCTGAAGGTGTAATCCTTCAAATTGACCTTGGTGGTGACCCCTAAGTGTTGCAAGTACAAGGAGTTGGTTCCCTAATCTTGTACTATTTGCAGTTGTCATAGGAAGGGTCTTCCTAGGATTAATCTTATAGACATTATTTTTCTCAAAGTCACATATAGAAAATGTATGTTTAAACTCTACACCACAAATGGTTGGAGTTATCCCTTTGAGCAATCCTACAGGTCTCTCAATATGGCCATCAGAAATTTGAAGCTTCATTCTAGTTGGTCTCAATGCGGGTTTACCCCATTGCTTCCACAAGGAGGTGGTTGCAATAGCAACACCAACACTTGAACCTATGATTGCTTTGGTTGTGTAACCTTGGTAGGTGATTGGAAGATAAGTATTACCTTCTTCACCTTCACTCATGTCCCCTATTTTTTCTAGAGGTATCTTGGGTACTTTTTGTTTAGAGCTTGCTTTTTGCATATTGGAATCAAGTTCTGGGACTTGATTTGCCACATGATTCCATAGCTCTGGTTGTACTTTTAGCATCTCTTCTATGGTGAGACGACGCTGAACCTTAGTGTTCTTCACGACATCACTGTTCCTTGGAACCACTGAGTCTTCATGTCTTACCAATATTGTGGGAGCTCTGATTTGAAGAGATTTAGATTTCCATGGGCCTATGAATTGCGACAACTCTTGTAAAGAATTAGATTCAAAATCTAATCCTCCATCTTCTTGTTGCTCTGCTTGGTCTCCATAAATGGATGGGATGTCTTGGGGAAATTGATCATGAAGGTAATCAATTTCAAGAATAGGAGGGGGATTACCCTTCTTCTTGGCCCATTTCTCTTCTTGTATTTCCTGCAAGAACTCTTGAGAGTACTGCTGAATTGAAACACGTGCTTCACCATCTAGGGTATCAAGAACATAAGCTTTCACCAGTGGTGAGCTTTCTCTTTCAACAACTGGTTGAGCATGTGGAGGTAAAGAAACCTGGGGCTTGTTTACCAATTGCTCTAGTCTTTCTAATAAGCCTTGGAAGTGCAAATCCAATTTGATAGAGTTTGTCTGATTGAATGATCGACTGGTCTTGAGCATAGTCTAAGCTAGCTCTACCATTTTCATGCACATTTTTGTCCGTTCGATGTGTAAATCTGCTCTAGGGTAACTCTTGTATAGGTTTGCAGTTGTAGGTCCTTCTTGAAGTCGAGCCTAGTAGGCCTTGAACATCATACCCAAACCTTTTGGGGTTGGATGTGCAAGAGTAGACCCTGGTTGCGGTTTATTTACAATGGGTAGTGGGGTGGGATGCGGTGGAGTGGATGGAATTTCGATATGCGAGGGATTTTGAGAGGCTATATCTTTTATTTTGCTTTATGCATCTCTCAGGCTTTCTTCGAGTTTAGACAGCTTTCTATTCCACTTGCGATTCGCTTTCTCTCTAGTATCCTTCCATGTCCTTGTTTTTCTCTTACTAGGCTCTCCTAATTCACTGAACTCTGATTGTTGAGCTAGTTTATCCTATTTTAAGGCTTGTGCTCTAATGACTGCTTGTATAGGAGCCACATTACTACTAGTTGAACTTGAATCCACCACTAAGCCTACCACATTAATGGGTGTAACCTTGGGTGCACTAGAGGGGTTTCTGGGACAATCTCTCGGAAGATGTTCTTTGCTGCACTCGGGACAAAAGCCTTGTATTTTGATGTTTTGTCCTTGCCCCGGAGTCAATGAGTGGGGACATTCACAAATGAAATGGTTGCTCAGAAATCTAAAACATGGTCCTCTAAGGGCTTAGGGTTTCACTTGTCTCAATTGGAGTTGTATACATGACATTGGAGTATTCTGGCTCCTAATTTTGTTCCATAGATGGTGCCTCATATTGATATGGATAAGTCTCAGTATGCTCAGGTGACTTTGTGTAACAAGGTTGTGGACTATCTTCATAGGAGTAGTCAAAATTCTGGGTATGATGGTTATTTTTTGAGACGAAAGGGATCATGGGCACCATTGCTCTATTAGGGTTATCCTTTGCCATTGCATCCTTAACTGGAATCACATTGGTAGGACCTAGTGGTTGGTTTCTTAAGACCGGTTGTGGCCTATATGGTGCTTGATATTGCTGTTGTGGTCTATAATATGGTTGTTGGTATTGGTTCTGATACCTGCCTTGTTGGTAAGGCTGTTGATAAGTTTTTCTAACAGCTTGCCTATTGTAAGGACAATCTTGAGCTGCATGGTTCATGTATTTTCTCTCGATAGAGAAATATAGGGCATTCCTTTATCTTAAGTTCGGGTTTTGCATTGGGCATACATTAGCCATGTGGTCCCCTCCACAAGTATAACATCGGTTCAATGAGGTGATCCTTGGTGTTTGTCTATTTTGAACTCCTAGCTTCTTGGCAACTTGCTCAGCTATCTCATCTATTTCTGTGGAAATTCTCAAAGTATGACTAGTAGAAGTATCAGAATCCTTATAGAGTTTGGACAGTCCTAAGTCCTCACCTAAATTATCTTCTATGTGAATGCACATCTGCACACACGCTTCTATGGACCTATGCTCTTTAAAGTACACATGATCTCAACTTTGTGCTTAGTAAGCCATATAAAAACAAGGCCACTTGTTTGGTCGATGTGGGTAACTCTAGAACAGGGCATCTTTCCAAGTATTTTCTGAACCGTCTTCCTGCAAGTCGCACTGTTTCTTGGGGTGTCTGCTTGAAGCTCTAGATCAAGGATGATGTGTTATGCCTAATACCACTCTTGCAAAATTCTACAATGAATTCTTCTAGCAGTTCATCTATATTCTGGTAGTTGTGAGTGTTTAGGGATTGAAACCAATCTAACACAATACCCTTGAGGGTCAAGCCAAATCCCTCAAACTGGTGAACAATTCCTCAACTTGCTAGGCTCTTAACACTTGTTTGAACTCGGCCACATAATCATAGGGATCTCTTAACCCATCAAAGTAATTTTCCATTGTCTTGAACACTTGAGAGGGTCTAAGGGTTCTTGGATGCTCTCGGGGTCTAGGCAATGGAAAGTCATGTTCATCTCTTTGATGCCTTTGTGCTCTATGTCTTTCTCTTTGAGGTCGTTCATTTTCAAATCTTGATCGGTCTCTATCCCTAGTGTTTGCAAAGCTTACTTCAGGTCTCTCTCTTGTTTGTTCTCGTTGTGCTTCATGAGCGTGTGATGATCCTACACCTTGGAGGCCATGGGAAATATTAGACCATGGTGGAGGAAAGATCGATTCACCCTACCAAGTATATGCATGCCTATCATGCTCTGATACTAAGAACATTTTCTCTGATGTGTTATCCAAGTAGACAACTTTTCCTGGTGTCTCCGAATCCTTGAACTCATAGATGATGACTATGCCCAATTGGCTAGGTTGATCTGGCTTGAATCTCCAAAAGGCTTCCTCCCTTTCTCTATTTGAGAATATTTCTATGCTTTTGTTGTCTTGACGGATCCAATCCGGAGTGATCACTCTGGTCAGAACTAACTTACCTCTAGGAGTCTTGGATTCTCATTCTACATCTCCTTGCTCTAAGTCTCCTATCTCATTCTCTCGAATGATGTTGCCAAACTCATGTGTCCTGTCTGGTAAGTTGGTGACCACATACATGGTTCCTTCCTTATCAATGTATGAACCCTCTTCGAACTTGACTACTAGATTTTCAAGTCCAAAGGGTTGATGTGGATTTTTGAGTTGGACCATTCATCCCCTCAGGCCATCCTCATAGATGGGAGCACCTAATCGGTTGGTCTGAATATATTCCATGTCTTATAGGGACCTTTTCGTGTTTGTAGATAGGCATTTCCTAAGCCACCTATAGGTTTCCCCATGCTAAAAGACATTTTTGAATCACTTATGTCTGAACTTAGCATGTAAGGATAACCACTTAGTTGTTGTGCCCAATACTTAGCTATATGGTTGACACTTGCCTCAGAAGATTTAATGCTTTGTCTACCCTTGCCTAGGTGTCTACCAGACCTCAGGTTCATGAGCTTTGTCTTTTGGTCCCAAAATTCCCCTTTATATTGCTAAAAATCCTTTGGAGTCCCCTTGGTTTTCCTAATCCCACTTGAGGGTCAACTTCAAATTTCTCTATCTGAAAATCAGTGCATTATTCTTATAAAAAATAGTTGAGGCCGTGTGGGATTCGAAACGAGCTTTCCATTGAGCTATAGAGCTCAAAAAATGGACTTTTGATAAAAAAAACGTTATGTCAAAACAGACTCCTGGGAGTCAAAACAGGGAAATAGGACCTTTTGGAAAAATCACGATTTTGTGTGAAAATCGGGATCTTGAACACCTTGGAAATCACGATTTGAGTGAAAATTGCCATCTTGAGAAATCATAAAAAAAGGCAATTTTGATTGAAAATCATGAAAAATGCAATTTCGAGTGAGAATCGTGAAAAATGGGATTTTGAGTGAGAATCGTGAAAAATGCGATTCTGACAAAAAATCGTGTTTTTGTCCTGAAAATTGCGATTTTGAGAATGACCAAAAAATCAAAATTTTGATTGAAAATCATGTTTTATCTAAAAATCGTGTTTTGTGAAAATCATGATTTTGATTGAAAATCGTCATTTTGCTCAAAATCGCATTTTTTAACTGAAAATCGTGATTTTGGCTAAAAATCATGTTTTTTGAGAATCGCCAAAAAATCATGCTTTTGAGGATGACTAGAGAATCATGTTTTCTGAAAATCGTGAAAATTGTGATTTTGGATGAAAGTGGTGTTTTTGAAAATCGTGATTTTGGAGCCAACAAAAAATCATGTTTTTCCGCAAATCGTGCTTTTGGCTCAAAATCATGATTTTTTGAAAATCGTAATTTTGAGCCAATTTAAAATCGTGTTTTTTTTTAATACTCAAGTTTCCATGACATCTAGAGAATTGCGTTTTTGTGTGACTTAGGTGGGAACTAAAAATCACATTTTTTTGAAAATTTTGAATCTTATGAAAATCGCGATTTTCACTCAAAATCGCATTTTTTGGCAGGAAATTCAAATTTTTGAGCACCAAGCAATGTCGAGCTCCATATGTGCAAATAATCGTGAAATAACACAGATGCTTACTCTCCCTTGCACTTCCTAACTGCTTGCACAATAATGCATGAAAAATGGTATGAAAATGGTGAAAATGCACTAAAAAACAACAAATTTCTATGAAGATGAAGATGGTGATGACGATGATGAAGATGAAGAAGAAAAATCAGAAAATGAATAGAAGTGGAAATTTTTTACCTTCCAACGTCGTGAATCTACAATCTTACCATCACAACGCTCGTCCTCGAAGCTCTCTCCCCGACAATGGCGCCAAAATTTGGTGTAGCTCAAGCGTAAACACCACCTCATTTACTTGTCAATCCGTGGAGATGTGAGGACTGGTATGAAGACCACGAGCGAGTGACGGCACAAGTGTGTGAGTGAAAGCACACAAGCATGCACACACATACACCCACACACAAGGCAAGATCAAAGAGAGGAACAATGGAAAGCTTTCTATTGCCAAGGAACTGTCTTACAAAAGCTCTATTCTCTAACAAGCTAACCTCAAAAATGAGCTCTCTAGCTCTTTTTATAGTTTTTTGCCTAGTTTTGGCCTTGTCCAGACCTAGTGTCCAGCCTAGTTAAAAATTAGGTTCCAAGGCTTATTTGAGGGCTCAAAGAAAGTCTAAAAATTATGAAAATTGGTAGGATGATACTTCTAATACTTCTCAAACTTGAGGACTCCTCGACTTGAACAAAATGGAGTTACAAAAAGGTGAAATGATATTTACAATGGTTTGAGTGATCAAAATCACTGTTTTTGTAGGGGATTCTTCTGAAAAGTTGACATACACTTCTTGGAGCTCCCTACTTGCTCCCTCTTCTTGTGTGCCCACTTCTTTGATGCACTTCTATGCTTTGTCCTTGACCTTGAGCTTCAGCACCTAACTTTTGACCATACATCTCACCATCTCCATGAGAGACCTATTCTTTCTTTCAACAACTCCATTTTATTGAGGTGTATATGGCACTGTACATTGTTGTTTTATCCCAGCTTCAACCAAACATTCATTAAAAATTAGAAGACATGTAATCCATCCTCCATCAGAACGGAGGGTGTCCATATTACATGCTGTAGATTTTTTGCCAAAACTAGAAACTGTTTGAAGCACATAAATACTTTCGACTTTGTTTTCAATGGTTAGGCCACTATATGCTTGGAAAGATCATCAATAAAAGTCATGAAGTAAAGGTAGTTACTATAAGAAGGTATCTGGATAGGACCACAGACATCACTATGAAAAACCTGCAATTTTTTAGTAACTCTAAATGCACCATTTTTTGGGAAGGAGGAATGCTGCGTTTTCCCAAAATACAACATTCAGAGACATGTTTACCATGTGCCTCAAGTTTGATCAGAGAGGACATCATTTTAGATTTCTAAAGGCGTAGCAAACTATCAAAATTTTGATGAATAAAGCATGTATGCCAAAACTTTGCATCTTAGATAGCCTTAGAATCTTGTAGTGCACATGCTCAATCATTCACAGATTTTGCCTAGTTTATGAGATTATACAACCCACCACATAAATGCGAGAAGTAATAATAACATCACCATTTGAGAGATTATGAATTATACATTTGTCATCAACAAATTTCACAACTAAGTAATCTTCGCTAATGCTAAAATTGACAACATATTTTTCTTGATCCCTGGCACAAACAAAGCATTTGAGAATGTGAAAGAACTACCATCAAGAGTAGTCATAATGATCTTATCAACTCCCATGATAGGATAAGAGGAGTTGTTGGTGCATGTGACAATATTCCCTATAGGGATAGAATCAAGTGGACTAAAGAAACTATGCTGTGATGTAATATGTTTGGTTGCCCCACTATCAAAGTAACAAAAATATGAGTCTATTGTAGACATACAATGTTCATGAGAAGAAGGGGCATAGCTACAAACAGTAGAAAATGCCCATTCTTCATTTTGCACAAGATTAGCAAACTCTATTTTAGGTGTAGAGGCCTCTGCATCAACCATTCCAGCTTCCTTTTTCCTTTCCTCTTTTGTAGCCAATTTTAGAAAAATCTTTAGGAATTTATTATTTCATTTACAGTATTTGCAATTTTTTTTTGCTTTTCTATTTCTTCTCATCTTTGTGTTCCCTTTTTTAATATGCTGAATTAGCAGATTTCTACTTACTTGTACATGAGCTATATTTTCCTTTTCCCTTTTGACTAGCTAAGAAAGCTTGATCTGCAACATACAAAATGGACCTTTTCTATCTAGATTGATCTTCGTGCAACAAAACATAGACTAACTCCTTACATGTTAAGGTATTTGGATTTCCTTCCATCATCAATCGAAGAGTAGAAGCAAAACTCTAATATGAATCTGGAAGACCATTAAGAATGATTTGCACAAGTGAACTATCTTGCAAGACTTCATCTATGGAACTCAATTGCTCTTTCAAAGCTTTGATCTTTGTCAAAAAACTATCCATAGGATCTCCTTCATTCATTGTCTCTCCAATTGTCTTAAGAAAAAAGTAACTTGAGGCTCATTTTTTGCCTAGAATAAAATGGTAAGTGTATCCTAAGTATCCTTTGTTATTTTTCAAGGGAAATATGAGATAATGGCACATTTGCTAAACAAGGCTATCAATGCATATGCATGAGCATCTATGCCATCCCAAAAAAGTTTCTCTATAGTAGGTGTAGTAGGAGCCACAACATGGATAGGAATGTGAAGATCATCATCTTCAATGCCATTTGCATCACCTCCAATAACTGTATTTGCAACTATAGTAGGTTGTTTTTCAACACCGTGCACAATATTCCATAGTCCTTTTGCCACCCATACATGACACATCATGTATGCCCATAATGGGTAACTAGTACCATCCATTTTGTCCTCAAAAGACCATGTACATAATACATCATTGCTTTCAATCATGGTCACTAACTAAAATACCTTGATATAGAAAAATGATTGTATCTCAAAAAGTTGAATAGAACTACCCTATCGAGCTCTGCTAAACCTATAACAGATTTCCTTATTCAATTTGTCATTTCCAATTTGATCATATTAATCAAGGTCTCTTAACATAATATGAATCTCTTAAAGTGGAGTCTGATAATCTCTACCACACTTTTAGGCATAAAAAATTGGCCAATGAATCTTATACCTGTGAGCCCCTTCATTTCAAGATTTTCTCTTTCCAACCTCATCTTGAGAGTATCTTGTATGATGGAAAGAATATCTTCCCTCCATTCCTTATCTAAATTACTTTTCTGGGTTAAAACATCCTTTATTGGAATTAAAGAATGATTACATCATGCTTCACTTTCATAATGATGAACCAAATTTTTGAAGCCCTTAATGTTCATCGGATCATCCCTTCAAGAAATAAGAACTTATTAATGAAGGTTCACTACCAAACGATGATTCCAAAAATGTTTCTATATCTCATGATGCTTTACTTGTTGACAGGCGTATGCCTATATCCTACTGATAATGATGCAATAAATGGTTTTCTTCCCCTATTGATAATCATATTATTGAACAAATTGAAACTTCCTAATATGACCCTTTGATTGAGGATAATGCTTATTTTAATTGAGAATTATCAATTTTCCATTTTGCCATTCTATAGGTGAAATCATGCGACATTTTTGGCTTGTGATGATGTTGTTGAATGCAATTATTCCTAGAACATATTGGTTGGTCACATGCACACCAGAAAAACCTACATTCATACATAATATACACTTGCAGAAACAAGTCAAGTAAGTAATAAAAAATGATAAAGTAAATCAGTGAAATAACATAATTAAGACAAAATTATTACATTTAAATAATGCATGATTGAAATAAAATCCATGTTTGGAATAATCGATGTCTTCAATAATACATATCAGAAAGAAAAATAATGTGTGCAATACTACATATATGCAACAAAATTCATGTGTGCAATAACATATGCTGAAAATCTAATACATGGCTGAAAAAAAAATCATGTTTTAATTAATACATGTCTAAAACATAAAACATGTTTCTAAAAACAATCTAGTGAAGCTATGATCATCATCCAATCAGTCTATCCCTATGAATAGTTATGTCCTTCTGTTCTTACTCCAAAAGGTTCGTGTGCAAACCCTTTTGGTAGCGTTAAGTCTCCTTTACATAACTAGGTGGACATCCTACTTTGAGCTTCTATATTTGAAAATAAAGGTTATATATGAATAGAATCAACATATACAAAAAAAGAACAAAATCTAGATATATAATACTTAAAAAAGCATAACAAAATGTTGTGCCTTTGTTACCTAGATGCAATGCCTCTATGCCCCATAGTCGAGTTTCGGTAACCCTCCTCTATTTTCCATTTTGAGAAATCTTCATCTACAAGGTGCCACTCTTCCTGTAATATGTATGGAAGTTTTGATTTACCTCCTCTAAATGCACGTTGGGCCATGTCATGATGATGTTTCTGATAATCTTATACTTGTTCTTTGATCTATATTTGAGGCACCCCAATGGATCTAGACAAAAATTGATACCCACATAGTATGCAACGGACAATGTAGTTGAATTTTTCTTCATATTGTTGTTTTGGATGCATAAACTTAGTGTTGTGAGTGGACCATGACAAGTTCACAGATGCAAGTTTGCATTTACATTCCCATAGCATCCATAACAATCTCTCCATCCCAATTTGTGATATATACCTATCTTGTTAGGATCATGATCATGTGCTCTCCAAGGTCCATGAGCTGTACTAACTAGACTACCGTGTTCATATGTGGCTTATGGTGTGAACACAATAGATGTTTGGTATGCACTTGTGGTTTACTCTAACCAGATCATGTTGTGGTCATATCCACACCATGATTGAACCTTAAAAAAATATGGTGCATCGTCAACTGGTGATGGATCCGATGGTTTTGTATTACAATTTGATGCATTGAAATATTGGCATGCCTGGAGACATTGGGCAAGTGCCAATCTAGTGAGCCACTCCTAGACCTTGTCATATGAAATAGCCTGAGGTCTATCTCCATCAGCCATATATAAGACAAAAAAAATAGATTACAATACATGAAAAATAACATAAGATTAAATTTAATTAATGTGACTCGTAAAGACCTAATTCTAATCTATCTATGTATGTAGACATATAAAATACGTAAACCTAAGCTTTATGTATTTATGTATATATATGTACTAATTTAATCCTAAAACTAGAATTTTATTTATTTATATATATCAATATAAATCTTAAAACCCTAGTTCTTTAGGAAATAATGTATATATACTAATATGTTTCTAGAAGCCTAATTGTATATCTCTCTATGCACATATAAAACAAACTTAAAACCCTAATTTTCATCAATCTCAGAAGTGTTACTCTTTCATTAGTTGCATAAAAACTTTAGAGTACTATGACATGTGATTTTCAATGGGTATATGCACATGTGACCATACCAAGATTAAGAAAGCCTTATAGGATACAAATGTATTCACTTCCAAGGCATCTCAGGCTATTTACCTATGCAATTAAGCACATTTACCTTTCACTTTCTTAAGCATCTTCTTGATTTCTTTGCCCTGCACTTTGCAATGCATTTTCACATCAAGCTCCACGGTCATCACTGAAGGCTAGACCGAAAGTTTGTTTCCTCTTCGCTCTTTTGCCCGTCATTAATGGAAAGTTTAGGATACACCAAACTTGTCGTTGAATTTTTTTTCTCTTGGGTAGTTGAAGAAGGAACTTCTACAATTGAGACCTATGGGAGAAATGCACCTCAATGTAATCATGGCAAAGCTCCAAGTTTTGATATTGAAGAAAGTTCTCCTCAACCTTCATACGAGAAGATCTGTATATCCTATGAAAACCCTACTTATGGGACTTCATATTTTTTTCATCCCTCCCTTTAATAGTTCTCGAATTGGAATCGAAGGTATGTTTTCACACTCCCTTAGTTTGCACAAAAAGGGGGGCCGGGGGATGGCTGGTGTCGGAATAAAATTGCTCTTCCAATTATGAAATGGAGGATGAAGGATGATGTGCGAACTCTCTCATGCGAATGCTTGTCTACACATGTAAAACTATGACTGATGCAAGCAACTAGGGGTTGGTTTGGCTCTGGCCTCTTGAGGTGGAGGTTCAAGGTTCAACCCCTATGCTAGACATGTAATGGCTTTGACTAATTAAACCAACTATGATCAAGTTTTCATCTTACCTAACCCTTTGTTTGAGAGATACAAGGTCGTACGAATACTATGCCCATTCACTTTTAAAGCTAAAAGAGTAACCGCCTGCTCAACCTCCATTTACTAAAAAAATTATATATTTCTTTTGGGTTCCTAAACGCACATAACTTCTTTACATTCCCTTCTTTTCTTCTCTCTCTATTTCTTGTTCATTCTTTCTTCACACACATCCAACTTCATCTTCCGCTGCTTCTATTTCCTATGCATGGGAGGCACCAGCCTCCCGTGCAAATCGGCGACCAGTACAAATCCTATTCATCCCCCTCGCCGCTCAAGTCCAGTGTCATCTGTTTGCTTTGTGTATTGTTGCGCATTGTGCGCTCCGTGCAGATGCCCTCCGCTTCTTCACGCATTCGTTTCGTTGATGCGTCCTACCGCTATCCTATTGGGCCTCCACAAGTCGACTTCTGCTACACAGTTTTACTTGCTACAGACTAGCCATGCACTCTGGCTTTCGCACTAACGTGCTCCAGACCGCTTTACAGCCGTAGGGGCATGCTAACATCTGCCACCTTCTTGTACTGATTTACCACCATAGCCACCTTCTTTTTGTTTGTTTGCGACGCAGTTCGATCTTATCCCAGTGACTCTACGGCGCAATGTGGTGTCTCTCGACACACCCACGTTCTTCTTCGACACGACCATGCTAGCTTGCAGGCGTGATATGGCACAACTACGGCCTCGGGCACACGCTTTCACTTCTTTGTATCGTATTGTCCTTCTTCTCCTGTCATTAAAGTCGGTCGTACTATGGATGTGATGCTATACGGTTTGACCTTCCATAATGGCGCCATACACATCATTTTGATGTTGCGCCTTGTATCAGCCGGCTTCTACCCCAGCTTCGACATATTACAGCACTGTTGTGGCCCCATTACGATGTTCCTCCGGTGGTCTCCAGGTTTGGCTCTTTTGTTATACGACTAGCCTGCACTCTCGTTCTCGTTCGTCGCCATTTTGAAGTGGGATTACTTATGGATTAGAGACAATATGAAGACCATCTTGGGATGATATTACAGACAATATGAAGACCATCTTGGGATGATACATTAGTAAGAATGTGCTCTGGTGTTATCGCTATTTGGTGACCTTCTGGTGGTGCTTTCATCGTGGTACAGGGTATTGGCTTGATAAAGAATTCTATGTCGTGTGAAGTAATGACCTAGGCACTTGGTCTTGCTGGTCATAATTCTTAACTTGGAGGCTGGTGTTTTAAACTGGCTTCACACAGGGTCTCCGGAAAGAAGATGTGAAAATCTGCTCTTCGAGACAGAACAAAGAGAAATTTGAAGGGTCCTCTTGATGTATACTGGCACATACAGCGGAATATGATCATGAAAAAAACGACTGAAAATGTTACATGGCAGAGAGAAATCACTTGGGATGGAGGGGGGTCGGAACATTTATAAAAAAGATGTGCTCCTTGATTGTGGCACACAAACATAGTTGGGACTTTGCCCTATCTGAATGAGAAACTTCAATTACATTCCGTGTGGCAATGTTGATATATTTAGGTAGTGATGTGTGTGAACACACTAGGACTGCTGGGGCACTTTTTTCCCTCTTTAGGAGGTTTCTTTCCTTCGGCTTGTATATACGCCTATTGCCCTAATGGGCTACTTATCTTTGTACATTCTCTAGTAATACATTCAGTATTGTGTGTTTGTGCTCCAAGCATCTTCTTCTTCCTTGTGTTGTTCGCGTGCTTCTGCAGACGTCTAATTCCAACAATTGGTATTAGAGCAGGTCGTCGCTTCATCTAGGGCGCCGTCGACACTCCTCCGTTTGCAATCTCAGAATCGCACGAATTTTGGTGAGCATATTCAGCGTGTTTCCGAGGTCAAAACTGCTTCGCTCTGTGGTGCCAAAATCGCGATCTTAGCTCGTTTCGACCTCCGAATGCACTATCGCAGTGCTTGTGCAGGCTATTTTGTCTTTTTGTGCCAAAGGTATATACCAGTTTCTGTTCACCAGTTTAAGCGTCTCAAAGTCTGCTACAGGTCTAGCAGAACTCGTCTCGGCAGTTCTGTTCAACTTTTTGAGATACACTCAATTTTCTGCATCAAGGTATTTTAGTCACCGGCCATGGCTGAAAGCAGTGATGTATTCCGTATGTTGGCTGTTGAGGATAAGTTGGATGGTACCAACTACCCATTATGGGCTTATATGATGCGACATGTTTTGGTTGCAAAAGGATTGTAGAACATTGTGCAGGGTGTTGAAAGACGTCCTGTTACACCTGTAACGACAGGTACTGCAAATACAGGTGCTGGAGCTGATGAAGATGGTGTCGAAGATGATATTCCACAGATTCCTGTTCGTGCTGTTGTTTCTGTTGCACCTACTGCAGAGCAAATTCGTTGGGATGGCAGAGATGCCTAGGCACATGCATTGATAGCTTTGTCTGTCAAACGTGCCATTATTCCTCATATTCGCTCTTGCAGAACATCTAGGGATGCTTGGAATACACTTACCACATTGTACCAAGCTAGGAATGAGGCTCGTGTTGCTTACCTCCAAAAACAGTTGGAGAGTGAGCACATGAATGAAGGTGATTCTATGGATCGTTTCCTAATGAAGATCAAAGATTTGAAGGAACAATTGATTTCTGCTGATGAGATTATACCAGATAGCTCACTTGTGCAGACCGTTCTAAATGGTCTTCCTGATTCATATCAGAGTTTTGCTTCTACTCTTCGGTTGATGATGAAAGGCAATCTGAATGCCTTATCATTTGAGGAGTTAGTCTCTGTTCTGTTGCAGGAAGATCAGTCCAGGCAGAACATGTCCATTATGTGTGTTGCAGATCAAGCTTTCCTGGCTAATTAGAAGGGCCAAGGAAAATGGAGCTCTTCTACTAGTAAGCAGAAATCTGCAAATGCTGCACATTCAAAGAACCAGGATAAAGATGAGAAGAAATCAGAAAAGCAGAAATTGTTTTGCAAGTACTGTAAAGGGAATGATCATATCATAAAGAACTGTCCAAAACTGGCTGCAAAAGAGGCAAAGAAAAAGGAGGCTGGAATGGTTGTTGCAGAAGCCTCTACACCAAAAACAGAGTCTGCTAATCTTGTGCAGGAAGAAGAATGGGCGTTTACTACTGTTTGCAGTTTTGACCCATCTTCTCATGAGCAGTGCATATCTGCAGTGGACTCAGATGTTTGGTACTTTGACAGTGGGGCGACCAAACATATTACCTCGCAGCGCAGTTTCTTCTCTTCACTCGAGCCTGCCCTACAGGGAATACTTTCACATGCGCCAACAACTCCTCTTATGCTGTTATGGGAGTTGGTAAGGTCATTCTAACTACTGTTGATGGCAGTTCTTTCACCTTGTCAGATGCTTTATTTGTGCCAGGGATCAAGAAGAATCTGTTATCAGTTTCTGCATTAGCCAAGATTGGCTTGGTTGTGAAATTCGTTGATGACAGGTGTATAGTTCATGATCTATCAAATGGCGATGTGATTATTGCTTCTGGCATTTTATGTCGTGGGCTGTATAAGCTCATAGACTATGAAAGATCTGTGAATGATTCGGCATGTGCAGTTCATGATTCTTAGGCTATGTCAAATGCAAAGCTTTGGCATGCACGCTTTGGTCATCTGAATTTTGCTAGTTTGCTACGCCTGCAAAAATCTGATATGGTGTCTTCTTTGCCCAAGCTTGAGGCACCTGGAAAACATGTATGTGAAGGCTATATTTTGGGCAAAATGCAGCGTTCCTCCTTTCCAAAAGATGGTTCAGTTCAGGCTACGCAAAAATTACAGCTTGTACATAGTGATGTCTGTGGTCCTATGCAGAAACCCTCTTTTGGGAATTACCTTTACTTCGTGACTTTCATTGATGATTTTTCCAGGCATGCATGGGTATATCCACTCAAAGAAAAGTCCGAAGTGTTCATGTGCTTTAAACAATTTTTGGTTTTGGCTAAAAATCTGTCAGCATGTAAAATGGGCACCCTCCGTTCTGATCGAGGGGGGGAATATATGTCTTCTGATTTTAATGCATTTCTGGCTGAACGTGGGATAAAACACCAGTGTACAGTGTCATATACACCTCAACAGAATGGAGTTGTTGAACGAAAGAATAGGTCACTCATGGAGATGGCGAGGTGCATGGTCAAGAGTCAGGCTTTACCACATAGTTTCTGGCTTGAGGCTATCATGTGTGCAGCATATGTACTAAACAGGTGTCCCACTAAAGCGCTGCAGTCTATCACTCCATATCACGCTTGGCATGACCGCAAGCCATCTGTTGCTCATCTGCGTGTTTTTGGTTGTTTGGCATATGCATTAGTGCCTGAACAACATCGCAAAAAATTGGATGATAAGGCAGTAAAATGTATTTTTGTTGGGTACAGTTCTGAAAGTAAAGGCTATCGTCTGTATCATCCACAGACTAAACGCATTCTGGTTAGCCGTGATGTTGTCTTTGTGGAAGATGCTATTCAGCCATTGCTTTCATGTACTAAGGAGACATCTGTTAGCTCCAAAGACATGTATGATACGTTGATGCCTCTTTTTATAGGTGGACAGTCTAGTGCTGGTCCTAATGAGGCAACTTCTCAGCCTTTGTAGGTTTCATATGATGATGCAGATCATTCTATTTCTGATGCAGATTTACATGATGCACTTGTTGATGAGAGAGTTGATATTGAGCAGGCAAAAACTATGCCAAAATGGCTGGTGCAGACTTTGCGTGACAACAAATTAGATGCACCTTTGTCATATCGTACTCGTTCAAGCTCTCATAGTGCCTCCTTTGCATCAGATTGCTATGCTATGGCTGCGTCTAGTCTCTGTGATGAAAATGAGCCTGTTTCTTTTGATGAAGCACAAAATTCGGAAAATTGGATGGTTGTCATGCAATCTGAATATGATGCTATAATGAAGAATGATACATGCTCTTTATGTGACTTTCCTCCTGGCAAGAAGGCCATTGGCACTAAGTGGGTATACAAGCTGAAGGGTAAACTTGATGGTACAGTTGACAGGTATAAGGCTAGGCTTGTTGCAAAGGGTTATGCCCATGAAAGAGGCATTGATTTTGATGAGATCTTTGCACCTACATGCTGTATGACTATTGTTTGGAGCATTTGTGCACTTGCAGCCCATCATGGTTGGAATGTACATCAGTTGGACATTAAAACAACATTTCTGAATGGTGACTTGCATGAAGAAGTGTATGTTTTTCAACCCCGTGGCTTTGTGCAGAAAGGGCATGAAAACCAGGTGTGCAAGTTAAAGAAGGCATTATATGGTTAAAAGCAAGCACCACGTGCTTGGTATGAGAAGATACATGCCTATCTGGTTGCACATGGTTTTGTGAACAATCCAACTGAAAGCACCTTATATGTTAAGCGTGCTAATGATGTGCTTCTGATCATTGTTGTCTATGTTGATGACATGTTGCTCACTGGTCCTATTGAGAAGCATATTGCTGATTTCAAGGCTGATTTGCATGCCTCATTTGAGATGTCTGATTTGGGGCATTTGCATCACTATTTGGGCATTCAGTTTATGCAAGTTGATGGTGGAATGGCTTTGTATCAAATGAAATATATTGACACATTATTGCAGCGTTTTGGCCTTGAAGACTATAAGCCTATTGCCACTCCTATGGAGACAGGTTTACGCTTGAGCCTTCATGATGCTGGAGATGCATTTGATGCCGTTCTCTATCAGTAGGCTGTTGGATGCTTGATTTACTTATGCATTACTCGGCCAGACATTCAGTTTGTTGTCTCATAGATGAGCAGGTTTATGCATTGCCTAGGAGTCACGCATTGGAAGGCGGTTAAGCGCATCTTTCGCTACTTGAGTGGTACTCGGCTACTTGGGTTGTTTTATCCCAAGGGGGGATCACTACCGCCAGATTTGCATGCTTTTTCTGACTCAGATTGGGCTAGTTGCTATGACACTCGTGTGTCCACCAGTGGTTTTTGCTTCATGCTTGGTAGCTCATGTATATCTTGGTTGAGCAAGAAGCACCCTATTGTGGCCACTTCCAGTTGTAAGGCTGAGTATAGGGAAACTTTCACAGCGACTGTTGAGTGTGTGTGGCTCAGACGCCTTATGGCTGATTTGGGTGTTGGCCCGTCTTCTGCCACCACCATCTTCACTGACAGTCAGAGCGCATTGGTAGTTGTGAGGAACCCTGTGTTCCATGCTCACACTAAGCACATTGAGGTGCATTATCACTATGTCAGGGAGAGGTTCTTTGCTGGAGAGATCAGCTTGGCATATGTGCCCACGCAGGAAAACATTGCAGACCTTTTCACGAAGGCTCTGCCTAGGGAGAAGTTTGAAGCTTTCCGCAAAGCTTTGGGCTTACTTTCTTTTGTGGAGTGATTTCCACATAGCTTGGCACTTCCTTATACATGAGTGCCAGCTCCTTGTTCACCAAATCACTCCTAGGGGGGATTTGTTGATATATTTAGGTAGTGATGTGTGTGAACACACTAGGACTGCCGGGGCACTTTTTTCCCTCTTTAGGAGGTTTTTTTCCCCCGGCTTGTATATATGCCTATTGCCCTAATGGGCTACTTATCTTTGTACATTCTCTAGTAATACATTCAGTATTGTGTGTTTGTGCTCCAAGCTTCTTCTTCTTCCTTGTGTTGTTCGCGTGCTTCTGCAGATTGTTGGAGTTAGACGTCTGCGGAAGCACGCGAACAGCACAAGGAAGAAGAAGAAGCTTGGAGCACAACACACAAGACTGAATGTATTACTAGAGAATGTAAAAAGATAAGTAGCCCATTAGGGCAATAGGCGTATATACAAGCCGGGGGAAAAAAACCTCCTAAAGAGCGAAAAAAGTGCCCCGGCGGTCCTAGAGTGTTCACACACATCACTACCTAAATATATCAACAAATCCCCCCTGGGAGTGATGCGGTGAACAAGGAGCTGGCACTCATGTATAAGGAAGTGCCGAGCTATGTGGAACTCACTCCACAAAAGGAAGTAAGCCCAAAGCTTTGCGGAAAGCTTCAAACTTCTCCCTAGGCAGAGCCTTCGTGAGAAGGTCTGCAATGTTCTCATGCGTGGGCACATATGCCAAGCTGATCTCCCCAGCAGAGAACCTCTCCCTGACATAGTGATAATGCACCTCAATGTGCTTAGTGCGAGCATGGAACACAGGGTTCCTCGCAACTGCCAATGCGCTCTGACTGTCAGTGAAGATGGTGGTGGCAGAAGACTGGCCAACACCCAAATCAGCCATAAGGCGTCTGAGCCACACACACTCAACAGTCGCTGTGAAAGCTGCCCTATACTCAGCCTCACAACTGGAAGTGGCCACAGTAGGCTGCTTCTTGCTCAACCAAGATATACATGAGCTACCAAGCATGAAGCAAAAACCACTGGTGGACACACGAGTGTCATAGCAACCAGCCCAATCTGAGTCAGAAAAAGCATGCAAATCTGGCGGTAGTGATCCCCCCTTGGGATAAAACAACCCAAGTAGCCGAGTACCACTCAAGTAGCGAAAGATGCGCTTAACCGCTTTCCAATGCGTGACTTCTGGGCAATGCATAAACCTGCTCATCTGTGAGACAGCAAACTGAATATCTGGCCGAGTAATGCATAAGTAAATCAAGCATCCAACAGCCTGCTGATAGAGAACAACATCAAATGCATCTCCAGCATCATGAAGACTCAATTGTAAACCTGTCTCCATAGGAGTGGCAATAGGCTTACAGTCTTCAAGGCCAAAACGCTGCAATAATGTGTCAATATATTTCGTTTGACACAAAGCCATTCCACCATCAACTTGCATAAACTGAATGCCCAAATAGTGATGCAAATGCCCCAAATCAGACATCTCAAATGAGGCATGCAAATCAGCCTTGAAATCAGCAATATGCTTCTCAAGAGGACCAGTGAGCAGCATGTCGTCTACATAGACAACAATGATCAGAAGCACATCATTAGCACGCTTAACATATAAGGTGCTTTCAGTTGGACTGTTCTCAAAACCATGTGCAATCAGATAGGCATGTATCTTCTCATACCAAGCACGTGGTGCTTGCTTTAAACCATATAACGCCTTCTTTAACCTGCACACCTGGTTTTCATGCCCTTTCTGCACAAAGCCACGGGGCTGAAAAACATACACTTCTTCATGCAAGTCACCATTCAGAAATGCTGTTTTAATGTCCAACTGATGTACATTCCAACCTTGATGGGCTGCAAGTGCACAAATGCTCCGAACAGTAGTCATACGGCATGTAGGTGCAAAGGTCTCATCAAAATCAATGCCTCTTTCCTGTGCATAACCCTTTGCAACAAGCCTAGCCTTATACCTGTCAACTGTACCATCAGGTTTACGCTTCAGCTTGTATACCCACTTAGTGCCAATGGCCTTCTTGCCAGGAGGCAAGTCACATAAAGACCATGTACCATTCTTCATTATAGCATCATATTCAGATTGCATAGCAGCCATCCAATTTTCTGAATTTTGTGCTTCATCAAAAGAAACAGGCTCATTCTCATCACAGAGACTAGATGCAGCCATAGCATAGCAATCTGATGCAAAGGAGGTACTATGAGAGCCTGAACGAGTACGATATGACAAAGGTGCATCTAATTTGCTGTCACGCAAAGTCTGCACCAGCCATTTTGGCATAGTTTTTGCCTGTTCAATATCAGCTCTCTCATCAACAAGTGCATCATGTAAATCTGCATCAGAAATGGAATGATCTGCATCATCATATGAAACCTGCAAAGGCTGAGAAGTTGCCTCATTAGGACCAGCACTAGCCTGTCCACCTGTAAAAAGAGGCATCAAAGTATCATACATGTCTTTGGAGCTAACAGATGTCTCCTTAGTACATGAAAGCAATGGCTGAATAGCATCTTCCACAAAGACAACATCACGGCTAACCAGAATGCGTTTAGTCTGTGGATGATACAGACGATAGCCTTTACTTTCAGAACTGTACCCAACAAAAATACATTTTACTGCCTTATCATCCAATTTTCTGCGATGTTGTTCAGGCACTAATGCATATGCCAAACAACCAAAAACACGCAGATGAGCAACAGATGGCTTGCGGTCATGCCAAGCCTCATATGGAGTGATAGACTGCAACGCTTTGGTGGGACACCTGTTCAGTACATATGCTGCACACATGACAGCCTCAAGCCAGAAACTATGTGGTAAAGCCTGACTTTTGACCATGCACCTCGCCATCTCCATGAGTGACCTGTTCTTTCGTTCAGCAACTCCATTCTGTTGAGGTGTATACGGCACTGTACACTGGTGTTTTATCCCACGTTCAGCCAGAAATGCATTAAAATCTGAAGACATATATTCCCCCCTCGATCGGAACGGAGGGTGCCCATTTTACATGCTGATAGATTTTCAGCCAAAACCAAAACTGTTTGAAGCACATGAACACTTCGGACTTTGCTTTGAGTGGGTATAACCATGCATGCCTGGAAAAATCATCAATGAAAGTCACGAAGTAAAGGTAATTTCCAAAAGAGGGTGTCTGCATAGGACCACAGACATCACTATGTACAAGCTGCAATTTCTGCATAGCCCGAACTGAACCATCTTTTGGAAAGGAAGAACGCTGCATTTTGCCCAAAATACAGCCTTCACAAACATGTTTTCCAGGTGCCTCAAGTTTGGGCAAAGAAGACACCATTTCAGATTTCTGCAGGCGTAACAAACTAGCAAAATTCAGATGACCAAAGCGTGCATGCCAAAGCTTTGCATCTGACATAGCCTGAGAATCATGAACTGCACATGCCGAATCATTCACAGATCTTTCATAGTCTATGAGCTTATACAGCCCACGACATAAAATGCCAGAAGCAATAATCACATCGCCATTTGAGAGATCATGGACTGTATACCTGTCATCAACGAATTTCACAACCAAGCCAATCTTGGCTAATGCAGAAACTGATAACAGGTTCTTTTTGATCCCTGGCACAAATAAAGCATCTGACAAAGTGAAAGAACTACCATCAGCAGTAGTCAAAATGATCTTACCAACTCCCATAACAGGATAAGAGGAGTTATTGGCGCATGTGACAGTATTCCCTGTAGGGGCAGGCTCGAGTGAAGAGAAGAAACTGCGCTGCGAGGTAATATGTTTGGTCGCCCCACTGTCAAAGTACCAAACATCTGAGTCTACTGCAGACATGCACTGATCATGAGAAGATGGGTCAAAACTGCAGACAGTAGTAAACGCCCATTCTTCTTCCTGCACAAGATTTGCAGACTCTGTTTTTGGTGTAGAGGCCTCTGCAACAACCATTCCAGCCTCTTTCTTCTTTGCCTCTTTAGCAGCCAGTTTTGGACAGTTCTTTATAATATGATCATTTCCTTTACAGTACTTGCAGAACAATTTCTGCTTTTCTGACTTCTTCTCATCTTTATCCTGGTTCTTCGATTGTGCAGCATTTGCAGATTTCTGCTTACTAGTAGAAGAGCTCCATTTTCCTTTGCCCTTCTGACTAGCCAGGAAAGCTTGATCTGCAACACGCATAATGGACCTGTTCTGCCTGGACTGATCTTCCTGCAACAGAATAGAGACTAATTCCTCAAATGACAAGGCATTTGGATTGCCTTTCATCATCAATCGAAGAGTAGAGGCAAAACTCTGATATGAATCAGGAAGGCCATTCAGAACGGTCTGCACAAGTGAGCTATCTGGTATAACCTCATCAGCAGAAATCAATTGTTCCTTCAGGTCTTTGATCTTTGTAAGAAAACTGTCCATAGAATCACCTTCATTCATGTGCTCACTCTCCAACTGTTTTCGGAGGTAAGCAACACGAGCCTCATTCCTAGCCTGGTACAAAGTGGTAAGTGTATCCCAAGCATCCTTTGCTGTTCTGCAAGAGCGAATGTGAGGGATAATGGCACGTTTGACAGACAAAGCTATCAATGCATGTGCCTGGGCATCTCTGCCATCCCAACGAATCTGCTCTGCAGTAGGTGCAACAGAAACAGCAGCACGAACAGGAATCTGCGGAATATCATCTTCGACACCATCTTCATCAGCTCCAACACCTGTATTTGCAGTACCTGTCGTTACAGGTGTAACAGGACGTCTTTCAACACCCTGCACAATGTTCCACAATCCTTTTGCAACCAGTACATGTCGCATCATATAAGCCCATAATGGGTAGTTGGTACCATCCAACTTATCCTCAACAGCCAACATACGGAATACATCACTGCTTTCAGCCATGGCCGGTGACTAAAATACCTTGATGCAGAAAATTGACTGTATCTCAAAAAGTTGAATGGAACTGCCCAGACGAGTTCTGCTAGACCTGTAGCAGACTTCGAGATGCTTAAACTGGCGAACAGAAACTGGTATATACCTTTGGCACAAAAGGACGAAATAGCCTGCACAAGCGCTGCGATAGTGCGTTCGGAGGCCGAAACGAGCTCAGATTTCATGCGAATCTGAGACTGCAAACGGAGGAGTGTCGACGGCGCTCTAGAAGAAGCAACGACCTGCTCTGATACCAATTGTTGGAGTTAGACGTCTGCGGAAGCACGCGAACAGCACAAGGAAGAAGAAGAAGCTTGGAGCACAACACACAAGACTGAATGTATTACTAGAGAATGTAAAAAGATAAGTAGCCCATTAGGGCAATAGGCGTATATACAAGCCGGGGGAAAAAAACCTCCTAAAGAGGGAAAAAAGTGCCCCGGCGGTCCTAGAGTGTTCACACACATCACTACCTAAATATATCAACACAGATGTCTAATTTCAACAGGCAACATCTCATTGGAGCTTCTCCTAGTTCAGGAAGGGACTCCAAGATATGTGAAACAAGCCTTCGTATTGCCATTATTCATTTTACTATTTTGGTAGTACTTTTATTATCAGTTTTAGTCACTTGATATCAACCTCATAGAGTGTTTTCCTTGAGAGCAACAAGATTAAAAGCAAGTGAGCCGCCCATGAGGCGGATGAAAGAATTATCAATCTTTTTTGTAATGTCTTATAGTCAGATGTAAGCAACCGCTAGCTTGTGGGATTCGGGGGATCCCATGGGTGCTATGCTTGTTCACTTGTACAATTGTTCTTTCTATGAATTCAAGTTCAAGAGAGTAGGCTATTGTCAAACTTCCTTTTGAAAAAGAAAACTTTTTATTTATGACTATCGAATTGCACACCTATTCCAAATTAGTCACTCCTATTTCAAATTAGTCACTTCTAGATATCTTGTGACACCATGGTACGTCCTTGGATGTTTTTTCGCATTACTTTTTAGCTTGATAGTGACTCTCATGGCTTCTTTATTTTGTGTATTAGGCTCTTCATATGATCATCCATATTCAATGTCTCTCAACATGTTATGGGTCTCTAAAATTAGAGTTAACTGATAATCTTTGGCACTCTTTAAGGCAAAAGCAATTGGCCAATGACCCTCATACTTGCGAACCCCTTCATTTTCAGATTTGTTCTTTCCTGTCTCATCTTGAGAGTATCTTGTATGATAAAAATATATCATCTATGCGTTCTTCATCTAAATTATTTTCTAAATTAAAACATCTTCTAGTGGAATCAAAGAATGACTGTGTCATCTTTTCACTTTCCCAATTTTCATGAACCGGAATTTGTAAGACCTTATTTGTCATCAAATCATCCATTGAAGAAATAAGAACTGATTATTCCAATAAATGTTGATATGTCTCATGGCCCTTTACTTGTTCACATTCCTATGCCCATATCATGTGCTTCTAGTCATGGAAATGATGCAATAAATGGTTTCTCTTCTCCTATTCATAATCATATTAATGAATAGAGTGAAGCTTGATCCCTTATTAATATTCCAAGTCCTCATCATGATACATTTTCCAATGATGTTAATGACAGAAGTCCTTTGATTGGTGAATGTTTATGTTAATTGAGAAATGAATTTACCATTTTGATATTATATGGGCAACATGATCTGATAACTCTGTGTAATCCATCGATGTTCTTGAATGCGAGTATCAGTTGATTTTTGCGCTTAGTAATTTGGTGCCTATTGTTAGTGACGAAATATTTCCCATCTTTTGCGTAAGTTGGGTATATATTGTATGTCCTTGGATGTTTTCTGGCATGAATTTTTAATTTGATGTTCATTATGTGACTCTCATGGCTTCTTTTTAGTTTGGTGCTGATTATGTGACTCTCATGGCTTCTTTATTTTGAGCATTAGGTTTTTCATATGAGCATCCTTATTCAATTTGTCCTTTCCAATTTGATCATATTGATCAAGGTCTCTTAACATGTTATGAATCTCATAAATTGGAGTTTGATAATCTCTACCACTCTTTTAGGCAAAAAAAATTGGCCAATGACCCTTATACTTGTGAGCCCCTTCATTTCAAGGTTTCTTCTTTCGAGTCTCATCTTGAGAGTATCTTGTATGATGGAAAGAATATCTTCTCTGCGTTCCTTATCTAAATTACTTTTTTGGGTTAGAACACCTTTTATTGGAATTAAAGAATGATTACATTATGCTTCACTTTCATAATTTTGATGAACCAAATTTTTCAAGCCCTTAATGGTCATCGGATCATCCCTTCAAGAAATAAGAACTTATTTGCCTAGATCATGTGCTAGTGTTCATGATAATGATGTAATAAACGGTTTTTTCTTCCCCTATTGATAATCATATTATTGAACAAACTGAAGCTTCGTAATATGACCCTTTGATCGAGTATAATGCTTATTTTGGTTTAGAATTATCATTTTTCCATTCTATAGGCGACAGCATGTGATAACCTATCTTTTTGGCTTGTGATGATGTTGTTGAATGCGAGTATTGGTTGAGTTTGGTGTTCAATGGTTTGGTACCTACTGTTAGTGACAAGATGTTTTTCATGTTTTGCATGAGTTGGGTATATACAATGTCGATCAGTCAACTTGCTTGTAGTGCAGTAAATCTTTCTCAATTACATGCATACTTGATGTCTTGGCAAGTTGATTCTATGTACCTCCTTTTTTATGAGATCGTGCGACCTGAGCTGTATGCATTGGACATGAAGATCTTTTATGGATGCTCTATGAAGAACTGAAGTTATGGCTTGGATATGAAGATGGGATGGGAACTTTGGATGCTAAGAAGCTTACTCAAATCTTTGAGGAGATGATTTCATGGATCTACGACTCAAGGAAAGACTATTCCTATCTTGAACAATTCTTTGGGCACTATGTTCAATTCACTTTATGGATTTCATTACACATGACGTATTCCAGGAAAGGGCTTATGATGTAGCTTAAGATGTATTTCTCTCCTGATGATGTACAATGATGACCTTTACATGTCCATCCAGCAATTGAACTTTATTGGTTCAATTTAGGAGGAAAATATGGGTGTATTTGTGTATTCTACACACTTCACGTTGGAGTTCACTTAGCTAATACTCCTGTAACTATTATGGGCATTAGTTTTAGTACATGCTATGATTTTCCATGAACTATTGTTTGAAAGTATTGTTCATAAGGGTAATGCATTTAGTGTATCTAGGATAGGGCATATGTGTGGGCCCAATTCCTCCATGCATATCCTAGGATTATATTGAAGAGGGAGTTCAAGGCATTTTAATATCAAAGGTTTTAAGCTGTATATAACTACATATGGTAATGAAAGAAAGTGCGAGTTCCTTGGTTGGGCAAGACTATGCGTGGACATTCGTTTGTTACCTTCCTTTTTTATCTCTTCCTTCCTTCTCTCTGTACTTCTTTTTCATTCTATGTTCAAGCTCTTGTGACGAAGATAGCCATGAGTTTACTTTGCTACAATATGAATTTAAAGTTATATATGAGCCTAGAATAAAAAGCTATCGTTAAGAATGCTTTCTTGTACCTCCTCTTTTGTCAATATAATTTACGTCTTCTTTGGAACAAAAGAAATATGGTTATGAAAGCTTTCGCACATCTAAGTGCTTGTTAATGAAGGAAATAGTTGAAGTTTTCATCGTCATGGAACCTAACCTCCTTTACTTTGACGGATGGTTCAATAAAAAATGTAGGAATCAATATAGATTGATTATCATTTCTCATGTATTGGAGACACCGAATAAGCGGAATGAGTAATAAGACTTCCAAAGAAACCCTCCTTTGTGCCATGGCATGTGTAAGCAATAATTCCCAAAGGTTTGAATCGATAAAACGTGGAATCTTGCAGAGTTGCAATTAAGGACATAGTTATCACAAGGAAGGAGATAAGGAAGGGAGCTCACTCACACACTCACAGTCAAAGAGGAGCACACACACAGATTGAGGTAAGGAAGAATTATCTTCTTCTATTACTTAAAACGAATATACAAGAATGACCTAATACAAAAATACAACTAGCACAATATATAAAGAACACTACATAAGGAAAAACGCAATGTTTGTGAATGAGTGAGCTGGTGAGAAACAAGTGTGCCATCACTCTCAATAGATGAATCTAGTAAAGTTGGCTAAAGTATTCCTAACATATACCGGTGTGACCACTATACATATGAGAGAAATGAAAAAGTGATATGTGTCATCCTCGATCATCACATGTTGAGCTTGATATCTCAATGATCCCCCTCAAGTTCAACCTCATGTCCTCTAATTCAAGCATCTTTCAAAACTTCTTCAGCTTCTCTACTCCAAGTGCTTTAGTGAAAATATCAGCAACCTATTCATTTGTCCTCACAAAAACAAGATCAATATCATGTACTAATACCTTCTCTCTGATGAAATGATAATGTATCTTGATATGATTTTTTCTAGCATGAAAAAGAGGGTTTTGTGATAACTAAAGGTTCCTAAGATTATTACAATAGATGATGATCAGTTTTTGCAGTTCCACTCCTAAATCTGCAAGTAGTATCTCTAACCATGGTGCTTCACATGCTGCCATTGCAACACCTCTATACTTTGTCTCTATACTCGACATAGTGGGTTTCTTCTTGCCACTCCATGTAATAGATGCACTCCCAAGCAAGAATAGAAAACCATTAGTAGATTATTTGTATCGAATACTACCAACCTAATCTGCATCAGTGTATCCAAGAACCTACAAATCTACACGAGCTTCATAAAACAATGAATATCCAAAGTAGCACTCACATAATATAAATTAGCACTCACATAAATGCATTTTCTTGGGACCGTGCATAAATTGACTTCCAAGTCCAACTATGTAGCTTAGATTAGGTCTTATAATTATGAGATACATCAAACTTCCACAATTTTCATAGCATTTTCCAATATTTCACCTTATGTAGTATCCCGCTTCAATTTTTTTATCTAATGGCATAGAGATTGCCTAACAATCAGTCATACCATACTTTTGCAACATACTCAAGGCATATTTCCTTTGTGACATCCATATACCTCTTTCAGTATGTATAAAATCAATGCCCAAGAAATAGTTGAGCACACCAAGATCTTTCATGCCAAATTCTTAAATAAGGAGTTGCTTTACCTCTTTAATGCTTTCTTCATTATCACCTCCTACAATCAAGTCATCAACATAAATATCCACAATCATGATGCCATCATCACCCTTCCTTTCATATAGTGTATGATTTGCATCACACATAGAAGATCCACTGGTGGTTAAGTAATAAGCAATCCTTGCAGGCCAAGTACAAGGGGCTTGTTTAGCCCATAACAAGCCTTTTGCAACATGCAAACATATTGTGAGTGCTTTGAATCTTCATAACCTTGTGTTTGTTCCATGTATACTTCTTCTTATAATTCACCATGTTAAGAAAGCATTCTTCACATCCATGTGATGCAAAGTCCATCCTTTTGTTGTGACCAATGCAACAAGTGTTGTGATAGTAGAAATTCTAGCTAGATAGCCAAATGTTTCATCATAAGCAATTCCATATGTCTATGCATATTAGTTTTCTACCAATTTTTCTTTATACCTAATTATGCTACCATAAACATTGTGCTTTATCTTGTAAACCCCCTTGCACCCTATGGGTTTCTTTCCTTGCGGCAATGGAACAAGCTTCCATGTTTCATTTCCATAAAGTGCAACCATATCCTCACCCATGGCTTTCTCCCAATTTGTGTTTCCAATTGCATCTTCAAAACAAGAAGGTTGAGCAACTTGTATTACCTTGGTCATGTAGGCACAATGATGAGCTGTGTAACTATCATGCATCAATTGTTGCACTGAATTTTGCATCATCCTAAATCTTTTTGGTCTTGGGTCACTTCTTCTTCTATTATCTACATGTGCCTTTCTTAATCTTGGAGTTTTCATAGAGGGCAATCCAAGTTCTTCATTAAGGCTCTTTTTGAACTGCTTGAATCTCCATCAATGTCTTCAAAACCTATCAATGTCTTACCAGCAGCAAAAAACTTTTCTTTACCTTTCTTTGATGCAGATGAATTTTTTGGACTCGAATTTCCATGCAATCTTCAATAACATGGATTTGAGTTAGAGCTATTGCTTCATGACTCATGAGGTCCACTCAATGCTTGAGATTTCACACTTGATTTTTCAACATTTGCTTTGTCATTTAAGTCAAGATTAAGTCCTTCTTTGGCATCTGCATAGAGTCTTGACATTTCATCAAATACCACATCTCTACTAACCTCCACGTGTTGTGTGAGTGGGTTATAACATTTATATCCCTTCTGCTCAAGGGAGTGATACATTTTTCTACTTTTGGATCAAGCTTCATCCGCAACTCATTTGGAACATGTACATATGCAATACAACCAAGTACTTTCATATATGATAAGTTTGGATTTTTACCTATAAACTTCTCTTTAGGTGTAAGTTGATGTACAACAATAGTCCAACTTCTGTTCATGATGTATCCATAAATGTGCACAACTTGTGCCCAATAACAATGAGGCATATTCTTCTCATCCATGAAGGCTCTTGCTATTTCTGCAATATGCCTATTTTGGGTTTAGTAACTCCATTTTGTTGTGGTGTGTACCTACATGAAAAGTTCCATCAAACTCCATGGCTTTAAGTAGTGAATCTTCTTGGTCTTCAGTATAGTTGTTGTAGTCTCTTCTTCCTCTAAAACCTTCGTGATAATTGTTGTTGTTGTAGCCTTGATCGTAGTTATGGTTGTAGTTGCTTCCTCCATTGTTGTACCTGCCTCTAGATTGTCCATAGCTACCACTATGGAAGCCTCATCCCCTTTGATTCCTTGTATTCTTGAAGCATTCTCCTATGGTGTGATTGTTAAGACCAGAAATGTTGCAAGGTGAATTGTTGTAGGGTCTCCCCTTGCCTTGCTTTCCTCCTCTCCCCTTCCTCTAGCACCTCTTCCTCTTCCTACATAATTAGCTTGAGAGGTACTAGCCTCTTCTTCATGCTTCTTGCTTTTACCTTTATCCTTAGCTTTATTCTTATCTGTATAACGAGCAAAAGATTGATTACCTCTAGATTTGTCACCATTCTTATTGAGCTTTGTCGCATGGGTGAAGAGTTGCACCATCAAAGTGTTGAGGTTAGGTATTTGCATATCCATGTAGAGGTCCATTGTTGTGGTGAAGGGCTCCCACTTATCATCAACCTTGATTCCATTAATGATCTGTCTCACTATGTGTTCTTCTTCTATCTCCTCTCCAATGCTTGCAAGCTGTTCAACTACATCTTTCATCTTGGTTACATAATCAGCCACTCCTTGCTTTGGTTGTTTCTTTAGGGTTGTAAATTCCATTCATAACTCATTCTTCCTAGCTCTTGTATTTGAGGAGAAATATGATGAGAGTACTTCCCAAGTCTCTTGGGAGGTCTTGCGATTCCTAATATGTGGTAACAAGAAATGAGAGATTGAGTTTAGTAGATATGACTTGGCAAGAGCATCATTTGCACACCATGTGGTCAACCTTTCTTGCTCTTCCCTTGTAGGTTGATGCTTGCTCTTGAAGATTGGCATCTCTTCATCTCCTGAGATGTATCCATATAGACTTCTCCTTTGAAGGTAGGCTTGCATCCTAAGTGACCATGCTGAGTAGTTGTTCTTGTCCAATTTTTCAATGAAGGATGGAAATCCATCTCCCATCTTGATAGTTGTTTCTTTGATACCACTCTTGGAGGAGGTGGTGGATAGTCACAAGAGATGAAGTGGTGTTGCTAGATCGTGCTTCACACCTGTGAAGAATGATGGATGGAGAGTGTAGTGGACTCTTTAGCTAGCTAATGAACATAAATACTCATATATGTTTCTTGGAACATGATCCACTAATCAATGGATCAAAACAGATAGGTAGGAAGTTGATCCAATAACAAAAGCTTACTATTTTAGTTCCTGCACTCGTTCAATGATTGGAATAGTTCTCTGAGCACAGCATCAATTGGCTTAATTTCTTTTTGGGGAACTCTACTTAACTTAGTAAGCTATCAATCATGAGTGATTTCATAAAAAATGATGGAATACACATAGAGAAAGATGTTTAGCAAATCATAGCATCATCTCAACATTTACAGGCTGCAACAATCAACAGAATAGTGAGCAAGGATATGTTAATATCTGACGATTCCAAGAAGCAATGCTAATGAAATTTTGTAGGCATGTCATAGATAGTATGCTGAATCTACCATGCTTTGAGTCATGGCAAACGATCAACTAAGCATTGAGAACAAGCTCTAAGAAGATCACTGTTGTGATGGAGTTATAACAGAGAAGTGCAATGAGAATGTAATGATCATATATTTATTAAATCACGTACAAGTACAATGTCATTGGAAATTATACATTGCTCAATGTGTGAGAGGTGAATGATCTATGAGATGAGCTCTCACTTCAAAATGAATGTCCCTCAAAACGATCTCATAGGCTCGAGATGCACGCGGGTCTTTTTGATCCTCTTCTTATAGTTACACTTGGAGCCAAAGTTTGAATTCAAATTCAAACATCTACCTAACAAGTGAATCCTAAAGTATAGGATAGATTCCCTCATCACTCAACAAACAAATGATTCGTGATTTTAGAGCTTCCTAACTCCATGTGGATATGGACCACTTTTACAGAGATAAATGTAAAGGATTTTTACAAGAGGTTGATCATATGAAGCCTTGCATAAGTTATGCCAATAAATCAAGTATGAGCTAATTAATAAGTATGTGGGCTTGGTTTTAATTGCACCAACAGTCTTGAGAGTGTCTAACGGAATCATGTTTTAGATGCTCCTAATCATCTTTTATAGCAATGATAAGAAATTCCAATTTTCTTTAGAAGAAGAGGAAATAGAGGCACACACCCACCAACTAGATCCTTTGGAAAGAGTGTGGAACACCCCTAGTTATAGTACATGAATATACTCAAAGTTAGAACATTGAGTTTTAGATAAGACTTGAAGCCAAGCCAATTGCCAACGACATCAAGGCAGAATCCACTAGACCATAGAGTTTCACACAAGTGTTAGTGACAATGCGCAGATATCTTTTTCTTTTGCAATAATAATTGGGACTATATTAAGAAGATAGAAATAAGAATACAAAGGGGAGAGAGAGAGGGAGAGGTACAAAGCTAGTTGATAAGCTTGTAATCCCTTCCATGGGAGATCCATTCCTTTTTCGTCTTGTTTCCTTTGATTACAAATGTCGACGAGTGTATAAACGAGGAGACACTCTTGCTATTCCTTAGCTTTTTTTTGAGATATGAAGGAAACCTCACAAAAAAAGCGACCTCAGAGAAATCGCCGAAGCTTGTTTAGGTAGGCTTCTTCCATACTTTCCCAATGGACCCCACAGAATTCATACTTTGATGATGTTCAATAGATAATCTAATAAATCTATCGTCTCACGTATTAATGCTTGTTGCCAAGAGTTCTTTTATACACTTACAAATTTCCTAAGCAATGATTGTTGTCAATAGGTTTTTTATCCACTTCGCGCATTTGTTTTATGAGTCTCTTTCTTTTGCCTAAATTCTATATGTGTTTTAGTTTTTTAATATATTTATATTTTTCTTTTAATAACCAAAAGTGACCAAGAGTTTAGTTCAAAACCCATTGGTGAGTTGGTTGGACACTCATCTAGGTGGAGGTTGTGTGTCCAACTTTTGAGCTATGTGGCCAACCTATCCATTTAATATTTTTGAGCCATTGAAAATAAATGTCTTTGAATAACCTATTCTTGTAATGCTTCGATAGTCTAATCTTTGCTTTGTGAGATACGAGAGGTAAAAAAGGTCACATAGATACTCTGCCCTTTATTTGTATAATTTGTTTTTCAATACATTAAAACTCGATAAGATTAAGCTTTGGCCGAAGTTCTCGAAAGATTAAAAAAACCACGTATTCATGTTAATCTATACACGTACATCAAGGTAGTGAAAAGATGATCCCATCCCATGAGGGAGGGTAGTCGCTTTGCCTTTAGAGTCTAAAGTGTAGACTCACCATGTATCATTCCCTAGAGATAGGAACCCCTTTTCTTAAATTATAGGTTTTATCACACCTAAGTGTGATAGGTGAAATTTTGTTGTTATGAAGAGGCATTCAAATCCAAATTTGAACTCGAGATGTCATGGTTAATTCGTTGCTTCTTATTGCTTCAAGTGGTAGTCATTCAATGTATCCAAAAGTACTAAGGTTTAAGCTTGAATTTCAACAAAGAAGGTTAATGACCCTTTTATCCTCTACACGGCGAAAGGCGCTCTCTTTTTATATGACCATTGTGTTGAGAGTGACTAATGGACTCATGTTCTGGATGCTCTAGCTAATCCTCTTTTACAAAAATGATAAGATATTTCCAACTTTGTTTGAGGAAATAGAAGCACACACCCACCAAGTAGATCCTTTGGAAAAAGTGAGGGGCACCCCAAGCTATAGTACACAAATATACTCAAAGTTAGAACATTGTTTTTTAGATGGTACCTGAACCTAAGCCAATTGCCAATTTGTAGACTTCTTCCATACTTTCCCAATGGACTCCACAGAGTTCATATGTTGATGATCTTCAATAGATAATCTAATAAATCGATTGCCTCACGTAGCAATGCTTGTTGCCAAGATTTCTTTTATCCACTTAGAAGATTTTTCCTAAATAATGATTGTTGTCAATAGGTCTTTTATCCACTTAGCGTATTTCTTTTATGAGTTTCTTTTTTTTCTCCAAATTTTATGTGTGTTTTATTTTTTAAATTATTTATATTTTTCTTTTAATAATCAAAAGTGATGAAAAGTTCATGTCCAAAATGCATTGATGAGTTGGTTGGACACTCATCTCTTGAGGTGGAGGTTGTATGTTCAACTTTTGCTAGCTATTGAACATACTTGAGCCAGTGTGCTTAATCTATCCATTTAATATTTTTATGCAGTTGAAAAAAATGTCTTTGGATAACTTATTTTTTGTAATACTTCGACAATCTAATTTTTGCTTTGTGAGATAATCAAGAAGATCACTAGACATTCTATCTTTTATTTGTATAATTGTTTTTTTTAATTACAATGAATTGAAAATAACTCACACACCCAACCTCACAAGGTAGAGGCACCCATCAATTTGGGGATTCCATTAGATACGTCCAGCAAACCAGATTCGAACCCAACACTTCCTCCCATAAAGTTTAGAGCATGAATCATTAAACCAGGAGTTCCTCCCATAGAGTTCAAAGCATGAACCATTAAACCATGCCGGCTGAACTACAATCGTTTTTCCAATACATTCAAACCCGAGAAGATTAAGCTTCAGCTGAAGTTCTTAAAAAAAATTAAACAACGCCGACTAAATTACAATTGTTTTTCCTATACATTCAAACCCGAGAAAATTAAACTTCGGTTGAAGTTCTTAAAAAAAAAAAAAAACATGAAAATTAAACTTCGATTGAAGTTCTTTTAAAAAAAAAAAAAAAAAAAAAAAACATGTATTCTCGTTAATCTATACACGTACATCAAGGTAGGGAAGAGATGATCCCGTCCCGTGATGGGGGGTAGTCGCTTTGCCTGCAGAGTCCAGAGTCCAGACTCACTTTGTACCATCCTAAGCACCTTTTGGCTTCAACGCTTCAGCTTCCAGGAAGGGAGCTTAGATATCGACGTCTGGTTTTCCTTCCTGCTTTCAACCTTGCAGGTTTGCGCCATTGCTGCAGACGTTGCTTTTGTCAGTCCACCTTCCGGAATGATGAGCAAGATATTTGTGGATATCACCACTTATACTCCGCCTTTCATCTGCCCCGCGTTGTGTGTCGCTTTACCTTCCCAAGCTTTCCATTTTCCCAGTCCCACCACTCACTCACAAGCCTTGTCAATGATGATGATCGGCACAACTTGCGTTCCTCTATGTGACACAGACACGCCGAATAGACATTTCACGAGTACGGCGTGCCACGAGTTGCAGATTAAAAGTATGCTGTGTACCGCATTTCCCAGGCCATTGATCTCCTCTACTGCTCGACCACACAGAGACTCACCAACTTGCGGGAGATCGGTGTACCTTGCATTTGTCAAATATTCAGAAACCTTTCCTGCGTGATTGCTGGAACAGATCGAGATGGCACCATGATAGACAACATGTACGCAGATTTCAATGTCATTGTATTTATTTTTCATGAAGAGCTTCCTCCTCATCACATGACACTTGAGCCTGATGAAGGCATAGTCTACCTTTTTTACGGGATATCCATGGACCATGGTACACAGAGAGAGAGAGGAGAGGAGAGAGAGTTACTGATCATTGCAGACTAAAGGAACACGGAAGCACATGTCCATAGACGTTCATCTTCTTACCTGCTCGACCACATCTTCGGATGGATATTGGGATAGCTTTACTTTGTCAAAGGCGGAAAAGCCTTTCCTTGATAGACAATATCAACTCGCGCATTACTTTCTCACGCAGATTTCAAGGTCATTTATTTTTCATGCCGACCTTCCTCCTCATCACATGACAGATGATTGTATACTAAAACTTTAAATGACCATCTCACAGGAGAGAGAGAGAAGTCTCGGTTACAATTTGCAGAAGCGCATCTCTACTTGACGACATATTCACCTACCTGAGGCCGATATTGGTATCACCCCAAAAGCCTGTCGTGAGTGAATAGTAGTGGCAGTGTGGAGGACCTCATGATAGACAATATCGAATCCTGCACATTTCCAGGGAACTCTGTTTTTTCATGGTGATCATCCTCTTCTTCACATGATAGATACAGGAATTCAAGATCTTTGGGATATCTTTTTTTTTTTAAGAACAGGAAAGTTTAAATTAATAAGAGAAGGTACAAACTGTGCTCAGGGCAGAAGCCACAAGAGCAAAGGGATTACAAAGCAGAGGCCATTGCAAGCCATTGACTGGAGTACAGAGAGGAGATTAATTCTCTCCAAGCAAAGAACTTGTTATCAGACATCAACCTATAAATATCAAAATTGAACATGGGGGTAGAATTGATTTTCTGAATACATTTAACAGAGGCTTTTTTGAGCTTAATAGGAAGGGAAATGAGAAAATTCCTATTCCCATTGCTCAAGGTGACATTATTCCTACTCAACCAGATGGGCCACAGGATATGACCTCTCCATATATTCCAAAGCAAGATATCCATGTTCCTACAGCACCCAAGATGTACATCCCATTTGTTTAGTTGGGGAAGATCATTAGCCTGCAAGTAATTCTCCACAAGTTTCCAGAATTTTTTGGCATGAGCATAATAAAAAAATAAGTGGGAAACATCCTCCACTGAGCCACAGAAAGTACACAGTACTTCATTAATAAAAACTTTCCTGACTTTGTGTCCTATCCACAGACCATGATGAATCATCATCCACTGTAAGAAGGAGTGTTTGCTGTAGTCTGGGAAAGCCCACAAAGATTTAAATCTATAGGACCATTGATGTTTAGATTAGTTGACTTGCCATATTCTAGAGTTAGGCTTTGATAGAATTTGTTGAACATATCCCTTGTCTTTCTTAAATCTTTTATAGATATACTCAGCAACATCTTGGATCAACAACTTCTTAACTCACAAGTTTGGCCTCCAGCATGTCTCTATGGTTAGCCAACAAGACCTAGAAATATTACAGACTGAAGAGAGATGCAGATCTGACACAATCACAACATTAATCATCAAGTCTTTCCACGCAATAAATCCAGCCTTATGACATTTATGCTCTCTTATAGCTACTCTACATTTATTCTAGAAAGCTAGCCACCTCAACCAAGGACATTCCTGCATGTAAAAATCATAAACACAAGACATATCATTGGGGGGTTGGAAAGATCTTTTGGCCTTAAACCAGGCTTTCCAAAACTTGCAAATAAGGGGACTTCCAACAGGAGAGATAGGTTGAGGAGACACAAGAATATCCCATAGCTTGATGTTGGTCCAAGACCTGTAATCAGACAAAAAAAAGTTATTTATGTTCCACTTAAGATGACAAGGATATTTTTAGCCAAAGATATAACCTGCTCAATTTGCTTATTAGAGGGAGACCCGCAAGCCAGGAAGCACACAAGTTTAATTAGAATAAAATGATTTAGAACAAAGGTTATGTGGGGGAGAGAGCTATTAACATCATACAAGTAAAGCAAGTGAATTTTAAACTTATCAACCACCCAATCCCATTTTTGAGCTAAAGAGACTTGAAATCCCATAGAAATCCCCAATAACCTAAAAATCTCACCATCTTTTAAGACATTACATCCAAGATTGGACACACACTCAGAAATTATTCGAGGCTTTAAATCTCGTTTTTTTTGTGGTTGACTATAGATCCACTCACAAGATAGAAAATATTCGGACAATCCAGAAATTTAGTGACAGAAATATCATCAGCATTCAGAACAACATTCGTATCATCTGCAAACATTTGTAATCGAAGAGGGGAAGGGAAATTAGGAATGTTAATGTGTTTTATAAAGCCACAATTCATAGCATCGACCTTCACAAGCCACCCTAAGGCATCACTAGCTATAGCAAATAAGAGGGGGGCTAAGGGGCATTCCTATCTAATGGATCTACTAAGTCTAAAGGGATTAGAAATATGACCAGTAATGGCCACTCTAGAGTAGGCACTGCCAAAAAGAGTACTAACCCACTTAATGAGTCTTTGGCCAACACCCAAATCATGGAGAGATTGAGGAATAAAATCCCACTCAATCCTATCATAGGCCTTGTCAAAATCAATTTTGAAGAAGTAGTAGTTTTGACCACTTTCCTTAGCATAATCCATACCTTCCCAAAGGAACATAATAGCATCAAGAATGTACCTTCCTTTTATAAATCCCTTTTGCTCAGGGAAAATGAGGAATTTCATCAAAGGACTAAGTCTTTTGGCAATGGTGAAAGCAAAAATTTTATAGATGGAATTAAGAAAAGTGATAGGCCTTCAATTGTTTAGGTCATCTTTGTTGCCTCTTTTATGAATGAGTCTAATAACTCTAGTGTTAATATGGCAATGGAGGTACCCTTTACTAGTAGCCTCATCCCACACCAAAAGAATATAAGGAGTGAGAAAATCCTTTAACATCATGTAAAACTCATTAGGAAGACCATCATAACTAGGAGACTTATAGGGTTTCAATTTATTGATGGTTTCTTTGATCTCACCGACAGTGAGGGGTAGGTCCAAGATGGGAACCAAGATCTTAGGAATCATTTTTTTTTCATTTCAAAGCAATAATGGCTCTGGCCCTCTAGATGTCGTCCCCCCACTTGGGAGAACCAGAGAAAACATCCATAAAGAATATTTTAGCCTCCTATAGAGTCTCCTCAATGTTTATAGGGATAAAGTCTTTTCCTTGCTAAGTCGCAGGTTATTATTGTGATAATCTTTAGAAGTAACATTAAGAGTATTCAACTTATTCATAAGAGACTCTCTTCTTTTGGCTCTAAGTTCTCTAGCATGCTTCTTACATTGAGTGAAATGGAGTTGGACATCTTTCACCGAATTATCCCAAGTCTTCTAAGGAGACCTGATGGTACTAAAATTAAGGGAAAAGATTCTTTTAGTCTGAGCCATAACACAAGGAAGCTTAAGGAGGTCAACATCTATATGCCACCATCCAGATCTATAGGAAGGATTGCCCATCTTAAAAGAAACAAACAAAGGTTTGTGATCAGAAACCAACCAAGTAGAGTCAGTTTGGGCACTTATGCAACATTTTTGAAAAATGTTGTTGTTAGCATAGCATCTATCTAACCTAGCAGCCACAAAAGCATTGCCTATTTGTTTATTGGTCCAAGTGTACCCAGAAGTGCGAGATAAATCTATGAAATCATGAACATTACACAACTTAGACCAAGCATTTTTTTTCAGCACCTCTAATAATAATACCCTTGCATTCCCATCTATCATTTAAGCAGGTAATGATATTAAAGTCTCCCATCATAATAACAGAGACTTGCAATTGAATAAGCTCTTCCCAACATGTTTTTCTGTACATGCTAGAATTAGAAGTGTAGAGAGAAACAATGGACAAGTCATAGGGATTACCCAGCTTAATGGAGCACCATTGGTTAGAATTACTAACAGAATTACCTACACATATCTTAATATTTCTATGTAAATGTGGAGAGAGAGAGAGAGAAAAAAAAGAGAGAGAGATAGATAGAGAGAGAGAGAGACTTCTACGTGGACTTTATACTCCTTTCAGTGGGTTCGATTTCTTTTAGGGTGTCCCTCTATCTACTTTCAATTCAATGAAAAATCTCATAGAGAACATACATACTAAAGAAAATATAGTTTCTTCTCTTGCATCATCCATTCTTCACTCATTTTGTACCACGTTAAATCTGATAGAGAACATACATACTAACGAAAACATAGTTTCTTCTCTTGCATCATCCCTTCTTCACCCATTTTGTACACTCCTTATTCATGTGCATTAGCTTAGCTGGTTGGCCCTTAACCTCTCAAGGTTAGAGGCTCAAGCTCAACCCCTATAGGTAACCATCAGATACCTATCACCATTTGGGTGGTGAGCTATCAAACGAGCTTTATGGAGAGATCATTAAAAATTTGAGCTATTGAATTTGAACCAATTATCTCATATTGCCTTAGGGTCATCCGTTCCCAATGCTTACCTTAGTAGACCTTTGGCCTTGGTATCCTAATAGTTGAGAGGTGTCTATCCCTTGCTGTATGAAATCATCCCATGGGTGCTATGTGTGCCTTTCATTGTGCTTTCAATTAACTCTATCAAAACCAAAAGAGTAGATCTCAATGATCAAATTTCCTTAAAACACTCCTCGTTTGCATGGTATATCAATACATAGTACTTAAAAAGTAAAAGCTTTAAATCATGCATGCTTCATAGGTTCAAATACAAAGAATTGAAAAGAAAATAATCTCATTATTGTTGAGATATCAAGCTCAATGTGTGATGATCTAGGATGATACGTATCACTTTTTCAGTTCTCTGACATGTATAGTGGTCATGCTAGTATATGTCAGGGATACTTCATTGAGCTTTATTAGATTTATCTACCGAGAGTTGTGGCATATTTTTTTCTTACCAGTTCACTCATTTGTGGACATTAGGATTTTCCTTATGTACTGTTCTTTATATATTGCACTTGTCTTATTGTTGTTTTAGGTCATTCTTGTACATTCCTTTTATGTAATATAAGAGGAAGAAGAAGATCATTCTTCCTTGCCTCAATCTGTGTGTGCTTCTCTTTGATTGTGAGAGTGTGTGTGTTGAGATCTCTTCCTTATCTCCTTCCTCATGACATGATATCAAAGCCAATGTGGTTGTAGAAAGTTCATGGAGAAGGCGACGGTGAAGAGTATGTGAGAAGGCATGGAGAAAGTGGGATTCACAAATGACCTGAGATTGCCACCAAAATTGGCATGAAGGTAGAAGGCCTCAAAATACTCTTGACAATTATCCCTTTAGGATCACTTCTTTTTGTCAGATTTCTGTTTCAAAGCCATCTTGACCTCTGTTTAGAGCCCCCAAGGTGAGGCCAACAAAAAAATCAAGGCAATTCATAGAATTGTAACTTGCACCCTGTTCAACAACACTCATATAATCTAGATCCAAAATTTCAAGCAATTCTCTGTACTGTTGATACACAAAAATTGTGTTTTTCGAAGATTGAACTATCACGTCAAAGTGCGATAGTGTTCAACCATAGACTCTACTTGTAGTGTTTTTGCAGTATTGTGAATTGGTATAGAAATCACAAATGCAGATGGAATGAGTCAGTTTATGAGCCATAAGCTAGACAAGAACAACTTCTATGCTTGGAGATTTAGAATGACGAATTTCCTGATGGGAAAAGTTTGCTAGAAGTACATCAAAGGAGAGAACAAAAATGCTTCATAATTACTAGAGTGGAATCATTCTACAAACCAGTTAAGAGCATATGAAGAATGGAATCAAGGAGCACGAAAGGTAATGTATTGGCTATCTGTTAGCATACAGGATAGTATGATTGGGCACATACAGGATGCCAAGACTCTGAAAGAGGCTTGGAACAGTTTGGTCACATTGTATGAGACCAATACGAAGGCACACAAATTGCAACTCAATAATGAGCTACATACATTGGAGAAAAAGGGCATGTGAGTAAGTCACTACACTCTGAAAATAAAAAGCATATGTGAGTCATTTTCATCTATTGGCATGAATGTAGATGATGATGATGATAAGGTGGAAGTGTGCCTTCATGGTTTAGGAGCTGCATATCAGCAGTTCATAACATCTCTTCAGAATAGGGAAAATATACCAAATTTTGTTGATCTAGTGTCCATGCTCATTATTGAAGAAAAGAATCTTGGTGAGAACTCAAACTCCCATGGAAAACCTAGTTCTAAGTAGGTATTCTACTCTAGCAGAAGAAGAGGTAGAGGCTTTGGAAGTGGAAGAGGATACAATAATCAAGACCAAGGTCAACAACAGAATGATGGAGGAGGTAGAGGACAATTTTGAGACAGGGGAGCCAAAGAGGCCGCATAAATTTTAAAAGAAATGTTTTAGATAATGATAGTAAAGGATGCTGGAATTGTGGTAGACTTGGACATTTTGAACGTGATTGCAATTTGAAGAATGAAAATAACAAAAGGCAGCAAAACAACTATGCATCCACAGGTGGAGATGATTCAGAGAAGTTCTTCATGGTCCAATATCATATGATGAATACAATGTTTGCTGATGTTTCAAAATTGAATGGTAATATCTCGTATGTTGATTCAAGTGCTTGAAATCACATGAGTAGTCATGCGGAATGGTTTAGTAGTTTGCAAAAATTACCAATTCCTAGATATGTTGAAATAGGTGATGACACATCACACCCTATCGAGCGTACAAGAAACATAGCATTGTCTATGGAGGATGGGAAGCTAAAACATCTTGTTGATGTGCTACATGTTCCAAACATAACAAAGAATCTTGCTTTTGTTGGACAAATGGTTTACTAGGGATTACAAGCCATGTTCAATGCTAACGGGTTATATTTAGAAGAGTACAATCAGGATGGAAGATTGATTGCTAAAGGAAACAAAGTGGGTAGGATGTTCACCTTAAATGTGAAAATTCTTGAAATGAATGTAGCCATGTTTGCAAAAGCTGCATGAGTTATTGTTGATATAGAGATCTAGCACAAATGAATTGGACATGCAAATTTGTAGAGGTAGAAATTGATGCAGTCAAAGGAGATTGTCAATGGACTACCAAATTTCAAAGTTGCTGAGATGGAAAAGGAATGTGTAGCATGTCAATTTGATAAACAATCAAGACCATCATTTCAGCATGACAAACATGTTAGTGAAAATGTGCTACAAATAGTACATAGAGATGTTTGGGTTCCTACAAAGATCACATTTATGGGCAGTTGTAAGTTTTATGTTACTTTCATTGATGACCATACACGCAAAGTACAGGTACATTTCATGAAAGAGAAGAGTGAGGTGTCCACTCACTTCTTGAATTTTAAGGATATCGTGGAAAAGCAAACAGGAAAGTATATTCAAACATTAAGGTCTGATGGAGGAGGTGAATACATGTCGAATGAGTTCAGCAACTTCCTTAAGTGTCATGGAATTTGATGTCAGTTTTCATGCACATACACACCACAACAAAATGGCATTGCTAAATGCAAAAATAGACATATTGTAGAAATAACAACCTTGATGGCTAAGAAGAATATGCCTCATTGTTATGGGCAGAAGCTCTGCACATTGCTATATACATCATGAAGAGAACTTCGACTGCTACTATATATCAAGTTACACTTGAAGAGAAGTTCATAGGTAAAAGGCCAAACTTATCAGATATGAAAGTATTTGGATGTATGGCATATGAAGATGTTCTAGATGATTTGAGGATGAAGTTTGATCCAAAAGTAGAAAAATGTGTCTTCATTGGGTACTTCCTTGAGTGAAAGGGATATAAATGTTATAACCCACTCATATGATAGGTAAAGGTAAACAGAGATGTAGTGTTTGATGAAATGTCAAGCATCTTTGCAGATGCCAAAGATAAACTTAATCTTGAACTAAATGACAAAGAAAATGCTAAAAAGTCAAGTGTAGAATCTCAAGTTTTGAGTGGACCAAATGCATCACCAAGCAATAGTTCCAACTCAAATCCATGGAGTGGAATATTGCGTCAGAATTTTAGTCCAACAAATTCATCAGATACATCCAACAAAGGTAAAAAAGATCTATCTATTGGTAGCAAAACATCTATAGGTTTTGAAGACATTGATGGAGACTCAAGCGGTTTAGAAAAGAGTCTTGATGAGGAACTTGGATTGCCCTCTATGAAGAAACGAGGAGTAAGAAAGGCACATGTAGATGATACAAGGAGAAGTGACCCAGGACTAAGAGGATCTGGGTGGATGCAGAATTTAGTGTAAGGATTGACGTATGACAGTTACATGGCTCGTCATTGTGCCTACATGACCAAGGTAATACAAGATGTTGAGCCTTCTTGTTTTGAGTACACAATTGGAAATGTAGATTGGGACAAAGTTATGAATGAGGAGATGGCTGCACTTTATGGGAACTAAACATGGAAGCTGGTTCCATTGTCATAAGGAAAGAAAAACATAGGTTGCAAATGGGTTTACAAGGTAAAGCACAATGTTGATGGTAGCATAAGCACATATAAAGCAGGATTAGTAGCAAAAGGGTATGCATAGACAGATGGTGTTGATTATGAGGAAACATTCAGCCCTATAGCTGAACTGTCTACTATTAGAGCACTTGTTGCATTAGCTACATCAAAAGGATGGACTTTGCATCAGATGGATGTGAAGAATGCTTTCCTACATGGTGAGTTATAGGAAGAAGTATACCGGTAAAAGCATGTTAATGTGAACACTTTTTAGGAGCATTTATTGCTTTTAAGTCCGTCACTTTTTAGCTATTTCAAAAGCGTTTTAAATAGCGAAAAACTAAATTCATAAAATTTCAATTTGCTAGACATACGATCACTACTCATGTGGCCGCCCGTTGGGTATCATGGCTGGAACATTGATAGTAAATGTCATTATTCCTCACGTACTCCACAATGTGGCGAGTCTATGGATTCTGCACTAGTGGAGCACAGAAGGTCCGCACGACTTTGTGAGTCGCGAGAGAAATCTACCATCAACAAAGTTGTTCCATCGGACAACAAAGGTGAAACACAATCTCTGGGAACGAGTATGAGTAGGTATGGGGTCTAGCATCCATGCATGCAACATCTAGGTGCTCGCATGGCTAGGAGTAATTTTTATGGTTCTAATGTAAGAGCCACTATTTTTGACAGAGGAGAGGTGCCATCTGTTAAGAGTCCATCATTGAAGCGGAAGCAACGGACCAGGTAAGCTCGAAATCTGATATCAATCGGTGTGTCTAATGTTGTGTAATTTAGTAGGCTAGTTTTACCGCTAGTTAAATGGCAAGTAGCACCTGGTTCTCTAAGAAGCAGACAGTAGTTGCATTGTCATGAGCAAAAGCTGAATTTTTGGCCTTAGCTATCACTGCAAAAGAAGGCCTTTGGATCCAAATGGTTATGAAAGAGCACTTACCGATGACAGAGAAAACAAAACATGTTGATTTAAAGTTTCATTTTATACATGATCTTGTACAGCAGAAAAAACTTCATCTCTCATATGTATCAGCTCATCTAATGTGGGATGATATGCTTACGATGCCTGTGGGAGCAGATAAGTTCATCCTCTGCAAGAAACATCTTGGAGTCATTGAAATCAAGTAACATCTGTGTCACATTCTAGTACTATAGTTACAGGGGAGTGTTGAAGCGGCTTAACTACGATTACGTGGATGTGCCACATATGAACCATGTGGCCAAATGCCATGTCCCAGAAATAATGGCTTAATAGCTTTTGCTCACTCATGTGTCACATGATGTAACGATTTGCATGTATGTAACTACTATATTGAATCATTAATACATACAAAAGTTGTTGCGTGTATCTTTGTGTTATCTACAGTCCTGTGTAGGACCCTTCTTTTCTGCATCCATGAACCACAAATATATAGGAACTCTACACTTAATCTTTGGTGCTACGATTGGAGTAATGGGCATGCATTTATGAAACAATTTGCCTTGTTGATGCAGGTGGATATATCCATCATATCCAAAAGTGTTAGACCACAGTGCATTCTACTAGAAAAAAGAGGATTTCCACACCGTTTATGGCCTCTCTATCTCTAGTATAGATCCAAGTACTATATTAGAAAAATCAGTTAGTGAGGTAGATTGGTTGTGTGTCTTCAAGGTAACTCGACTCAAGGGGACGATGAAAGTTGAATATGTCAGGCAAGAGGTCTATGATGCACGGATGGTGTTACATCAGAAAGTCTACCAGGAGGTACCAACAAACTACGAATTGTCTGTACAATTCACTAGAGCCTTTGCATTTGAAGACTGTACCACTGCTCAAACATAAAAAAATCTAGCTATGTGCCAAGTGGCATGGGATGTAGTTGTAGAAGCTTCTATTGAAAGATGTAGGAAGATGGGTACATTGCAATCGAAGATGCAAAAGGTTTTGGAGTTGTTTGAACAATGATGATTCACCACTTTCAGAGCCTTTGGATGCGAACTTGCATGAACAGAAAGAAGATGTTGAGTTAAATGTTCGACAAGGTACGACAGTTGCTGCCATAAGGCGAGTGGAGGGTACTAAGGTCATACATACTTTAGAATTGTTAATATATAGTGAAAAGAATAAGTTGGATAGGGTCAAGCTTGATTTGGATCAAGCCAAGCTATCAAAGGCTGCTGAGTCTTATGTGACTACAACAATCATTGAGATGAGAAAAAAGTTACAAGTATCCATAGATGAATTGAGATGTGATGTGGGAATGTCTCTTGAGAAGAGGATTCAGTTGGAGACACAAATTCAGATATATAGTGTTAATCTGGAGCTGTTAGGGGTAGAGCTAGATGAGAATGACAAGGTTCCTGAACTGGAGGTAATTTTTAGCTGTATTGACATTGGTTAAAACATTTTGCTAAGGTTCAATACTAATCATTTGGATTGTTACATACACAGGCTACATATAAGTTGCATGAGAATCGGCTGAAGAGTGCAAATGGACATCTATCGTTTGTAAAGAAGATGTTAAGCATGATGGATTCAAATGAATTGTCACCTTGCTATTACCTCCCCCAGAGTTACCATCAGCCCTCTTACTCAGTGTTTCATCCATGTGCATAGCATGTGGTTTGAATATTGAGGAGAGGGTTCGTTTTATAGTGCACCTTATGCCATGCAACCATGCATATCTCTATATTTGTTTTGCAGCACATTGTTGTGTGTCAGTCAATTGTTTAGGACCTGAATGTGGTGCTGAAATATGAGAACATGTGCGGCAAACAATCTTAGGATTCTCTGATGGTGGATTCAACTTTCACAGAGGTAAGCTTGTCATGTTGATTAATATTAATAATATTACTTTTTATCCATGGCCGTGGCTTCTTGGTTAGTTGTTTGTAAGTAGATATTACTAATTAGGTTGCTACTTGTTACCTATTACTAAGTAGTTGGTTCTTAGTTACTTGTTACTAAGTATCTATTACTAATTAGATTATTACTAGTTACTGAGTTGCTGATTCTCGGTAACTTGTTAGTATCTATTACTAATTAGCTTGTTACTAGTTAGCTATTACTAGGTTACTAAGTTATTACTAATTATCTTGTTAGCAATTAGCTATTACTAAGTAGTTGGTTCCTAGTTAGTCGTTAGTAATTAGCTATTACTTTTCAGCTTGTTACAAGTTAGTTATTACTAAGTAGCTAGTCCTTGGTTATTTTTTTGTAATTGGCTATTACTAATTAGCTTGTTACCCATTAGCTATTACAAAGTAGCTGGTTCTTAGCTAGTTGTTAGCAATCAGTTATTATTACTAAGCTAGTTACTAATTAGCTATTACTAATAAGATAGTTACTAATTAGCTATTAATAAGTATATAGTTATGGTTAGTTGTTTGTAACTAATTAGGGCGTTACTAGTTAGCTATTACTAAGTTGCTAACTATGGGTTACTTGTTAGTAATTAGCTATTAATAATTAAATTATTACCAATTAGCTATTACTAAGTAGCTGGTCGTTAGTTAGCTGTTAAAAATAGTTATTTATTATTAGTTTGTTACCAATTAGCTATTAATAATTAGCTATTACTAAGTAGTATTAGTAAGTAACTATTACTAAGTAGCTATTACTAAGTAGCTATTCCTAAGTAGCTATAACTAAGTAGCTAATTGGTTATAGCTATTACTAATTAGCTATTACTAAGTAGCTATTACTAAGTAGCTGGTTCTAAGTTAGCTTATTAGTAAGTTATTATTAATTAGCTTGTTACTAATCACCTATTACTAATTAGCTATTACAAATTAGCTATTACGAATTAATATTTAGTTTGTTAGTAGCTATTACTAAGTAGCTATTACTAATTAGCTATTATGAATTAGCTATTACTAATTAGCTATTATTGATTAGCTATTACTGATTAGCTATTACTGATTAGCTATTACTAATTAGCTTGTTACTAATTAGCTATTACTGGTTAGCTATTATTGATTAGCTATTACGAGTTAGCTATTACAAACTAGCTATTATGAATTATCTATTATGAACTAGCTATTAATAAGTAGCTATTACTAATTAGCTATTACTGATTAGCTATTATTGATCAGCTGTTAATAAGTAGCTATTACTAATTAGCTATAATTGATTAGCTTTTAATGATTAGCTATCAATGATTAGCTATTATGAATTAGCTATTATGAGTTAGCTATTACTAATTAGCTATGGTAAATTAACTATTATAAATTAGCTAATGCTAATTAGCTATTATTAATTCGCTATTACGAATTAGCCATTACTAATTAGCTTGTTACTAAGTATCTATTATGAAGTAACTAGTTCTTGGTTAGTTGTTCGTAATTAGCTATTACTAATTAGCTTGTTACTAATAAGCTATTACTAAGTAGCTGATTGTTCAATAGTTGTTAGTAGTTAGCTATTACTAATTAGCTTGTTACTAATTCACAATTACTAAGGATCTAGTTTTTCGTTAGTTGTTTGCAATAAGTCATCCATCAACTATCTCTTTCTTACTCTTTAACCCTCTAGTGGAACACTAATCTACCTGGTTTCATTGTGCGAAGCAGTTGCTCGTACCTCAATAGGAACAATTACCAACAATGCTGATCTTGCATACGATAGGGAGCTTGGGACAAGTGAGAATGTTGGACGTACACCATTTGCTCAAAGTAAGACTTATGCCCAATCTTCATCATCAAAAGAGAAAGAAAATATTCCATCCTTCCTCCAAACACCGTCTGCAATGGATGCTAGTGTGGATCCTTGTCCAATTGACAACATGCATGATGCGGAGTCTACACACACTGAATTTCATAGTGGTCTAGATGGAATGATTGACAATGTTCTTGATCGAGCTAGCAGATCAGATATTCATCTAGCTAGTCACAACTTTGTAGTTGATAATGATATTCTTGTTTGTTCAAACAAAGGTCATCTGTAGAATACAACTTTTGATCCTAATCAGATTCCAAATAGAGATGTTCTTCAAATGAATGCTACAAATGAAACCTCCTCGAAGCAAAACTATTGTAACCCAACTTCAGATTCTAACATGTGTGGATCCCCAACAAAGGCTGTAGGTGTTCATGTATAAGAGGATGCCACTCTGGCACAGTTTATGCCAAATGCAAAAAGAAATTTGCAAGTACCTGTGAAACGACAGAAGAAGCCAAGCCATTTGCACCCAATTACAAGGCGGCAGACTACTCGTTCACACTTGAACGGAGGCGCTGTACCTAATATAGAGGATCTTTTGAAAGAATAGTACTAGTTTTCACCCTCTTACATCATTGTCCTTTGTAATGGTTACTATCCACACGTGTGGCATCATCCAAATCTATTAGCTATCATCACAATTTGTGATCAGTCTATTTTGTATCGATGTTATTAAAATATTTTGTTGTCTCTGCCTCGTATTATATACTCTGTACATATTTGATAGCTCAATTGTGTCATTGATTGTAATGATGTAAACAATTCTTCTTTTGGTGTTATATGGGCTAAATGGCATTTGTCCATAACTTAAGCACCAATTTGGAAATAATTTGAAGTCTTAATGCCATCATAAACATTAGGAACGCATTGGTATGAATTTTACATTTGTTCCTCTCATGATGCCTTTTCACAGATATGATTTGGATAGTAGTAAATAGTTTAAAAGTGAGGAAACTGATTTCAATAATTTGTTCTACTGTTCACCTTCTTAGAACACCTCTTTGTAATGGTTACTATCCACATGTGACATTGTCAAAATCGATTAGCTCTCATAGGATTTTGTATTTAGCCTATTTTGTAACGATGTTATTGATTGTATTTATCCTATTCTGTACAATTATCAATAGACTAACAATGTCATTGATTGTAAGTTGTAATGATGTTTGGCTTATAGGTCAGATAAAGAACAAAGTTCCATCCACAGCCGGCGCAAAAGACAACCTTACATCCTTAGCAAGTCAATGTCAGACTGCAATAGAAGTTGAGCACAAAGATGCCCAAAAAAGAAAAAAACTAAATAAAGTATCAGTTTCAACTCAAATTGATCCTATTTCAACTCAAACATGTCCTATTTCAACTCAAACTGATCTTATTGCACTAGCAGTTGGGCAGAAAGTATCAGTTTCAACTCAAACTAATCTTGTACTAGTGTTTACACCAAAAGGCAATCAAGAGCCTAAACAAATACTAGGCAAGTCAAACAAACGAAAGAGGTTGGATCATATGATAATGGAACCGGAACTTATTGAGATAGAAAGGGACCCTATTGCTCTAGCATGATGGTGAGAACCACATTAAGAAGCTCCACCTCCTTAATGTCAATCCGCGGAAGAGATAGGAGTGATATGAAGATTGTGAATGTGAGACGTAGTGAGAGTGAAGATGAGAAGCATAAAGATGCACACACACATACACACACACAATGAAGAGACAAGTAAGACACAATGGAAGGTAGGAAAATAGACTCTATTACTCAAGATCTTAATTACGAACTCAAAAATAGCTCTAAGCTCATACTAGCCAACACTAGCTCACACTATCTAACCCCTAAAATGCGTTCTCTAGCTCTTTTTATAGATTCTAGACTAGTTTTAACCGGTTTCACATCTAGTGACTGGCATAGTTAAAAAATAGGTTCTAGGTGCTATTTGAAGGGGTAAATGGGATCCAAAAATAGCCAAAATTGGTAGGCTCGTTCTACCTAAGCTCCTCAAGCTCAAGGACTCCTCGGCTTGCACAGAATGGAGCTTTGAATTACAAAAAGGGTTTTTCTACGTTACATATGGTACAAGAGTGATGAAAAGAACTGTTGGGAGTTTTTTTTTTTAAGTATTTATAAAACATATTTCTTTGAAAAATTAATCCAACTGGCTCCCTGCTACTTCGTTGTGCTCTGTCTTTACATGCTTCCTCGACGTCTATGCCTCTGGCTACTGCCAACACCCCCTCCCTCTCACTTCTGTCATCCTCGACAGAACCTTGTTGTGGGGTCTATTGGATATAATTCTGTAGTAGGTCATGAGCGAGGGTGTGCTCTGAAATGCAGATACCTCTCGCAAGATCGTCTTTGAGTTTTTCCCAATTGATGGGTTGAGGTTCCTCTGGTGGTGGGAGTCTGTAGTGTGTGGAATATACCATTTGTTCACAGGCAAATAATTGGAGTAGATGTGTGGGCTTGCTCATGAACACCTCTGAATGGTATTCCCAAAAACCGATAGTAAACATTTCTTCAAGGTCATCTTGTAGCATGTTGGTAGATATTTGATTCGATAGTGCCAAGCATAACACACCCGTAGTGATGGTGTCATAATCATATCATATGCTAAATCTTGATTGCCAGGGGTGTTCACATGTGGTGCCTTGACGCGATAGAAGACTTTGAATACAATTTGCATCATGTCAAATATTTTGACCATCATATGGGCAGCTACATCATCCATTTGTCATAAGCGGGGGAGCTAGTGGCGAATAGTTGCCATCATATAGCCTACCATGGGTGGTCCAGTGGGTGGAGTGATGTACGGGTAATTGAGCTAGTTTTGGCACTGCTTGTTGTTTTGTACTTTGATTGCAAAGGCCTTCCAGGAGCAGCGACGTGGTATTGGTCCCCAACATGGGTTATACTTCAAATGGAGTGGTGCCTTTACCCATGTGCTCATCATTTCAGGATATTCTTGTAATAAATCCTTGCACCAAGTTGGTTGATATATTTCTCGGTTGTGCGTGTCTGGCGGTAAATCATCAGGCTCAAATTGAGTTGCATGGGAGGGTTTCTTGCCTATTTCCTTTTCGATGACTAGCTGATATTCTGCCATTAACATAAAATATGGTTTTTATTGTAACTCATGACCAGATATATACCTGCAAGGGGCCAAGTGAGTGAAATAAGGGAATTGTAAAATACACTCTTCGATCATAGCCATTGCGTGTAACTCTGCTTCCACCCTTGCTGAGGGGGTCCTTCCGAGTTCTTCTATAGTCTTCATCCATGCGGGAGTAGGGAGTTCAAAAGTGGTCTAGCCCTCGACCGTGACACGTCCGCCTGGGATGGGTTGGGGTTCATATGCTTCTTCAAAAGTGTCCTCCACCGAGATAGTCACTGTTTCTTCATCCGCTGGTAGTTCCAGTGGGGAGAATTTGGCCTAGGGGTGCTTCATATGCTGCTATCTGTGTTTGAAGAGTCAATACCTAGGCCCCTAAAGCGTTGAGTTCCTCTATGATCTCACGAGATGTGGCCGCAAGAGTTGGTGGTGCTTGCTGTAGAGGTGCTCGAACTATAATATTTTGTGTTCCTCCTTGAGCTTTTGGTATTCCTCATTCATACTGTCATACTCCTCTAGTAGTCATACGTGATCTTCCAATAGCATCTTCATGGATTCGGAGGGGACAGCTTTGATACGACTAGGACTCAAGGGTTCATCCGGTTGATCTAACGCAGCTTCAAGGTTCTCTCTATTTTGTTCCTGTAAGTGTTGGTTATCTTCTTTAGCTACTGCGAGGTGGCGTCTTAGTAGTCCCATGTTTTTAGTGAGTGTTGCATTGTGAATGGTTTGAGCCCTTAACAAATTGTCAATATCTGTAATGGCCTCTTTTGTCTTTTGTTCACTTTCGAGTTCAAGTTTGTGGTAGGCCTAGCATAGCTCTTGGTAGCGTGTGTTAAGGGAGGCATTCTCGATTGATAATGAATTCAGCTACGACTGTAAGTCGTTCGTGGTCTGTTGTAGCATCTGATAACTAGTGCCTAGAGATGTGAATTCATCTCTCACTTGTGTCATGCATGCGAACATCTGACGGAATGTAGTGTCGATGGTGGGTGATAATAGTAACGACGGAGTGAGTGAAGATGCTATGGGTGTGGGTGTTGATGCAAGGGGAAGGGGAAATAGGGATGGGAATGTGGATGCCATGGTGACAATGGAAAAATGTGATATGCCTAATATGGTGGTAAAATGGATGAGGTGAGTGGTGGTGCAGTGGGTGGTGATATGTCCATGTCACTTGACGTGGTGTCAAGTGCAGTGACCCTGAATAGTGGAGTGATAGTGGGTGCGAAAACAGGATTTACAAAGGTGGCTGAGTAATTTACAGATGGGGTTTCTTGTACTGCTTGGTGAAGAGGTGAAAGGGGGAATACAGTGGGTGAGGGAGGTGAGACGAGGGAGAAGGTCAATGGAGGTGGAAATGGAAATAGGGGTCTTGGAGGGGTGGGGAAGGAAGGGAAGGATGGATGGAGAAATGGATTGATAGAAGGGTTCAAGTCCTAGGAGGTAAGCTAGTTTGGGTGGGTCTAGAAAGGGTGAGAGTAATGGAGGCTACAAAGGCTTCTGCTATTGCACTATCGAAGGATGTGGATGGTCAGGGAGACGCAGGGTGTATAGGAGAGATTGGAGGGACAAGAGGTGAAAGAGGAGCGGGTGGGATGGTGGGTACTTCGACAACAGTGGTGGTATGTATAGTGGAGGTGTGAGGTGGTGAGTTGATGACAATCATTTCTTCTACCAAAGAACCTTCAGGTATGAGGCGGGCTTCCTGGGTCTGTTGTGATGAGTGGCCATCTGTTGGTGCACAAATATATTGACCTGGTTTTGATAACAAGCGTATGCGGCATGGGTCAAATTGTGGTAGTGACTTTCTTTGCAAATAGCGTAATGCTTCATTCGTTCCTATTGACTTCAATAGTTCTCTGAATCCTTGAATGTAGGCTTCTTTGAAGCCTCCTGTGGCGAGTTCCTGTTTGGCTAAAGCTTGGATTTCTTCTTCTGATAGCTTTTTACGCACCCAAACTGCTTCCATGGTTTGGTATAGCTTCTTGATTGCCAATGTGTAGGCCACTGCTTCAAATGTTTCATCTTGGTGCGTGCTTGTGTCACCCTGGGTGTCAGTTTGCTGTTCCTGTGTGTCAGTCTCTTCATGTTCTTGAGATTCCTGGCTTCCGTGACTTGCTTCATCATCTCCATCTTCATCATCTGTTTCTGTCCTTTCTTCTTCGGAACTTGAGACTACTTGCTCTTGTGTTTGATCTGGGGGAGTTGTAGGGTAACTTGGATGTTCGTACTCCTGAGAGAAAAATTGTCCTTCTAAAAATTGAAATTCATTTGAAAAAGCATCTGGCCTTTCAAAATCAAACGTAGTATTCATTGGTTCTACTTCTAGATTGGATATAGGGAAAGTAAACACTTCAGCACCAATGGAGGTGGGAATTTCTGCTGCAGTCAGGGAAATATTAAGGGGCGAATATTAGCCCAAAGGCAAATTTATATACGTTTGAAACTTTTTTGGCTATATTAAGTGGAATCTAAAAATATGAAAATAGCCCAGATTCCTTTGTGCTCACATTCACCCTGCCTCTTTCCTATCTCTCTTGGTTGGATGATGGGGCAGAGCATTGGAATAAGGTCGAGGTCATCTAATGACTTGCTGCATTCGTGGGCGTTAGCTTTTTATCAGATGATGGAGTAGGGGTCCAAGTCGAGGGAGTCAAGCATAGGTAAGTACTTAGAAATCTTTGTGTGTGTGTGTGTGTGTGAGAGAGAGAGAGAGAGAGAGAGAGAGAGATCTTGCGATGAGTCTCTGTAAGAGAGAGAGAGAGAGAGAGATCTTGCGATGAGTCTCTGTAAGAGAGAGAGAGAGAGAGAGAGAGAGAGAGAGAGAGAGAGATCTTGCGATGAGTCTTTATAAGAGAGAGACAGAAAGAGAGAGACAGAAAGAGAGATAAGTTGCACTAGGAGCACAAAAAACTCTTAGAAATCTTGCGATGTTGTGAATGTATGGAGAGGTGGAAATCATATGGAAAATCAACTTTACCATGAGAGATTAAGGAGAACGCCTTCTCCTTCATTGGAAACAGAAAAGTTAGTGACTTCAAAGCATGTGCATAAATTTTGTGAACAGATACATGAAGAAATTTTCAAAAGTTTGAGAAGCCTTGCATTGTTACCAATGTCTAGGGAGAGGTTGAAATCTTATGGAAAATCAAAATCTTGCATTGTTACTCCATGCACAGATCGCCTGACATCTTTGTGCATAATTGATGCACTTAGAAATCAATCTCATCCATGTTATGTAATGCTTCAAACGTAAACACTCAATCTATGGAGTTTATGATTTTGAGAAAACTCTGTATGACATGGACATCTGAAAGTTCAAAACCGATAATGGTATTGAAGGGATATCTCTTGCTTCATTGCAAATAGGGAAGAGGTCCTTTCTTGACACCTGTACATTGTGACTGGAATGGTGATGTCAAGTTCTTTCTGTCATCTCTCTATTCTGCTTGTGAAATTTTGTTCTCGGAAATTAAATGGTGTATATATGCAATACTTATTGCTATTTTTTACATTTTCAAACTTGAACAATAAAATAAAGGCTTGCAATCATGTGCGTATGGCAATGTGTGCTGAAACATAGCGTAAAGTTTTCAAATGGCATTTTTTTGGGCTTGTGTGTAACGTGTGATGTGTTCTGAGTTTTTTTACAGATCATTTTCAAGAACTTCATACTATTTGGTTTAAGATGTAGTTGTTTCATTACCATGAAGCTGTAGCTTTGTGCTCTAAATGTGGTCTTGGTGTATCTATAAAGCTTTGAACGTTTATTCTTAATTCCATGCCACAATGAGCAGTTGTATGGTGAATAATGGATAGAGTGCTCCTCACAAAGAGGGAAACACTCATCTATTAGAAGGTGCAAAATGGAGTAAGGGATTACGCCTCTATAGAACAGGACCAACTATCACTTCTTACAGATGAGAAGGAGAGCATGTGCTTCCTATTTGATGTTTATGATGTCATCATCTAGAATTGGAAGGGTTTGCTGTTGTCAATTCTTTATTGAGGAGCATGTTTAATTGATGCCGATAGTATAGAAGACATACTTCTCTGAGTTATTATGATCAAATAGAAAATCTGCATGTATGAAGTGTGAGAGAGGGCGTGGTCATATGAGGTTGACATAGGTGGATCAAGAGGATGCAGAAGGTGCTATATTGCCCTCATGTTAGGAAAGCCATTGATCATGTATGAGCTTTTCACTATAAATGATATTGCAGTTTGTTTGCTCTTGATCATTGATCAAATTTGCTTTCTATCAAAGAATAAAAGGCGTTTTAGGCTTCAAATGTTCTAATGCTCTGCTTCGGTGCAACTTGGTTTCCTCAATTTCAATGCTCTCTATGATCTCCCAATTACTCTAAGAAGTAGTTTACATATGAAATTTTAAGTAATGTGCATAAAACAATTTGTAGCTATCTATAACTAGCCTGAAGTAAATGGCTTTGAAATTATACTCATTAAAAGTTTCTGAAACTTTATATGATTTTTCATATGCTTTTTTAGCAAAATCATATTGTGGAGAAATGCGAGAGTACTTTCAGCTTTTTGCAGATCATTATAATCAATAACTTACACTATAGGTCATTGCTTCTTTGTATGATACATATTTTGATTTCTTAGATAAATTTGGTGTACTGCACTCGTCATCGAGTTTCATTTCATGAACATGAATCTTTTTGGCCCATGTCCTATCTGAATCGTAAGACTTCAAATGAATTTACATGTTGTTGCTTTGATGATATGTATAACAACTAAGCCTAGCATATTTTGATGACAGGTCACAGCAATCGGGAAGCCTTTTCAATTCTACTCCAAAAGGGAACACCCTGAACATAATGGGACCTCACTTTCCAAAAGTGGTAATACTCTAGTTTGGCTATAATAGTGAGTGCTTTTCAGAGAACTGTTTACAGCCATTGTTTTGTACACAATATCTCATTTGTTGCCAATTCATTTTTGCACTAAATATTAGTGGCTTTGCAAGAATTCAAATGCGTTTTCATAGGCAATGAAGCAACAAGGTATTGCTGAAGATAGACTGCACCTCTTACATGATGTGAGTGTGGCATTCAAGCCAGGAGTTCTTACAACATTGGTTGGTGTAATTTGTGCTAGAAAGTCCACCCTTATGGATGTTCTGGCTGGACGAAAAACATGTGCATATATTGAGGGTGATATAAGCATATCTTGTTTTCCCAAATCCCAAGATATCTTTTCTAGAATAGATGGATATTGTGAACATAATGATATTCACTCTCCCAATGTTACTGTAAGGGAATCACTGGAATACTCTGCATGGCTTCGCCTCCTAGCAGGACTTAATAGTGAGGAAAAGAAAGTGAGTGGACATTTTTTCAAAGGGTCCATTTGAAAATCCAATAAGCTTTGTGATATACTCTTATTTCTTATGCTTCTTCCAACGTGAGTCATCTAAGCATATCCTCAGTAAGAGGTTCTTGATATAGCTTGACTCTACAACCACTAATGTAATTAGGCATTATGTCTCCTTCTAAGGTGGCGAATTGTACTGCTCCACTTGTCGAGAGTTTGTTAATGATCATAGGTCCATAACCTCGCTTTTCTAGTTTTCGTGCGTGTTGTTTCACGTATACACTAGGACTAAATATCCTTATTTTAAGCCGTTATCTTTTACATGTTCATCGAAATAGGCTTTCTGTCGTTTCTTTGCTGCATATATACCTGCTGTTGCTTTCATCCTAGTTTCTCCTAATCGTTCCAAGTCCATTATTCTTGATGATAATTCATGGCCGGTCCATTGATGTTCTTGTGCAACCTTAAGGGTCGGTATCAAGAAGTCCAAAGGAAGCACAACATTCTGACCAAAAACCATCTGAAAGGGAGTTACATTGAGTACGATCTTGTAGGCCACTCAATATGCCCAAATAGCATGGTGTAACTGTTTGTCCCAATCTGAATGCTTGTTGTTCACGTGTTTCGTCAGTACGTTACAAAGGATCTTGTTAGTGCTCTCGTCTTGACCATTGGCCTGAGGATGATATGGTGCGGATTTCTTGTGAATCACCATAAAATCCTATAACAAATATTCAATGACTTGGTTTAGAAAGTGAGTTCCTCGATTGCTCACTAACTCTATAGGCAATCCATATCTTGTAAAGACATTTTCAAATAAGAACTTTACAGTCGTGTGTGCATCATTCTTTTTTCTGGCCTTGGCCTCTACCCATTTGGTAAGATAATCCGTGGAAACTATGATGTATTCGGCATGAGTACCTTTTGCACGGGGTTTAATGGGTCCTACAAAGTCTATACCCCAGTTAGAAAATGCACATCCTCCCATCATGGGTTTCAATGGCATTTCATCTTTGTGAGTAGGAAATTGAGTTCTTTGGCACACATCACATCTCTTAACAGTGCATCCATGTGAAGAGTGGGCCACCATAATCCTGTTAAGAGGATGGCTTTGATTATCCTGTCGGAGCCAAAATGACCTCTTGCAACACCTTGGTGTGCAGTCTCTAGTACACTCAAATAATCGTTTTCATGAACACACTGTCTTAGGTATCCCTCTCGTCCTCGTTTGTATAGATTGTCGCCAATAAGTGAATAGTCTTGAGCTTCCTGCTCTAGACTTTGTTGTGGTGCTAAGGTCATTCCTTGAGGGAATGTCTTCATCCTCAAGTATGTCACTAATGGTTCACTCCATTCTGGTGTGAGAGACATGTGATATAATGTAGCATGTTCTACTGGTGGTCTTTCACAACAAACACGGCATTCTTTACACAACTTATAGACATTTGCTTCCATAGAAGGCCAATATACTCCCAGTCTCTACAGAGTCTGCAATGTATGATATTTTGAATGATGTTGCTTTAATGCACCTACATGTGCTAATTGCAACCAATTCACATGTTTCGATTCATCTACACAACAAGCAAGAATATTTTGATTATCTTGTTTATATATACTTCCTGCAATTATTTGATATCTTTGTGACTTGGTAATCTCTCCTTCCTTGATCCTTATCCTGGGATTCTAGGGTCCATATGTGAGAATAGGGACTATGGGCTTAGCCCATTCTGGTGCTATCTCAAGGTTAAACAAATATGCATCCGGTAATTCATCTACTATATCTTTGAGGAGCTTCTCCTGAGGTTAATCTTGAGAGGTGGTCAGCTCTAAGATGTGTCTTTCCCTTCCTGACTACTACTTCAAAGTCATACTCCATGAGTAATAGAAACCAATGTATCAGTCGTCCAGTGTTACATGGCTTGTTGACTAAGTACAATAACGCTTGATGATCTGTAAAGAACTTGAACTTATTTGCGAACAAATAATGCCTGAATTTCTTTACTGCATAGATCATTCCTAATCCTTCTCGTTTTGTAGAGGTATAATTTCTTTCTGCTGCATTCAACTATCTGCTTGCGTAAGCTATGGGGAGGTCTACATTACCTTCATTCGTGGGTTGTGCCAACACACATCCTATGGCATAGTTGGATGCATCCACATGTACATGGAATGGCTTACTCCAATCTGGGGTTGTCAATATAGGTGCTAAACACAAATGTCATTTAAGTTCATTGAATGAATTTTCACACTCATCTGTCCATTCAAACGTGGTCAAAAGAGAGTACAGAGGCTTGGCTATGATTGCATACATGTGTATGAATAGTTTGTAATAACCACAATGACCCATAAATGCCTATACCTCTTTTACGTATTTGGTCTAGGTAGATTGGCAATTACTTTCAATTTTTCTTCATCCATAGAGATTCCATTCTTTGACACAATGTGTCCTATAATTTTGCCTTGTCTCACCATGAAAACACATTTTTCTGGGTTCAAACAAACTTGATATTCTTGACATTTGTCAAATACTTGCGTTAGCTCTAGCCTCATGTTCGAATGAGCACATATGTCATCGACATAAACTTCTAAATTCTTGCGTAAGAATTCCTTAAAAACATGATACATAAGTCGCTAGAAAGTGGCGGGTGCATTTGTGAGCCCAAAAGGCGTCATGTGAAATGCAAATATGCCCCATTCTGTGGCAAAAGTCGTCTTGTGTTGATCTTCTGGAGCAATGGCGACTTGATTATAGCCTGAGAAGCCATCAAAAAAGCTATAAACTTCCTTGTCTGCAACTCTTTGCAATAAATATTCCATGATAGGAAGAGGATAACTATCTCTAATCGTGGCGGCATTAGCTTTCTTAAGGTTAATACACAAGCACAATTTTCCATTCTTCTTGGGCACAACTACAATGGGGGATACCCATTCACTATGCTCAATTTTGTAAATGAATCCTACTTCTATCAAACGATCTATTTCCTCTTTAATCTTCACAGCGTAGTTATCATTGTACGTGTATGGTTTTTGTTTCGTAGGTTTTGCATCTGGAGTCATAGGGATTCTATGGGAGCATATACTCGGTCTACTCCTTTCAAGTCTTTGTAACTCCAAGCGAACACATCTCTATATTCTTGCAATAGGGCAACTAATTCTTCTTCTTTTGCATTCATCAATTCATGCCCTATGTATGTACATTTTTCTTCTTCTCCTTCTATGATGACTATGATTTTTTTGGTTTTCTCTCAGTTATCAAAGACTTCTCCAACGTCAGCTTTTCTGTTAGGCATTCATACCATTATTCTTCTATCCTCTATTTCATATTTCTTGAAGTTCTCTAGTAGTTCCATGAGTGGTTCTTCTTCTTCTCTCTTAGGTGATTTCTTTCTCTTCTTTTGTTTACTCTCTGTATCTTTCATGGATGGCTCAAGTTGTTCCGTTTGACTTTCCTTTTCTTTTTCAAGGTTTTTGGCTTCTACAAAGTAAAGATATTCCTCTTCTGTGGAACAAAAGGGTTCCATGATAATGGATTCTAGATCCTCGTGATCACTCTTGTCCGGTTCTTGTGTCACTTCCGTGCATTCTTCTAGGATAAAATCTTCCTCAACATGTTCGATCATAAAAATGGAAATATCATACCCGTCTTGATCACAATGAGGGATCCATTGTTGTTCATTCACCATTATGTCCATCGTAGCTAAGATTTCCACCCAACCCTGAGGCTCAAATTCCTAGTCTGGAAATACTATAGATGCACAAGATGGGTCTTAAAGGGTTGGTGGATGTTGTTCGCAGCCTAAAGTCCTGGCGGCTAGTGTTCTTCCTCTTGTTTGGCTACTTTACACATCCATAGATGAGTATCTTCATGCAACCATGAGGGGTCTGACTCTAATGAGTGTATCGATTCTCTTTCTTCTTGTGTCCTATGGATAGTGTTCCATTGTATTGGGGGTACATCTGGATGGAAATAGTTTTTAAGATTGACTTTGGTAGTCACTCCTAAATATTGCAAGTACAAAGAATTAGTTCCCCAATCTTGTACAATTTGCAACTGACGCATGAATGGTCGTCCTAAAATCATCTCGTAAGCATGATTTTTCGCAAAATCAAAAATGGCAAAAGTATGCTCAAACTCCACATCACAAGTGCTGAGAGATATGCCTTCTAGTAAGCCTAATGGTTTTTCTATATGTCTGTCAGCCATTTGTAGCTTCATCCTGGTGGGTCTTAATGCTGGCTTACCCCAACGTTTCCATAAAGCAGTGGTAGCGATGGCTACTCCGGCTCCTGAATCTAAGATGGCTTTGGTGATGTAGCCTTGCTGGGTTATTGGAAGATAAGTGTTACCTTCCTCTCCCTCGCTTACATCTCCGATTCTTTCTACAGGTATCTCTGGTACCTTCTTGTGCAATCCTATTTGTGAGGAAGTAGTGTTGGTGCATTTTACCCAAGCCTACATGCTTGATATATTTGATATCATCCTCATTTGTAAGTCACATGAGTAGTCATGTGAACACCTCTTGTAAAAGAGTTCATTTTTATCTCTTGTAATTGAAAAAAGAAAAAGGAAAAGGATGGCTTACCTCATGCATGATGTAAAAGCAATTTTGTGGCTCTAACTACCAAAACCCATGACTCTTTGAGGTGAGGGAATATCTCCTAACTTTGGGGATCACTTTTAGGTGGAGCCATTCGAATTCGAATTCAAAACTCCCTCCAAGAATAGCTATAAAAAGAGAAAGAAGGAAGAGGCGATTAGCAAGCCTTGTACGTGACCACATCATGTCATTTTGTAGAGATTGAAGAGCTTACTCCATAGATCTATCATTCTACTCCCATTGTGCAAAGATTCATTGCCAATGTGGTTGTAATCATATATGAATTTATACATTTATCATCATTCACTTCTCTGTTTTGTTCTCTACTATACTCACTCAGAGCAGTACCTTCAGAAGGTCATATCTCAAGTTCTACCGATCTGTTTTCAGTGATTTAAGTGCGTTAGATAGCTCTTACTGTCTAGTTTTTGCATATCAATTTTCAAGGTCATTGGATTTATAAGTTTGGAGATATCTGCATTTTACTGCTCACTGGTCTATCTCTGTAGAGCCCCGAGAATGGTGGGCATGTTCCAGAAATTGATAAATCTTGTTCTCAGTGCTCAGTCCATCATTTGAAGTGTTTTAACTTGGATTTGGAAGCTTGCTAAGTCTATCTGCTATGCGCAAAAAGAATGTGTCTAATTCCTACCAGGTTGAGAGCACTGTTCATTTTTTCCAGCAGGTGTATGTCCAAAAATAGCAAGTTTTGGGAGCTAGTCATTTCGCAACTAGTCTGTCTTGACTTAAACTTTTGGGATACATGTTCCAAAGTACTTGGCTGATATTTTGGTGGATTTAGGAAGCTCAAAGGGTCTACTAATCAACTCTAAAGTCTTAGTTGGCTGGTGTGAAGCTGGTTGTAGCAGCACCTACTCATCTTTGGATTGCATCCACCATCTCTCTTCAAAGTGGTAACAGAGCATAGTCAAGCAACATGGGAGATGGATTTCCATCAACAATTGACAAATTGGATCGAAACAACTACCCGGCATGGTCTCTAAGGATGGAGGCTTACCTTCAAGGGAGGAATCTATATGGATTCATATCCGGAGATGAAGCAATGCCAACCATGAGGAACAAAGGGCAACCATCACATGAAGAAGTGGAAGGACTTTCGAATTGGTGTTCGAAGGATGCACTTGCAAGGTCCTATATTCTAAAATCAATCTCTGATTTTCTTTTACCTCATGTCAAGGGATGCAAGACATCAAGAGAGACCTGGAATGCACTTGCTTCTTTCTTCTCTTGCAACACTCGAGCAAGGAAGAACCAATTGTGGATGGAGTTCACGACAATGAAGAAAAGCCCGAAGCAAAATGTGACTGATTATGTCACAAAGATGAAGGAGATTTCTGACCAACTTGGAAGCATTGGAGAGGTAATTGAAGAGGAGCAAATCATAAGACAAATCATGAATGGAATCAAAGCAAACGACAAGTGGGAGTCATTCACAATAGCCATGGATTTATACATGGATATGCATGTACCCGACCTCAACACACTCATGGGCCAACTCTTCACTCATGAAGCAAAGATTAGCAAAGGTGGTGAGTCCTCAAGAGGTAATCAAGCTTCTGCCTTATATTCTGATAAAGCTAAGGTCAAGGACAAGTCAAAGAATAGGAAGAATGAAGATGAAGGTAGCTCTTTCCAAGCAAACTTTGCAGGTAGAGGAAGAGCTAGAGGAAGAGGCAGAAGTGGAAAGCAAGGCAGGGGGAGATTCCAATCATCTCAACCTTGCAACATATGTGGCTTATCTAACCATACTACTGAAGAATGTTTCAGGAATCCAAGGAACTCAAGAGGAAGAGGATTCAATAGAGGTGGCTATGGATCAAATGGAGGCAGGTACAATGGAGGCTATAACAACAACTACTACAACAACAATTACAACAACAACAACTATCAAAGTGGCCATAGAGGAAGAAGAGATTACAATAACTATGCAGAGGACCAAAGTCAAGAAGATTCATTATTGATTATGAATCTATCAGTGAAGAAGGGTAAGGATGATGATCACATATTTTATATTGATTCGGGATGCTCAAACCATGTAGTAGGAAATGTGGCTTTACTTTCTGATTTGGAAGATCCTCATAACAAGCATGAAGTGCAGACAGGAGATGACACAAAGCACTCAGTGGAGAAGATAGGTAATGTGAAGACATCAGATGGGAATATGAACCTCTTAAGCAAATTCTTGTATGTCCCTACAATTACCAAAAATTTAATAAGTGTTGGACAGATTGTTGAAAAAGGATTGCAGGTTAGATTCAACGGATTTGGATCATATGTTGAAGACCCAAGGCAAGGCTTTCGAAGGATTTCCAAAGGAGAAAAGACAGGAAGGCTTTTCACTTTTGAAGTGGAAGATACAAAGAACATAGCTTTGTTTAGCTATGGATCTCAAACTCTAACAGAGTTGGAGATATGGCACAAAAGGCTTGCTCACATTGGTGAGAGGACACTCAAACAGATTTGCAGGGACCAAAGTGTACTTGGTTTGCCTATATCACAAGGCAACACATGATTTATAAGTGTGAAGCTTGTCAACTCGGCAAGGCTCATAGACAACCTTTCAATAAGAAAGGATTTATGTATCAAAATCCTTTGGATCTAGTGCACACAGATGTGTGGGGTCCAAGTAAGGAGCCATCTATATCAGGCTCAAGATATTATGTGTCTTTCATAGATGATTGTAGCAGGTGGACCATTCTGTTTTTCATGAAGCACAAGGATGAAGTGTTTAATTGCTTTAAGAAGTATAGTGCTCTTGTTGAAAACCAAACAGGTAGGACTTTGAAACGACTCAGATCAGATGGTGGAGGAGAATACTTCTCTTCTGAATTTGATGCCTTCTTGCATGAAAGAGGCATTAAAAGGGAATTCACTACAAGGTATACACCTGAACTCAATGGTGTAGCAGAGAGGAGGAACAGAGCTATTGTCGAAGCTGCAAGGTCCATGCTCAAGGAAAAGGGAAGTATAAATAGACACAAAGCAAGGTTAGTTGCTAAAGGGTTTTCTCAAACCCATGGTATTGATTATGAGGAGACTTTCTCTCCTGTTGCAAAAATGCCTACAATTAGGGTTCTCATTAGTCTTGCTGCATCTAGAAATTGGAATCTTTATCAACTTGATGTAAAGAATGCTTTCTTGAATGGATGGATTTCTGAGGAAGTGTATATGGCACAACCTCCTGGATATGAGGATGCACCTCATCCTAACTATGTATGCAAACTAAAGAAAGCTTTGTATGGATTGAAGCAAGCTCCAAGAGCTTGGAATTTCAGATTGGTGACTTATTTGCAGGACCAAGGATTCAAAGCTAGCAAGGCGGATACCTCTTTGTTCATAAAGAGGAATGGATCTGAAGTGATCTATTTATGTGTGTATGTTGATGATATTATTATCATAGGCAATGATCTTGAAGGAATCAAACAGGTAAAGAGTCAAATGAAGGAGGAGTTCAAAATAAGTGACCTCGGACCACTCACTTATTTTCTTGGATTGGAGTTGATCTACACAGATTCAGGTATATACATCACACAAAGGAAGTATGTCCATGACATGCTCGTCAAGTTCAAGATGGAAAATACCGTCAAGTGTGCATGTACACCTATGGAGCAAAATCATAAGCTTAGTGCTTATGAAGGAGAGCCAATTGAAGACATCACAAGCTATCAAAGCTTGGTTGGAAGTTTGAACTATGCAACACTCACAAGGGTGGATATATGCTATAGTGTTAGCATATTGAGTCAGTTTATGCATAAGCCGAGAAGACCACATATGGAAGCGGCTAAGAGAGTCCTCAAGTTCCTAAAGGGGACCATGAATGAAGGTTTGTTCTATTCATATACTTCAGATATTGAGCTAAAGGTCTACTCAGATGCAGATTGGGCCGGATCTAAAGATGATAGAAGAAGCACATCAGGGTATATATCATTTGCAGGTTCAAAAATCATTTCTTGGTCATCGAAGAAGCAACCAACCGTGGCATTATCTTCTACTGAAGCAGAATATAGAGGTTTGGCTAATGCAACTCAAGAAATCATGTGGTTAAAGTCTTTGTACACAGATCTTGGACTTCATTCTTCAACACCTCATATTTTTGGTGACAACACAAGCTCACTACATCTAGCAGCTAATCTGGTATACCATGCTAGAACCAAGCATATTGAAGTCCACTACCATTACGTAAGGGAGAAGCTAATGAGCAAGGATATTCAACTATCCTATGTCTCTACAGATATGCAATGTGCCGACATGTTGACTAAAGCTCTTGATGGTACAAAATTAAGTAGATTCTAGTTGATGATTGGCTTGCAGGAAATCAAGGACAATTGAAGACTTATTTGAAGGCCAAGCATGTTAGGCTTGAGGGGGAGCTGTTGGTGCATTTTACCCAAGCCTACATGCTTGATATATTTGATATCATCCTCATTTGTAAGTCACATGAGTAGTCATGTGAACACCTCTTGTAAAAGAGTTCATTTTTATCTCTTGTAATTGAAAAAAGAAAAAGGAAAAGGATGGCTTACCTCATGCATGAAGTAAAAGCAATTTTTGTGGCTCTAACTACCAAAACCCACGACTTTTTGAGCTGAGGGAATATCTCCTAATTTTGCGGATCACTTTTAGGTGGAGCCATTCGAATTCGAATTCAAAACTCCCTCCAAGAATAGCTATAAAAAGAGCAAGAAGGAAGAGGCGATTAGCAAGCCTTGTACGTGACCACTTCATGTCATTTTGTAGAGATTGAAGAGCTTACTCCATAGCTCTATCATTCTACTCCCATTGTGCAAAGATTCATTGCCAATGTGGTTGTAATCATATATGAATTTATACATTTATCATCATTCACTTCTCTGTTTTGTTCTCTGCTATACTCACTCAGAGCAGTACCTTCAGAAGGTCATATCTCAAGTTCTACTGATCCATTTTCAGTGATTTAACGTGCGTTAGATAGCTCTTACTGTCTAGTTTTTTATATCAATTTTCAAGGTCATTGAATTTATATTTTAGGAGATATCTGCATTTTACTGCTCACTGGTCTATCTCTGCAGAGCCCCGAGAATGGTGGGCATGTTCCAGAAATTGATAAATCTTGTTCTCAATGCTCAGTCCATCGTTTGAAGTGTTTTAACTTGGATTTGAAAGCTTGCTAAGTCTATTTGCTATGCCCAAAAGGAATGTTTCTAATTCCTACCAGGTTGAGAGCACTGTTCATTTTTTCCAGCAGGTGTATGTCCAAAAATAGCAAGTTTTGGGAGCTAGTCATTTCGCAACTAGTCTGTCTTGACTTAAACTTTTGGGATACATGTTCCAAAGTACTTGGCTGATATTTTGGTGGATTTAGGAAGTTCAAAGGGTCTACTAATCAAATCTGAAGTCTTAGTCGGCTGGTCTGAAGCTGGTTGTAGCAGCACCTACTCATCTTTGGATTGCATCCACCATCTCTCTTCACAAGTAGTAGCAAGCTCGAGGAATTGATTTGCTATGTGTTTCCACAATTCTGGTTTAACCTTCAACAACTCCTCTAGAGTGAGGTGACATTGCCCTTTAGTGTTCTTGATTACTTCCATGTTTCTAGGGATTATTGATTCTTCATTCCTCACCATTATCGTGGGTGCTCTCATGCTAATAGACTTGGCTTCCGAAGGTCCTCTGAACTGAGGTAATTCCTGCAAAGAATTAGATTCAAAACCTCTGTGTTCACTCAATTGTTCTTCCTCTACATAATCATAAATAGAGGGGATGTCTTGGGGAAATTGCTCTTGCAAGTCTTCTATTTCTTGAATAAGAGGATGGGTTCCTTGTTCTTTTCTCCATTCCTCTTCTTGTATTTCTCTAATAAATTCATGTGAATACCTATGTATGGAAGACAGGTTGTCTTCAACCTCTGTATCTGGTACTTGAGACAGGGATGGTGCATTCTTTTCCTGTGTCTCTAAAATAGTAGGGTTCCTATGCAAATACTTTTTCTCCTTGCCATCGATCAAGTATTCTAACCTCTCCAATAGCCCTTGAAAGTGTAATTTGGGTTTCGCCATGTTATTCCAATTGAGATATCGAGAGGCTTCGAACATAGTTTGTGCTAATTCTACCATCTTCATGCAAAGTTTAGTTCTCTCAATTTCCAAATCTGCTCGAGGGTAGTTCTTACTCATTTCAGCTATCTGGGGTCCTTCTTTTAATCTTGCCTAATATACATGAAACATCATGTCTAGGTTTTTTGGTATGGGTTCCGCTAGAATTGATCCTGATCTTTGAGCTAGGTTCTCCTGATTAGATTCCTAAGAAGTCAATTCTAGGATTTTGGCTTTCGATTCCTTTAAACTTCCTTCCAACTCAGTTATCTTTTTACTCCATTTCCTCTTAATTCTTTCTCTAGAATCTTTCCAAGCTTTTGCCTTTTTGTTACTAGACTCTCCAGCTTCACTAGTTTCAGCTATTTTCTCAGGATTGAGCTGCTGATTCTGTAAGACTACTTGGGCTCTTGTTATAGCTTGGATAGGCACATATGTAGGGTTGGATCCATTTGCATTGTGTACAATACCTATCATGTTGATCCGTGTCACTTTTGAAGCATTCGTAGGGTTCTTGGGACAATCTTTGATGACATGCTCTTTACCACACTTGGCACAAAAGCCTTGTATGTTATAGTATTGTGATTGTCTTGCTATTGGAGGATGTGGACAATCCTTTATGAAATGATCTCCTTGGCACCTAAAGCATGGTCCTCTAGGGCCATATGGTCTTTGTTGTCTTAATTGGGGCCGCGGATTGGGGTTTGTGTACATCACGTTAGCATAATCAGGCTCCCAACTCGGTTCCAATGGTGGACTATCGTATTGATATGTTTCCATATGTTCTGGTGACTCCGTGTAATATGCGGGTGGACTATCTACATGAGTAGAGTCAAAACTATTGGAGTTCGGGTCACTTTCTGCGATCAGGGGTGAAGAAGGCACTAAAGCCCTATTGAGGTTCTCTTCTGCAGCATCGTATTTGACTGAGATGACATTAGCTAGTGGGGGTGGCTGCTGAGCTAAAACAGGTTGATGCCTCTGTTGAGATTGATAAGGGTAGTTTTGAGGAGGCCTATAATAATGAGGCTGAGTATTGTACTAACCTTGATACCTTCTTGGTTGTAGGTATGCTTGCGGGTAGTTTTGTCGTACTACTTGTTTATTATATGGGCAGTCTTGAGCCGTATGATTCGTGTATCATCTCTCAATCGTACAGTATTGGCCACTAAGGTTGGCTTGGGTTTGTGTTGCATTGGGACACACATTTGCCATATGATCACCACCACACGTGTAACAACACTTGTTTGTTGTTAACCTAGGCATCTGTTTACTAGAAACTCCTAGTTTCTGGGCCACTTTTTCTGCTAGGTCTTCTATTGAACTAGAAAATTTTGTGGATGCTAGAGAAGAACAATCTGAGTCCTTATAGACCTTTGAGAGTTCCAACTCATGTCCTAAGTTGTCCTCAATGTCTATACAAATTCTTACACATTGTTCTAGCGTTCTGGGTTCCTTCAAGTATACATAGGAGTGTAGTTTAAAGCTCAAGAGGCCACCTAAAAACAATGACACTTGCTTGGCCTGTGAGGGTAATTCTTGCATCGGACATCTCTCCACATATTGTCTAAACCTACGTCCTGCCAATATAACTGTTTCCTGAGGGGTCTATTTGAAACTATGAATCAACGAAGAAGTATCATGCCTGATTCCACTTTTAGAGAATTCTGTGATGAATGACTTGTTGAGATATCAAGCTCAACATGTGATAATGCAGGATGACATGTACCAGTTTTTCGTTTCTCTAACATGTATAGTGGTCACACCGGTATATGTCAGGGATACTTCATTGAGCTTTATTAGATTTATCTACCGAGAGTGATGGCACATTTGTTTCTTGCCAGCTCACTCATTCGCGGACATTAGGTTTTTCCTTATGTACTGGTCTTTATATATTGCACTTGTTGGATTCTTGTTTTTTAGGTCATTCTTGTACATTCCTTTTATGTAATAGAAGAAGAAGAAGATCATTCTTCCTTGCCTCAATCTGTGTGTGTGCTTCTCCTTGAGAGTGAGAGTGTGTGTGAGCTCTCTTCCTTATCTCCTTCCTCGTGATATGGTATCAGAGCCAGCGTGGCTGTAGAGAGCTCGTGGAGAAGGCGATGGTGAAGACTACGCGGCAAGGCCTGGAGAAAACGGGATTTCACAAACGGCCTCCGTTTGCTAGAAAAATCGGCGTGAAGGTGGGGCCCATAGAAAAACCAGGTCAGTTTCAGAAACTGTAACTTGCGTTGTGTTCGGCGACACTCATATATTCCAGATCTAGAATTTTAAGCGATTCCGTGTACTGTTGATACACGAAAACTGTGTTTTTCTGAGATCCAACTGTCACGTCATAGTGCGACAGTGTTCAAGCAGAAGTGCTGCTTGTAGTGTGTTGCGGTGTTGTGAATTGTTGCAGAAATGGCAAACGCAGATGGAATGAGTCAGCTTATGAGCGATAAGCTGGACAAGAACAACTTCCATGCTTGGAGATTCAGAATGACAAATTTCCTGATGGGAAAAGGCTATTGGAAGTACATCGAAGGAGAGAATGAAAATGCTCCGCAGTTACCAAAAAGGAATCGGACTGTAGAACAGTTAAGAGCATATGAGGAATGGAATCAAGCAGCACGAAAGGTAATGTATTGGCTATCTGTTAGCATACAAGATAGCATGATTGGACACATACAGGATGCCAAGACTCGAAAAGAGGCTTGAAACAGCTTGGTCACTTTGTATGAGACTAATACAAAGGCACGGAAATTGCAACTCAAGAACGAGATGCATACATTGGAAAAGAAGAGCATGTCGGTAAGTGACTACACTCTTAAAATCAAAGGCATATGTGAGTCACTTGCATCTATTGGCGTGAATGTAGATGATGATGATAAGGTGGAAGTGTGCCTTCATGGTTTAGGAGCTGCATATAAGCAGTTCAGAACTTCCATACAGACCAGGGAAAATATTTCGAATTTTGCTGATCTGGTATCTATGCTGATTATTGAAGAAAAGAATCTTGGTGAGGACTAAAACTCCCAAGGAAAGCCGATTTCTGAGCAGGTATTCTACTCTGGCAGAGAAAGAGGCAGAGGTAGAGGTTTCGGAAGTGGAAGAGGAAACAGTAACCAAGACCAAGGTCAACAACAGAATCATGCAGGAGGAAGAGGACAGTTTCGAGGCAGGGGAAGCCAAAGAGGTCGCAGAAATTTCCAAAGAAATGGTTCAGGTAATGATAGTAAAGGATGCTGGAATTATGGTAAACCTGGACACTTTGAACGTGATTGCATGTTAAAGAATCAAAATAATAGAAGGCAGCAAAACAACTATGCATCCACAAGTGCAGATGATTTTGAGAAGCTGTTTATGGTTCAACATCACATGATGAATACGATGTCTGCTGGTGTTTCAAAATCGAATGATAATGTCTGGTATGTTGATTCATGTGCTTCAAATCACATGACCAGTCATGCAGAATGGTTTAGTAGTTTGCAGAAAATGCCAGTTCCTAGATATGTTGAAACAGGTGATGATACATCGCATCCTATTGAGCATACATGAAACATAGCATTGTCTATGGAGGACGGGAAGGTAAAACATCTTGCTGATGTGTTACATGTTCCAAATATAACAAAGAATCTGGTTTCTGTTGGACAAATGGTTGACAGGGATTACAAGTCAGGTTCAATGCTGATGGATTATATGTAGAAGAGTACAAGCAGGATGGACGATTGGTTGCCAAAGGAAACAATGTGGGTAGGATGTTCACCTTAAATGTGAAGATTCTTGAAATGAATGCAGCCATGTTTGCAAAAGGTGCAGGAGTTATTGCAGATATAGAGATATGGCACAAATGGATTGGACATGCAAACTTGCAAAGGCTGAAACTGATGCAGTCAAAGGAGATTGTCCATGGACTACCAAATTTCAAAGTTGCAGAAATGCAAAAGGTATGTGCAACATGTCAATTTGGTAAACAGTCAAGAGCATCATTTCCACATGACAAGCATGTTAGTGAGAATGTACTAGAAGTAGTACATATAGATGTTTGGGATCCAGCAAAGACCACATCTATGGGTGGTTGCAGGTTTTATGTTACTTTCATTGATGATCATAAACGCAAAGTATGGGTATTTCATGACAGAGAAGAGCGAGGTGTTCACTCACTTCCAGAATTTTAAAGCTATGGTGGAAAAGCAGACAGGGAAGTACATTCAAACATTAAGATCTGATGGAGGAGGTGAATACATGTCAAATGAGTTCAGTAGTTTTCTAAAAAATCATGGAATTCGGCGTCAGTTTTCATGCAGGTACACACCACAACAGAATGGTGTTGCTGAACGCAAAAATAGACATATTGCAGAAATAGCAAGAGCCTTGATGGCTAAGAAGAATATGCCTCATTGTTATTGGGCAGAAGCTGTGCATACTGCTGTATACATCATGAACAGAACTCCGATTGCTGTTGTGCATCAAGTTACACCTGAAGAGAAGTTTACAGGTAAAAAGCCAAACTTATCACATCTGAAAGTTTTTTGCTGTATTGCATATGTACATGTTCTAGATGAGTTGAGGACGAAGCTTGATCCGAAAGCAGAAAAATGTGTCTTTATTGGATATTCCCTTGAGCAAAAGGGGTACAAATGTTAAGAAGGATTGAATCTTGAACCAAATGACAGAGAAAATGCTGAAAAATCTTGTGCAGAATCTCAAGTTTTGAGTGGACCGGATGCATCACCAAGCAATAGTTCCAAGTCAAATCCATGGAGTGGAAGATTGCGCGGAAATATCAATCCAGCGAATTCATCAAATACATCCAAGAAAGGTAAAGAAAAGCTTTCTGCTGGTAGTAAAACAGGTGCAGGTTTTGAAGATGTTGATGGAGATTCAAGTGGTTCAGAAAAGAGTATTGATGAGGAACTTGGATTGCCCTCTATGAAGACTCCAGGAGTAAGAAGGGCACATGCAGATGATACAAGAAGACGTGACCCAGGACCAAGAAGATCTGGGAGGATGCGTAATTCAGTGCAACGATTGACATATGATAGTCACATGGCTCGCCATTGTGCCTACATGACAAAGGTAATACAAGATGCTGAACCTTCTTGTTTTGAAGATGCAATTAGTAATGCAGATTGGGAAAAAGCTATGGATGAGGAGATGGCTGCACTTTATGGAAATGATACATGGAAGCTGGTTCCATTGCCACAAGGAAAGTAATCCATAGGCTGCAAATGGGTTTACAAGGTAAAGCATAATGCTGATGGTAGCATAAGCAGGTATAAAGCACGATTGGTAGCTAAAGGTTATGCATAGACATATGGCATTGATTATGAGGAAACATTCAGCCCTGTAGCTAAAATGTCTACTGTCAGAACACTTGTTGCATTAGCTACAACAAAAGGATGGACTTTGCATCAGATGGATGTGAAGAATGCTTTCCTACATGATGAGTTACAGGAAGAAGTATATATGGACCAGCCACAAGGATATGAAGATTCAAAGCATCCAGAATATGTTTGCAGGTTGCAAAAGGCTTTGTATAGGCTGAAGTAAGCCCCTCGTGCACGGCATGCAAGGATTGCTGATTACTTAACCAGCATTGGGTTCTCTATGTGTGATGCAGATCACTCACTATATGCAAGGAGGCTGATGATGGCATCACTATTGTGGCTATTTATGTTGATGATCTGATTGTAGGTGTTGATAATGAAGAAAGCATCAAAGAGGTAAAGAAACTTCTTATGCAGGAATTTGACATGAAAGATCTTGGTGTGCTGCGCTATTTCTTGGGCATTGAGTTTATACATACAGAAATAGGTATATGGATGTCGCAAAGGCAATATGCCTTGAATATGTTGCAAAAGTATGGTATGGCTGATTGTAAGCCAATTTCTATGCCATTAGATCAGAATTTGAAATTGGATACTACATCAGGTGAAGCATTGGAAAATGCTACTATGTACAGGAGAATTGTGGGAAGTCTTATATATCTCACAATTACAAGGCCTGATCTAAGTTATACTGTTGGACTTGAAAGTCAATTTATGCAGGTTCCTAGGAAGCCACATTTGGATGCTGTGAGGCGCACTCTACGTTATGTGAGTGCTACTTTGGATTATGCATTGTTTTATAAGTTGGTGTGGAGTTGCAGGTTCATGGATACACCGATGAAGATTGGGCTGGTAGTACTCCAGATAGAAGATCTACTAGTGGCTTTCTTTTCTCACTTGGAGGTGCAGCTATTACATGGAGCAGCAAGAAGCAACCCACTGTTGCTTTGTCGAGTACAGAGGCTGAGTATAGAGGTGCTGCAATGGCAGCATGTGAGGCATCATGGCTGGAGATGTTACATGCAGATTTAGGTGTGGAAGTGCAAAAGCCTATCACTATCTATTGTGATAATCTTAGCAGCATACACTTAGCACGGAACCCTGTTTTCTATGCTAGAACAAAGCATATCGAGGTACATTATCACTTCATCAGAGAGAAGGTATTAGCAGGTGATATTGATCTTGTTTGTGTGAGAACAGATGAGCAGGTTGCTGATATTTTCACCAAAGCACTTGGAGTGGAGCAGTTGAAGAAGTTTTTGAAGATGCTTGGATTACAAGATATGGTGTTGAGCTTGAGGGGGAGTGTTGAGATATCAAGCTCAACATGTGATAATCCAGGATGACACGTACCAGTTTTTCGTTTCTCTGACATGTATAGTGGTCACGCCGGTATATGTCAGGGATACTTCATTGAGCTTTATTAGATTTATCTACCGAGAGTGATGGCACATTTGTTTCTTGCCAGCTCACTCATTCGCGGACATTAGGTTTTTCCTTATGTACTGGTCTTTATATATTGCACTTGTTGTATTCTTGTTTTTTAGGTCATTCTTGTACATTCCTTTTATGTAATAGAAGAAGAAGAAGAAGATCATTCTTCCTTGCCTCAATCTGTGTGTGTGCTTCTCCTTGAGAGTGAGAGTGTGTGTGAGCTCTCTTCCTTATCTCCTTCCTCGTGATATGACTCTAACAAGTGATGAATGTCTCTAAACTGCCTTTGTTGCAATGGTTGGAACCAAGTTAAAGCTATGTTCTTTAACGTAAGTCCAAAAGCATTATATTGCGTGAGCATGTCTTCTACTTGCTCTGCTTGTAGCACTTAATTAAATCCCGCAACATGATCATAGGGATCTCTTGTCCCATCAAATTAGTTGTTCATGGACTTTACTAGCTAAGTGGGTCTCAATATCCTTGGGTGTTCGCGTGATCTAGGTAAAGGAAAATCATCTCTACCACCTGGTATTCTAGGTTCTCTTTGTCTTTCCACTCTATGAGTGTCCATGGTGGTTCTATCTCTCCCCATGGAATGAGTGAAACTTAGTTCCAGTCTTTCTTTGTTCTTCTCTCTTTGATTGCCATGGGCTGAGGATGTTCCAGCACCCTGATGGCTCAGGTTTACATTTGTTCGAGATGGGGGTAAGACTAAATTGGCTCTCCATGTGTAGGTATTTCTTGCATGGTCTGGTACTACAAATACTCATTTTGAAGTTTCATCCAGGTATACAACCTTTCCAGGAGTATCTGGGTCCTTAAATTCGTAAACCACGATGGATCCTACCTCACTAGGTTGTTCCATTCTGTACCTAAAAAATCCTTCAGTTTCCTTATTCACAAACAGCTCTATGCTTCTATTATCTTGAGGGATCCAATCTGGGATTAGAACCCTTGTCAATACAGATTTCCCTCTAGGTGTCCTTGGTTCTTCTCCCACTGGTTCTTTTCCTTGGGTTCTTGCTTCCGTCTCTAACTAAACTACACCAAACTCATTGGTATTATTTCGCTGAGTACTTATGATGTACATTGTTCCCTCTTTGTCTATGTACGTGTCTCTTTCGAATTTCACCACTGGATGTTCCAATCCAATGGGTTGATCAGGGTTATGCATTCGCACCACTTGTCTTGGCAAACCATCCTCATAGATGCGAGCATCTAAGCGGTTGGTTCGGACAAATTCTAGTTGAGTTCTATAGGGTCCTTCGTGTCTTTCCAAATATGCTATGTTTAACCCTCCTTCTGGTCTTTCTATGCTAGAAGACATTTCCGATTCACTGGTATGTGAGCCCAACTCGTAAGGGTAGCTATTCAATTGTTGAGCCCACAAATGTGCAGTAGTTCCTACACTTCCTTCTGATGATTTAAGGCTTTGTCAGTCTAACTTACCTATATGCTTGCCCGATCTAAGGTTCATGAATTTACTTCTTGATTCACTCAGTGCACACTCACATCGTCAATGGTTCTTTGTTCTTTATTTCTTGTTTCCTTTTAAATTCCTTTGAATTCTTGTCTTATCTTACTGTAAGCGTCAGGATTCCACTTTCCGTTGGACGTTTGAGTTCTCGTTCCGTCAGACTTAAGTTCTTTCCTTTAGGTTTTTATATCGCACACTTTTACTTTAGTCTTGCACTTGAAAAAATAAGTCTCTTGAACTTGATGCGTTCGTATCGTCGTTCTAATTTAATCCACAATGCTAAACGTTTAGCCTAAGCTAATAATTGAGTGAGGGGGTTGAGTATTCTTCCAACCTCAAGTCAGCTCCTTTGATTGCTCCGATGCCCAAGAAGTCGCACTTCCCAAGCCTTGCGTTCCTGACTGCCTTGCTTTGATTGCCCTTGATAGCCCTTGCTAGACCTGTAAAAATCCAATGTTTAGACCACTTCTTAAATTGATGATCAAGCACTTGAAATATATACACCTTTAGGGTCCCTTCTTCCTAAGCCAAAATTTTAAGGCCCCTTGGTTTTTCTAGTCCCTACAATGTCAACCTCAAATTATCTTATCTAAAAGACAACCTTGTAAAGAGCTTTCTAATTAGCTATAAAGCTCAAAAACGGAGTTCGGATGAAAAAGATATGAACGTTCAGGCCCTTGGGGCTAAAAACTGGTGAATAGGTTTTTCTTCACATATGAGTTAAGGGGTCTCTTATGAGCTTAATCACCCAAAAATTTCTTCAAAATAGCCTTAAATTTGCGCAAAAAATCAAACCGTAATTTTTGCGTTTGGGGTGAACAATCACAATGGTCTGGGACAATCACGATGGTCTAGGACAATCATGATGGTCTGGGACCATCGCGATGGCTCAGGTGAACCGTCGCGATGGCGTGGTATAATCGTGATGGTCCGATGGCACGAACGGTCACGATGGTCTAATGTGAACCGTCGCGATGGTCTAAGTGAACCATTGCGATGGTCTAATCGATGAGCAATCATGATTTCATCGGTCAATGCAACCGTCGCGATGGCGTGAGCCCATCGCGATGGTCACGAGGCACGATGGCTTGAGCCAATCACGATGGTCCAACTTTGAGGCATCGCAATGGCGTACCTGGGACAGTCGTGATGGTCAGGCTTGACACGTGGCAGTATCATCGCGATGGTGTGAGCCAATCGCCATAGCGTGGGGTCGACGGGATCGTCGCGATGGTCTGGGACCGTCGCAATGGCTCAAGTGAACCATCGCGATGGCTCAAGTGAACCGTCGCGATGGTGTGAGACCGTTGCGATGATCTGGCTGAGCCGTCGTGATGGCATGAGCCAATCGTGATGGTGTGACACAATCGTGATGGTCTACCAAACTGAATTTTTGAAATCCGTTTGTGGATTCATGTGTGCCCTACTGGCGCCTACCTCTTGGTATACTAGCTTACCAGAAATGCCAAACTTGGCAAACCATCACGACGGTTTGACACACATGGTAGCACTCTTCCCATGCTTCTATCTCTCACTCCATCTCTTATCTCTCCCTCTCTCTAGCACTCTTCCTTTCTCTCTATCTCTCTCCTATCGCTCTAGCTCTCTTCCTCTCTCACTCTCTATATCTCTCTCTTCTCTTCTCACTAGATCTTTTGCTCTCCCTCTCTCTCTCTCTCCTATCTCTCTCTTTCTCCTATGTCTCTCTCTCTCTCCTTTCTCTTTCTAGCTATCTTCCTCTCTCTATATCTCTTTCTCTCTTCTATATCTCTTTAGACCTCTTCCTCTCCTTCTCTCTCTATCTCCTCTTCTCCCTTGATTTGTCCCTTTCTCTCTATCTATCTCTTACCCTCCTCCGTCTCTCTAGATACCCCTCCCCTTTCCCCTCCTTCTTACCCTCTCTTCCCTCCCTCTAGACTCCCCTCCCCCACTCTCTCTCCTCCCTATCTCTAGATCCTCCCCCTCTCCCCACTCTCTCTCCTCCCTCTTTGTAGACTCCCCAACTGTCTCCTCCCTCTCTTTAGGTGCCCTCCACTCTCTCTCTCCCCTCTCTCTAGGTCTTGCCACTCTCTCCTCCCTCTCACTATATCCTCCTTCCGTCCCCCCACACATAGATGATAGGATAAAAAATTATCCTATTATTTGTAAGTTTTTTTTATAGATTCATGTTACCATTAGTGTCGATGTGAAAGGCCAAATGGGCACCAGAAACTTTTGTATATGTTCTTCAATAAAACATATAGTGGCCTCGTCAGCCATAGACTAGAAGTTTGATTGCAGTTTCTAACACATAAGAAGTCTATGTTCGTGCTCCTTGTGTACTGTGTTTTTCTCCATGTATTCTATAGCCTTTGTGTGGAGTACCATGTGTAGTGCTTGGTTTTTTAATCAAAGGATCCACCCACCCAAGGTTTTCTCCATGGCTTATGACTAAGATGGTGACCAATGCATAGAGCTTGCCATACCTTATCATCCGAGTCATAAAAGTCACCATTGGTTCCATTGGCTGCACATGAGGGAGGACCTCAATGATCAAGGAAGATGGAGGTTCCCGATACTTCCCGGGAGGTCACCATCCCAGTTCTGTTCCCCCCCTCGGAGCTTGCTTAACTGTGGCAATCTCTTGCCACTAAGCTACACTCTTGTGGTGCTTGAAGAAGGGGAAAGACTAAGGTTCACATTATCTTCAACAAGTTTTGGTCCCTCAAAGCTTCAATCTTTGATTTCCAAGCCTATTTTTGACGCACTTTTGGGATGATTTTTGAAGCCATTTCGGAGTACTTTCATGCATAGTTCTCTCCACAAAGGTCAAAGAACATGAAGAAGAGTTTTCTTTGTACTTCTTTGATATTGAATGTTCACCTTTTAGGCTGTGCTTTCAGCCACACTAGTTAATCTAGAGGTTTCTTGAAAGGTTTTAGTTGTGGTGGGAGTAGCCACTATAAGTCTATGCAGGTTTTTGAGCCTAAGGAACAGAGTTGACAAACACTTTTAGGTGTTGTTGGACAATGTTTGGACAATGAATTCAGCTTTTCAATGCCTTTTTACTACATATATTGAGTACATATATACTATGTACGCTTCTGTGGGAGGTTTTCATAACTCGGAGACACCCAAATGTCGAGCTCTCTTCAATGATGTAGGTGGAAGACTTACTGAGGCTTGCCATAGGATATGTATGATAGTTGTTCATAGGTGCTTGATAAGCCTAGTTGACTTCTTTTGGGTGAGTGATTATAGGTAGTGGAGTCATGGATTCACTATGCTGCGGATAGTCTAGCAAAATGTTTTCCAAAATTTTTGGTTTTCTAAACTATAGAATGGTGTGGGTGTGAGCACATTTATTCTCAGATAATTCTTTTGGTTGGTCATTACTATTCATTAATTCATTCTTTTTGGGAACACCATTCGATTCTCTCCTAGAACTTGACACTTGGTCATCCTTCTTTAAGCCTTAATGGTGTTTGGACTCTTCTAGCTCCATTATCATTCTATTCAAATCTCCACCATCATGGCATTGGATGTCTCAGGCATGTCTGGTGCATCAGGGTCTAGTGATAGCATTCTAAGGAGGATCTATAACTTGGAGCGCAAAGACCATTTTGAGATATGAAAATTTGATGGCACAATCTTTGCTCTATGGAAGAATCAGATTAAAGATGTGCTCATCTAGAGGAGGCAATAGAAGTAGTGAATGGAATGTCAATGAAGCCTACTGACATGGATGAAGATGATTGGGATGAGTTAGATGAAATGGCTAGGTCTACCATTCACTTGCACCTAGTAGAGAATGTTTACTTTACAATATTAGACTATGAAAGTGCAAAGGAGCTTTGGAAGAAGTTATGCAATACATATGAAAGAGAGACAACATCAAATAAAATACCTCTTATGAGAAAGTTATATAAGCTTTACATGAAGGACACAGATGGTGTTGCTACCCATCTAAATGTGTTTGATGCTATATTCTCCCGATTATAAGCATAGAAAATGGACATGGATAATGAAGACAAAGCAGTGTTGTCGTTATGCACCTTGCCATCATCATGGTATATGTTTTGGACATCTACTAGCAATAGTGCACTTCGTGGTAAACTGGTCTATGATGACATATGTGGAGCACTCTTGAGTGAGGAGATTCGTATAAAATGTATGGTTGGTACTCAGAGGGGAGATGCATATAATGTTCCTAATTCTTACCAAGGAAAGAATGAGCAATGTGGAAGGAGCAAGAACAAGGAAAATAATGGTGAAAGGAATAAGAGTAGAAGTAAATCATGGAAGAGAGATATTGAATGCAATTATTGTTATAAGATAGGGCACATGAAGAAAGATTGTTATGCATTAAAGAATGCAAAAGTAAAGGATAGTATGTTGATGGGCATGTTAAATAGGTACTTGCAACATCTACTTCGATTGTGGAGATTGAGGAAATTAATGCTATTTCTGATGATGTTGATGTGTTGGCACTTGATAGCAGTGTGCCAAATGAGGCTCTTATATTTGATTCTCTTTCCCACATGTAGGTGCTAGATTCTGGTTCTTCTTTCCATGTGGCAGCACACAAAGCACTCATGAGTACTCTGATTGTAGGCATCCTTGCCACAAGACAGAAAGTTTCTTCATAGTCCATACCTTGGGTTTGAGCAAACCCTTTAGCCACAAGCTTTGCTTTATACCTATTTATTGATCCATCTGAGTTCTTTGTTACCTTGTAGATCCATCTAGATACAATGATCTTCATGGATGGCTTCTTCGGAATCAATTCCCAAGTTTGATTCTCTTGAAGAGCTTCTATCTCTTCTTCCATTGCTTCTCTCGACTCTGATTTCTTCTTAGCTTCTTCAAATGTTGATGGTTCTTCTGAGTTGATATCCTAGGCAATATAAATTGAGTGTTTACTGACTAGAGATGTGTCAAATCCATACCTTTCTGGCTTCCTTTTCTCTCTAGTTGATCTCCTTATTGTTTGTTGAGAAGATTGTACAATATCTCTCAATTCCTGTATCCTTGCAAGCATTGATATTCCTTCTTGGTGTCTTCTGATTATCATCAAAATCACTTCATTCTTCATGTAAGTGATTACTTCCCCTTTTGTAATGTTGGGAAGTCCTCCTCTAGGTTATAAGGTAACTTGACTTTCCTGCAATCATCTTTAAAACAAGAGTTGTTCTCATCAAAGACAACATCTCCACTCACAATAAAACATTTAGTGATTGGGTTATATAGCTTGTACCTTTTTTTATTTAAGTCATATTCCATGAACACACATTTCTCTATTTTAGGATCCATTTTACCTCAGATTTGAGATGGAATGTGTGCATAAGCTATGCACCTAAACATCCTACAATGATCAATTCTAACTCTTCTTCCATTCCATGCTTTGTAGGGTTTCATCCCATCCAACACCTTTGATGGCATTCTATTGATGAGATAGGTGGTTATAGATACAACCTCTACCCATAAATAATTTGGTAATTTTTTCTCATTAAGTATAGACCTTGCAGCTTCAACTATGGTCCTATTTCTTCTCTCTACCACTACATTTTGCTCTAGAGTGCACCTGGTTGTGATCTCTCTCTCTTGATACCGCTCTCTTGTAGATAGGTATCAAATTCATGGAAGAAATATCCCCTCCCCCCTCCTTCTAACCTTAGCCTCTTTAGTGTTTTACCTCTTTGATTTTCAACAAGAGCAAGATACTTCTTGAAACATAAGAAGACTTCATCCTTATCCTTCATAAAGTATAGGATGGTTCATCTACTACAATCATCAATAAAAGATACATAGTGCCTGGATCTTGAAATTGATGGCTCCCTGCTAGGTCCCCAAACATCTTTGTGGACTAGCTCCAACAAGTCACCATGAATGTATCCTTTCTTCATGAAAGGTAGTCTATGTGATTTCATTGACAAGCACTACACTTATATATCATGTGTTGCTTGGAGATATTTGGTAGCCCATACATACTTTGATCTCTACACATTTTACTTAAGTTCCTTTCACCTATATGAACCAATCTTTTGTGCCACATTTCTAATTCTCATAGGGTTTGATTACCATATTTGAATAGAGCTATATTTATAGTGTCTTGGAGTTCAAATGTAAAGAGTCTACCTATCTCTTCTCCTTTTGAAATTCTCTTAATTCGTTGTTCGCCCAACACTTATGAGATTCTTTGTTATGGTAGGTACATACAATACCTTGTTGAGTAGATTCATGTTTGCATCTGGAGTCTTCACATTTCCAATCTTTTACATTGAGTGTGTAGTGTCATCTCCTGTTTGAACCTCAGTTCTATTTGTTGGATCCTCTAAGTCTGAGAGTAGAGCCACATTCCTTGCTACATAATCAGAACAACTAGAATCTATATAAAATACATGCTCATCTGCTTTACCTTTCTTCATGGTCATGTTCATCAAGAGAAGTGACTCCTCTTGAGTTTTCTCTTCAGTGTAATTGTTGTAATCTCTTCCTCCTCTATATCCTCCTTGATGATTTGTACTGTTGAATTTTTTATTGTTGTAGCCATTGAAGTTGTTTGATCTGCCTCTTGCACTTCTATAGCCTCCTCTATTGAAGCTTCTTCCTCTTTGATTTCTAGGGTCGCTAAAACAATTCTAAGTTGTATGATTAATTAGGCCACATATGGCAGATGGAGAGGAGCTTTGAAATCTCCACCTACCTTTTGTACCTCCTTCACCTCTTCCTCTTGAACGTTTACCTCTACCTGCATAATTTGCTTGAGAGGTACTGCCTTCATCATCAGATTGTTTACCCTTTCCTTTGCTATCTTTACTCTTCTTCTTATTTGTGTATAGCAGAGGATTTGTTACCTTTTGAGTTCTCTCTATTCTTTATAAGCTTTGCCTCATGTGTGAATAACTATCCCATGAGGGTATTGAAGTCAAGAATGTGCATGTGCATGTATAGGTCCATTGCTGTGGTGAAAGCTTCCCATTTGTCATCTCCTTTGATTCCATTGATTACTTGCCTCACTATCTACTCATCTTCAATGACTTCTCCAATGCTCCCAACTTGATTTGCTAAGTCCATTTTTATGAAAAAATCAGTCGCACTTTTCTTGAGCATCTTCTTGAGTGTTGTAAACTCTGTCAATGGATGAAAAAAATCTATCTCCCATGTTTAGACATCTATGTACCTTGATGCATCATTTCCAAATGTATGTGCAAAGAGAGATAACTTGCATATTAATGTACTATGAAAAACTTGTTATTTTTGGACCTAAACCTCTTAGAAGAATGTTTAGTTTTCACTTTATGATAACAATTGGCCCAAGACCTTTTACAAACATTTAATTTAAGAGCTTAGCTAACTATTCCAAGTTATTTCACTAATTTAGAGTGAGTATACTCTACGAAATTAGTTTAGGAACTTACGGATGTAATCTTGACATGTCAAGAGGAAGACAATCTACAAACAGAGGTAGCTTGAATGATTCACACCCCAAGGTCTAGTGAACCAAATGTAACAAAACTTGATATACCAACTATGTAGATCACTCTACCTATCCCATGTTAAATTGAATCAAATGATCAACTATACACAAAGAACTCGATGAAACAAAATCACTGAAATGAAGAGTTTGTAGCAGAGGACAATAGATAGACATTATCATGAACTAATTACTCAAATTGTATGTGCTAATTAATATATGATACAAAGGAGATGTAGTGGACTTAATCATAAATATGTTTTCTCAATGTATGCTCAACCATGAGGCTCAATGGATCTCTTTTTCTTGTCATGTCCCATGACTAAAAGTCATCTCTATTTATACACATAGAGAAGTTTTGAAATTTTAATTTCCGTTACCTAAAAGTGTTCCTACACTTTAGGTGTTGATTGATTTGATTCCAACCACCAAATAGTCGTGGTTCTTGGCTCCTAATATCGTGAGATTACTTCAACTCATTTCCATTTACTTTTATCCAAGAAGGTAATGTCCATGACTTTTAAAAGAAGTACTCTTATGCACTTCATGAGTGATCCAACATTGTATTCATAAAAGAGTTTCTATGCATGTCGGACCTAGAAATGCCTCACTTATGGAGGGATGATGAACATGTTCATGTTGTAAGCAATGAACCTCAAGGTAAAGGGATGCAAAGAAAAATAGATGTAGCTTTCAGAGAGAGGGCAATGAAGTTTTGAATCATTAACTTTGAGCCTATGCAAAAGTGGTTAGAGAGGTATGAGATTGCCAAGGAGACAAATTCAAAGGAAAGAGCTCAGTTTCAAAAGAATTGTTCCACTCACTTTTTGCCTCTTTCAAAAATTCTTCAACCTCTTCCACCCTTTCCAATGAGTATATGGCTAGATACAACAATTTCACAAGCAAAGACAGCACGTGAAGATATCTCTAAAGAAGAGGAGGAACTCTAAAAGGGGTGTGATCTAGAGTATTCTAAATACGATGCACTATGGCCTCATGGACGACACTTTCGGATCGCACAAATCGAAAAAAATAGGTCTACTTTTGGTAGTGGGGTAATGGTGAACGTTTTCTAGAAAAGTAAAGCTAGTGCAAGAGACGATAATGCTCAAGATGGCTAGCTCGATTACTATGGAGTGATCCAAGATATAATGAAGCTATCCTTCAGGAGGTTTGATTAGTTTATGTTTGATGTGAAATGGTTCAAAGTAGTCATCTCTAGAAGAAACGCAAGACTGAGGTGGGATAAGAGTTATTTGCTTCAAGTAGACTCCACAAAGCTATGGACAAATGAAAGAGATACATTTGCATGTACTTTTAAAACACTATGAGCAGTTATCTTTATGCCAGATTCAAAAGAACCAGAGTGGCTATTTGTTTTACAAGTCTCCCTACATGGATTTTGGTACATCACCCCTATTGTTGTGGTTTTACTCGGCTCTTCCTAATACCACTTCTTGTCGACGCGACGAAGGCTGAACCTTATTAAGCCTGCAGAATTTGCCACACCCAAGAAGAACTAAGCTAGTGTGATTTAGAACACCTCTGTAATCAATCAATAGCTTAGCAAAGTTTCTAATGCTCAACGTATAAGACTGCGCTCTAAATTCACTGAAAAAATTTCACCGAAACTTCACTAGACTGTCATTGGACTGACACCATGATCGTACCGGAATGAACTTCAATTCTATTTATAATTACTTCAAGTGAATGTTTATGAAGTAAGGGAGTGATGCGTGAACTTCCTTAACTTACTGAACTCTTCCTGAAGTTAAAAAAAAAAAAAACTCCACTAGTTCATAAAACCTTTTTCCGGTCAGGCTTTGTACTGTGTGTAGATATCTTTTCCACCGAAAACTTTGATCAACTAAAAGTAGAGATGTCTAGCTACAGAATGAGCTATCTCTCATACAAAACTTTGCATTACTCTGCGAGATCTACTTCGTTCTTCTACCAGAAATTACTCGTTTATTGAGAAACTGTAACTGACCAAAAATACGTTTATTGTGAAAACTTTAACTGTTAACTATTTTTAACCGTAGTATGACAATACTTTGGTTTCTTCACATACGAACAGTGCACACGAATCTCCACATGAACATGTGTTTTCTATTAGAGAAGATGTGTACAAACAGGCTTGGCCTCTTCTTGCTCAAGCTACAGAAACTCTCCTACAGTGAGTAGTTCCTTCCTACCATCTCTCTCAGATGAATACCCGACATTTCAGGTTTCTGTTATTCATCTTTACATACGCGATCTCTGGTGTCTTCTTCTACATAACTAAAACTCTCTCTCTCTCTCTCATTCTTTCTGTATGTGCTCTATTTATTCTGCGCGCTCTTGAAAACACACTTCCCCTTCCATTATTCCTATGCACGTTCTCTCTATGTACAGTTTGATTCGGTGTAATGAACTCTGATCCTGGAAGATTCTGTACTGTACATAATGGTCGTGGATTTGTCCCTCCACTAAGGCTTTTGATTTTCTTTGATTCTGCTTCTCTTTTTCTTTTTTCTTTTATGCATGTCTGTTTGTCAAATTCGTGAGTCTTTCTTCAACAGCTCCCCCTCAATCACTAATTTGACATCTTCCGGTCTTTCATATATCTTTCTTTCTTTTATACCTGCCATCTCTTTTCCATCCAAGCTCTTTGTCAAAATATCTGCAATCTGATCTTTTGTGAGAGTGTATATTATTTCTATCTCCTTCGCCATTACCTCTTCCCTCAGGAAATGATACTGAATCTCTATGTGCTTTGTTCTTGCATGAAATACTGGGTTTGCTGCAAGATACAACGAGCTCATATTATCTCCATGTATGATAGGTACACCTTGATCAATACCCATGCTTTTGAACAAGGTCTGCATCCATATTATTTCTTTAGCTGCTTCTACGAGTGCTTTGTATTTGGCTTCCGTTGACGATAACGCTACTGTGTGTTGCTTCTTTGAACACCAACTTACCAGCTTATCTCCTAGGTATATCATATACCCGTGCATTGATCTTCTGTCATCTTGACTTCTAGCCCAGTCTGAGTCATCGTATGCTTTCAGCTTTATATCTGACGTAAAAGGATAATATAATCCTTCTTTTATAGTTCTTTTGACGTATCTAAGAACTCTTTGTCCTGCAACCGAATGTTGATCTGTCGGACAATGCATGAATTGTGAGAGAACTCCCACTACATAACTAAGATCTGGTCTCGTTAGCGTAGCATAAATTAAACTTCCTACTAATGACTGATATCTCTTCATATCTTTAAACTCTGCACCACTGTATCTGCTGAGTTTATGATTTACTTCAAGCGGTGTTGAAGCTTCTCTGCAATTCTCCATATTAAACTTCTTCAGTAAGTTTAGGAGATACCTCTCTTGTGAAACATATACACCATGATCTGTGTATGTGATTTCCATTCCTAAGTGTTAAAGGTGACATCGCTTACTATTGACTCAACTGTTAACTGACTGCCGTAGGTGTTAATCACTATTCCAAAATAACAATCCTTCGGAGACCCAGATTCTGGTTCCACACCTGCGTACCAGATATCTCCGAGTCTCTCTTTTTCTGTACTCAATCTTACCACAAAATAAATTGACTCTAGCCACGTGGGTCCTTGGGAGTGGTAGGGGTCTGTTAAACAGAGGCCCTGTACTATTTTCCCAACTTCTCACTCAACCGTAGTTATGGTTTTCACGTCTTAGCTCAGTTTTTGCTTTTGAACAACTTTGACTAGACCAACGTACTGGAACTCAGAGCTCCCAGACTGTTCCTGCCATAGTAGTTGAACAGTAGTCCGAGATGACAGTACAACTCTTTTAGTAACTTAACAAGACCATAACACATAATCCTTCTTGTCAGTTCACAGACTTACCGTATATCTACCTTCAACCCGTAATATCTACTGACAGCAAGGCGTGTCGCAACATTATTACCATTCTACGCGCGCTTAGACATTACCGGCATTAACCTTGAACACAGACTATAATACCGACTCAGTCACTTACAGAGAATCATAGCAACTCATATCTATTCTTCACGCTTACCTATTCCACCGAAGAAATAGCAGATAGACAACACAATAACACCCTACGCATAATCAGAGATATCTTAACTCGTTATCGACAGAATCTCACAATCACAGTACCGATTCGTAACACCGTAGTGTATCGCGCATACTCAGACAGATAGTTACACAGATAGGACACGCAGAACAGGATAGAGCCAAGGTGCTCTACTCATTAACGCCTACATACACACAGTAGAAGGGCAAAATCCCAAATCGGAGCTCTCACCATACACTCGCAACTCCCAAAAACGGGGGCTCCTTCTCTCGCCCTTCTGCCGTTCTTTTCATTGCTTTAAATAGAATTTTATTACAAGGCTTGCGCGAATCTTTCTTTACCGCGTACTTCCAGAAGGGTTCTTTCTACATTAAAAACCTCTGTCTAAGTACAATTGTCCTTTGTTCGGCGGCCGTCTAACACTGGCACGCACGGTGGACTCGAACCCGCAAGTTCCTATGGTTCGGATACTAGACCTTCTAAGTACATACTTCGGGCGAGCCTAAATGTTCGGGTAATTTTCTTTTTGAGGGTTTCTAACATTTGCACTAAGGTGGTAGGTTCTAATAATTGGGCGTCGGTTCTGACTGCACTGAGGGCTATGGCTTGATTTAACAAAATTTCGGCTTGGGTTTGAAGAAAAGCCTCCTGGAGATAAAATTCGTTGGCTAATGCCGCATCTCGGGCTGTCGTTATTTCAGTCAGTTTGGTCTGCATCTCTCTGATACACTCCTTCTGGTTGCGTATTTGGTTGTCTTGGCGTTCAAATTGCTGTGTTTGGAAATTGAGAGTTTTCTTATACGCATCGCGTTCTCTGCGGGCGTTGGCGATATCTTTTTGGTATTGGCCTTCCCGTAGTAATTGTTGTTTGAGAATACGGTTGACCGCGTCGGCACATTCTTCGGCTCGCCGTAATTGCTCTTGAACTTGGTCGGCTTCTTTCTGTTGGTCCTGCATCTTTTGGGTGGTTTCTTGTAATTGAATCTTCGTGTCTGCGATCAATTCTTCGAGAGATGCGTTGATATCTTCTTGTTCTTGAAGGGCGGCCTTCAGTGTTCGAATTTCCTCATGTGTGTCGTGTATGAGTTGGTCTTTGGCAGCTAGCTGGTCCAGGGCTGCATCTCGTTGTTGTACTAGCGTCTGCTCTGTCGAAAATCGTGCTTGGAGTTCTGCTAGCTGTGTCCGGAGTTGATGATTCTCGGTCTTTACGGCATCAACCTCTTCCTGGAGGGGGGCGATGTCGGCTTCCAGGGTGTCTACCTTGTGCTGGTATTCGAGTTTCAGGTGGTCCGTGGCTGCCGTAAACTGGGCGGGCAGCTGGTGTGATAACTGGATGAGGAACTGCCCCATGGCGGCAAGTTCCGAGAATGCGTTATGTGGCGGTGGTGGTGGAGGATGACGAGGTTGAGAGGATGTATCGGTGTGTAATTGCTGGGAGTTTGGCGGAGAGTAGTTAGGGGAGGAAAAGGAGGATGCTACGGGTTCAGTGAAGGGTGGGAGAGGTGGTTCCGGTGGGGGGAAGGGTTTGGCAGGAGGTGGTGTAGGGAGAACGGTATCTGAAGGGTTTACCTTGGCGACTGTTGGTTGTACGGTTTCTGTATGATTGATGGCTTTGATGAGGTGATCTAGTGCTTTTGTGGCCGATTCTTGTTCGTCCTGGTGATGCTCGGATTCCTTTTCGGTGGATACTATCTCAGTCTCTGCTTGATCCTGCTGGTCTGGTTGCTCCGTCGAGGTGTCGTTGTGTATTGATGTGGCGGTGTCATGGTATGTCTCCTCTTGGTTGTCCTGCTCTTTTCCGGCGGATCCTTGTACTTCACTTTCCGAGGAGCTGATCCGAATTCGCTTGGTGCGGAAGAGTTGATTAATCTCTTCGTCTTCTTCTTCAGTGTCATCAATCGGTTGTGTGGATTCTTCGTGCCTAAGTGTGGGGCCTGCGGGTGGGGGTTGTGCGGCGAGAATGGTTGGGAAGAGGAAGGAGATGATGTGGGGAAGGCGAGAGCGGGGGGTAGAACCCTTTTGGAGCTGTTTTACGATAGCTACACATTCTTTATGGATTCTAAGGAAAAAGTAAGAGGCAAAATTTACAGGTTCGCGGGCAGCTAAATCTAAGGCGGAGTAGAAGGGGCGAGAGATGCCATATGTTCGTTTTTGCAGGTTGAGGATGGCTACAAGGAACTGTAGGGCGGATCGCTCGGGTTCTGGGCGGCATAGAATGGCGTATTCGTTTGATGAGGAGCGGGGAAAGAGTTCGGTCATACGGGCGACAGGGATGCTAGGGCCATTTTCGCGGCCTTGCGGGGTGAGGCGGTAGGCGTCGGCGAAGGCTTGGAAGGTGATGACGGATCTATGTGGGAGGGAAAGGAAGACCCACTGTCGTTCGGTGGTGGGGCTTTGGGCAATGGCTTGGATGATCTGTGCGGAGAAGGGATGGGCTTCCACTGAGTGCCAAGGCAACTCAGCGAAGTTGGCCAACCCTCTGCATCGCAGGTATTCGCCTACGTCTCTAGGGATACCTTCGCGGAAAGAAGCGTAGTTGGCTAGCGCTTCCATGGCGTTCACAATGCACACTTACAGAAAACACAGAATACTGAGATAACACACACAATCACGAAAACACAATAGCGGTTTTTGGCGCAACTGAGGGGGTTAAATATGGAGAACACGGTGTGGGGGTGAGTATCATTGTGTGGTGCGGGAATGATACGATTTGCATGCTAGCGTGCGTACTGAGTGACCGGTAGGGAGGGGCGGCTGGTAACATAAAGATTTGTACAAAAGACGGCTAAAAGCAAAACATAAAAATTTATACAAAACGTGGTTCGTCGCCGAATAAATTAAGGCGTACTGGTAGTGGGATAATACGGCCGCAACTTCGATCCATTAATTACTTTTGGAAGTGGAATTTCGGTCAACGTAGTCAACCGAAAAGTTGTCGGACCTACTTGTGCTGAGATCTTGAAAGGGCCGAACCATCGTAGTTTGAATTTTCCTGCTGCTCTGTCCGATTTTGCGTTATAGAAGAGTACAAGCTGTCCTACCGAAAAGATTGGCGTCTTCAAATATCGATCATGTGTCTTAGCTTGCCTTAGTTGAACTTCGCGCATAGTTAAAAAACTGAGCCATCGGTGCTCATCAAGTTCTCTGAGTGCGTCCATTCGTGCTGTCAGTGAAGATTCCGGTAGCAACTTCTGAGTGATTGCTACCCACAAACTTGGGATGACTACTTCCATGGGAGCGATTGCTTCTAGCTTATGCTTGAAAGGTGTCAAGCCTGTTGTTACTTTATATGTAGTTCGGTATGCCCATAATACTGCAGGTAGTAGTTGATCCCATCTTTCCGGTGCTTCCATGATCAATTTCCGGAGGATGTTTAACAGTGATTTGTTTGTACTTTCAGCCAATCCATTGGCATAATAAGGAGAGCTAAATTTATGTGTGACTTGGAAGGACTGTGTGAGTGGCTTCATTAAATTGTTTACAAAATGAGTGCCTTGATCTGAGACAATTTCCAGTGGTAAACCAAATCGTGGGAAGACATCCGTGAGTAGACATTTTGCTACCGTAACTGCTGTAGCAGACCGCAAAGCCCAAGCTTCTGCCCATCTAGTTGCGTAATCTGTGCAAGTCAGTATGTATCGATTGTTACTGGATACTGCTGGAGGTGTAATTGGCCCGATAAAATCTAAACCCCATTTTTGAAAAGGTTCTAATGGTAAGATGGGTTGCAGAGGAAAAAGATGTCGTTGTAAAGGTTGACCAGTTCTTTGACAAGTATCACATTGTTTAACAAACTGTGAGATATCCCTGTACATCGTTGGCCACCAGAGTCCTCCTTGCAGAATTTTCCGGCGAGTTAGGTCTGCTGCAAAATGGCCATCGGAAGGAATTGAGTGAGCCAAAGTGATAACTGAGTTAACTTCATGTGGGGGAATACAGCGAAGTAGTATTCCGGTATGATCTGCATAATATAGTTTGCCAGCAATTAACCGAAATTGGCGGCTAAAGACCGCAATTTTCCTTCGAACTGCCTTGGCAGTCTCGGCTGGAAAGCATCCTTCGGTAAGAAAAGTTAGAATCTGATCATAGTATGTATGTGGTGTTTGTAAGTTGGCAGTCTCATCGGGCAGTGGTTCAGCATTATAAATCGCAGGAGTCGTGTCATCTATGCCTACCGGAGCTTCACCGGAATCTAGGCGTGATAAGAAATCTGCTAAGGCATGTGCATTTCCGGGTCGGTGAATGACATCATAGTCGAATTCTTGTAAAAGTAGCACCCATCGTGCTAATCGTCCTCCTAAGTGCTGCTGTCTTACTAGATAAACAAGGGCAGCATGATCCACATGAAAGGTAAATTTCCGGCCTAGTAGATAATGTCTGAACTTTTTGATTGAGTAAATCAATCCTAGACATTCTCTTTCAGTGATGGAATAGTTCTTTTCTGCCGGTGCAAGTCTTCTACTGGCGTAATAAACAGGGCGAAACCACTTATCTGTTTGCTGCATCAGAATACTGCCGATTGCAATATCTGAAGCGTCAACAAAAACATGGAACGGATTGTCCCAGTCCGGTGGTTGTAAAATTGGAGCTTGCGTCAGGAGATACTTGAGTCGATCAAATGTAGTTTGACATTCTTCAGTCCATTCAAACTGTCTGGGAGTTTTTGTGATTAGCCTGTTCAGTGGTACTGCTAGGTGAGCAAGCCACCGTAAGTGTCTGCCATGCCACCGTACTTGGCCCATAAAACGCATTACTTCCTTCGGAGTCGTGGGTATAGGGGCTTCTAAAATCGCCGAAATCTTATCTGGGTCCACTCGGATACCTTGAGCAGATACAATATGCCCCAGTAGTTTGCCACATGAAACTGCAAACACGGATTTGTTGGGATTAAGGCAGAGTCTATATTCTCTACACTTCTAAAAACAGCATCGTAAATGAAACAAATGTGCTATCATCTTCCCAAAGATTGAGAAGTCGTCGAGATATACTTGCATGAATGAAGTGAGATAAGGGGAGAATATCTCCTGCATACATCTTTGAAATGTGCTTGGCGCATTTCTCAATCCGAACCACATTACTGTGCAGGCAAAGACACCCCAATTGGTAATGAAAGCAGTTTTTGGTATATCCTCTTCAGCCATTCTAACCTGATTGTACCCGCTGTATCCATCTAAAAATGAATACATTTCATGACCTGCGACTCTGTCGAGCATGGTATCCAAAAAGGGGATCGGGAAAGGATCTGGTACTGTTGCTGCATTTAATTTCCGGTAATCCACACAGATTCGTAATTGCTTGTTTTTCTTCGGCACGATCACAATGGGTGAGATCCATTCAGCGTGTTCTACTGGTACAATGAATCCGACTTTTAATAGTCTATCAAGTTCGGCTTTTACCTGTGATGCATAATGGGGGTTCATTCTATAGCTGGGTTGTCTGTTTGGTTTCACTTCCGGTTTCAACATAACTCTGTGTTGATAGATGCGCGGATCTAATCCTTTCATGTCTTTGTAATCCCATGCAAAGACGTCTGCGAATTCGCGAAGAAGTTTAATCAAATCCTCCTTAAATGTTTCCGGTAAGTTCTGTCTTATCTTCACAGGTCGTGGGTGATTTCTATCTCCAAGATTGTACGTGATTAGCTAGTCTTCTGGGACATAAAATTGTTGAGGTTTCTCTGTATCGTCTGTTGGCTTGAACAGGGGTTGTAATTCATCGTCATGGGTTGAGGGAGTATCTTCCTGGACTGACCTTCCGGTGATAGCTACTACTGTACATATTGACGTGTTCCAGTTATCTATGACGGATTGTAGATCAACAGTTCCTAGAGACATTAAATCAGCGTTATTTTTTAGAAATTGCTCTTCTTCATCATCTGATAGTCCATCTAACATATGGACTGGTTCAGCAAAATAGGGTCTGGCATGAGGTTCACAGGGTTGTATAGCATCTAGTTTTACCACATATTTACAATTGGCATCCTTGAACGTAAGCTCTTGTGCAGACCAGTCCTGTATTACCTTTGCATGCTTCAGCCAAGGTCGGTTGAAAAGAAGGTTGTAATCCAAAGTGGATTCGGGTAGATCTAGTATGACAAAAGTCATCTTGAAAGTCGTACCTTGTAGAGTGATGGGCACATTCCGCACAAGTCCTACAGGATGGACTCTCGATTGATCCGCCATTCGAACAAAGAATTGAACTGGTTCAATTCCGGTCCAGCCTAGCTTTTTGCATAATGCTGCGGTCGCAATGTTTACGCCTGAGCCTCCGTCAATTAATACCTGCGTGATCTTCTGATTCTTATACCATACTGTGATCAAGGGCACTGCATGATCAATCGCCGCATCAGGTTCTGGTTGAACTGCGGCTGTCGTCGGAATGCAAGAAGGTACTGGACTGAACTGTTGCTGGAACTGTTGTCGAACACCAGGTACTAATGCCAGTAGTTGGCCGAGAGGCAGCGTGATAGATGCCTTGGATAAAATTTTCCAGACCTGTTGAGATTGGTTATCCTGCTCCTTTGAACTTGAGGTCTCTGCTGTTGCCGAAGTATCTGCTGTTATGTCTTCTGCCGATGGTTGTTCTGTTGCTGCCTCTTCTTGTTGTGTTCCTTCCTTTGTTGACGAGTTCTGAGTCACCGGAATGGGTTCTGGGAACACTGGTGGTTCCGAGGCGGTCCAGTGACTAGCCTTGTCATACATCCTATGTTGTTATCGTATCCCTGGTTCAAATACTTCTGCTGCTGGTTGCAGTTGTTTACCTGATCGGGTCTGGACTGTAGCAGTTTGCGTTTCCATAGGTGTAATTTGTACCATGTTGGCCATTGGGTTTTGCCGCTCCTTCTTCCTTTGATCATACTCAGCCGCGTCTTTGCAATATCTTCTAATGTGTCCGAATTCACCACAAAAGTGACATCGTGGTGGTGGTAAATTGGGATTTTCCGGTGGTGGTTCGTTCTGCCAGCGGTTTGCATTATAGTTATTATTCCTCTGCCCTCGGTAGTTTCGATATCCCTGTGGCTGGTTGTTTCTTAGTTGCGGAGGTACATAGTGATTCACTACCTGTCCATGTTCTTGAATAACAGCATTGACTGTTGCTGTTCCCTGTATTCTGGCATTGTAGACACAATTTCCGGTGGAGTGTCCGGCAGTGTTGCAGATAGCGCAGAATGTTTGATTTAGCGCACAATCAGCACTTGTATGCCCTGAATTTTTGCACGTGGTGCAGTATACTTGCCTGGTTATATCTCCAGCCATATTTTTGTTTGTTTTTAACCATTCCAAGTCTTCTGAAAATCCACCAACCTTGGACTCTAGCTGCAGAGCCATTGCAATGACGGCATCCAAGGTCATAGCTCCGACACATCTTATGATCATGATCTGCTTCAGTTGTGGGGTTAATCCATTGATAAACCATTGAGATATGACATCATCAGGTAGATTAGCGTGAGCCTATGGTATCTGCCGTAAATGTGTTCTGAAGAGAGTAGCGTATTCCTGGACGGTCTGATTTGCCTTTTGTCTGTTGTTCTGTAAATACTCAAAGATTTCAGCAGGATTCTTCTTTAGTCCGAATCGCTGTAAAAAGGCGTCTCGTACTGCATCGTAAGTACCGAAATGATTGATATCGTACTCCGTGAGCCATCTAGCCGCTTCATTGACCAGAGTAGATTGAAAAACAATGGCCTTGTACGCCTGATCTGGTGGATGGTTAAGAACTGCATAACTTATCTCAAAAGTTCGTACATGAGCGTCTGGGTCATCTCCTGGGAATCCACCGAATTTCGTGTAGGTTACTCCTATTGGAGGCGGCCTTGGTTGACCTAATTGTTGTTGTTGTTGTCCGTTCATCGTGGGTGTCTCCGGTCCTTCTTCTGTATCTTGAGGTTGATTAGTTGAACTATCAGAATCTCGATCGCCGGATGGCGTGCCTTCCGGTGTGCTGTTTTTGCGCAGGATACTTCGGACCTCAGCTTCGAATAGGTCTCCTTCTTTCTGGATGTCTAATATCCGAAATCTTTCTTCCAGACACGCGGGTTTGGCTAAGGATTCGGCAAAAAATGCTAATGCTTGACCGCCAGTTGGTGTTTCTATCACCGGAATATCGCCGGAATGAGCTGACAGTCTACCAGACTGCAGGGTTTTTTCGTTTTTACTGATTTCTTTTCCTAGAGTTTGTCTAATCTCCAGTGGTGTCTTGATAGATTCTGGAATTACTGTACTTTGGTTAGGCTGGGTCGAAGTGACACCAGCATGTACCAAAGGCGTTGATCGTTCCACCGGAATATGACCGGAATTAATTCTAGCGTCCTTAACTTGCTCGACCACTGAGTCAGGTCGCGTTATCCCTTTTTCTCCTAGAGTTGCTTTTTGTACTTTTCTTGTTTCCGTCGTCTGGGTCCTAGGATACGTTTCGCCAGACCGAGTAACCGGCATGTATCATTGCCCAGTGATACTATCTGAGCAGTTTGCAACAATCTGGGTCTGTTGCTACTGTCAGTAAATCAAATGTTACTGGATGTTTGCTTCTTACAAACTTCTAGCACTCTTAGGCCACTTTCCCACAAGTAACTCGTAATCAAATGCTATTTTACCGTAGAGACTGGCAAACAGTTGCCACTTTCCCACAGACGGCGCCAAATGTTAAAGGTGACATCGCTTACTATTAACTCAACTGTTAACTGACTGCCGTAGGTGTTAATCACTATTCCAAAATAACAATCCTTCGGAGACCCAGATTCTGGTTCCACACCTGCGTACCAGATATCTCCGAGTCTCTCTTTTTCTGTACTCAATCTTACCACAAAATAAATTGACTCTAGCCACGTGGGTCCTTGGGAGTGGTAGGGGTCTGTTAAACAGAGGCCCTGTACTATTTTCCCAACTTCTCACTCAACCGTAGTTATGGTTTTCACGTCTTAGCTCAGTTTTTGCTTTTGAACAACTTTGACTAGACCAACGTACTGGAACTCAGAGCTCCCAGACTGTTCCTGCCATAGTAGTTGAACAGTAGTCCGAGATGACAGTACAACTCTTTTAGTAACTTAACAAGACCATAACACATAATCCTTCTTGTCAGTTCACAGACTTACCGTATATCTACCTTCAACCCGTAATATCTACTGACAGCAAGGCGTGTCGCAACATTATTACCATTCTACGCGCGCTTAGACATTACCGGCATTAACCTTGAACACAGACTATAATACCGACTCAGTCACTTACAGAGAATCATAGCAACTCATATCTATTCTTCACGCTTACCTATTCCACCGAAGAAATAGCAGATAGACAACACAATAACACCCTACGCATAATCAGAGATATCTTAACTCGTTATCGAAAGAATCTCACAATCACAGTACCGATTCGTAACACCGTAGTGTATCGCGCATACTCAGACAGATAGTTACACAGATAGGACACGCAGAACAGGATAGAGCCAAGGTGCTCTACTCATTAACGCCTACATACACACAGTAGAAGGGCAAAGTCCCAAATCGGAGCTCTCACCATACACTCGCAACTCCCAAAAACGGGGGCTCCTTCTCTCGCCCTTCTGCCGTTCTTTTCATTGCTTTAAATAGAATTTTATTACAAGGCTTGCGCGAATCTTTCTTTACCGCGTACTTCCAGAAGGGTTCTTTCTACATTAAAAACCTCTGTCTAAGTACAATTGTCCTTTGTTCGGCGGCCGTCTAACATAAGAAATATGATAACTTCCCTAGGTCACTGATCTTGAACTCTCTTTCGAGTAGTTTCTTTACTTCTGTAATCCCTTCATCTGAGGTTCCTGTGATTATTCGTCTACATAAATACAAATGTAGATCATACCTTCTTCTGTTCTCTTTATGAGTAGAATTGCGTCTGCCTTCGAACTTTGGTATCCAAGTTCATTCAGATATTTCACAAGTCTGTAATTCCAAGCTCTTGGAGCTTGCTTCAGTCCATAAAGTGCTTTTCTTAATCTACAGACAAAGTTTGGATATTTGTAACTTTCGAACCCTTCATGTTGTTCCATGTACACTTCATAAGAAATGTATCCATTCAGAAATGCGTTCTTTATATCTAGCTGACTTAGCTTCCATCCTTTCGATGCAGCTAGAGCAATTACTGTCCTTATGGTTGACATTCTTGCCACTAGACTAAACGTCTCATCATAATCTATGCCATGCATCTGGGCATAGCCTTTGACCACCAGCCTTGCTTTGTGTCTGGCTATCCTTCCATCTGCAAATTTCTTTACTTTGAAAACCCATTTATTTCGGATTACTTTCTTACCATTTGGTTTCGGAACAAGTTCCCATGTCTTGTTCTCCTCCAGTGCGCTGATTTCTTCTTTCATTGCTTCTTCCCATTGCTTCTTGCCTTTAGCTTTATCATAGCTATGTGGTTCTTCATCATCTTTGACCATATATGCATAATCTTTCTGAGTTATGTATGAGGTATCATATGAATACCTTTCTGGTTGTCTTCTAGTCCTGCTTGACCTTCTTGGTTCGCGTTCTTCATAAGTGTCTGAATACACTTCTTCATCTTCATTTCTCATACCTGATCCGATCCTAGACGTACTTGCCTGTATATGATCTTCATCTCTGTTCACCTGCACAATTGATTTTCCTTTCTCTCTTCTTCTTATCTCTTCTTCAGATTCTTCAGTCGTATGTCTTTGCTCTGTATACCAGCCTTTTTGTTCATCAAAAGTAACATCTCTAGAAACAATAAACTGTTTTGTTAGAGGACTCCAAAACCTATAACCCATCTGTTTTTCCTCATATCCGACGAACACATATTTCTCTGCTTTCGGTTCAAGCTTATGTCTCAGTTGTGATGGTACATAAGCATACGCTACTGATCCAAACACTTTGCAATGATCAAGTGTTGGCTTCTTTCCACACCAAGCTTCATAAGGGGTCATTCCTTCTAATGTTGTACATGGTAATCTGTTTACCAAGTATGTAGTTGTATTTACAACTTCAGCCCAAAGATAATTTGGACAATCTTTTTCGTTTAGCATAGCTCATGCAAATTCAATTAGAACTCGGTTCCTTCTTTCTGCTACTCCATTTTGTTGTGGTGTATATCTGTAGGTTATTTCTCTCTTAATACCTGCGTTCCAAAGATAGTCATTGAATTCTCGGGAGAAGTATTCTCCCCCTCCATCAGACCTCAATCTTTTAAGTTTTCGTCCGGTAAGTCTTTCAGCATATGCATGAAAATGCCTGAAAGCTCCAAACACTTCTGATTTCTCTTCCAAAACATAAAGAGTTATCCACCTTGTTGCATCATCAATGAATAAGACATAGTACCTTGATCCGCTGATTGATCCTTCTTTCATTGGCCCCCATACATCTGTATGAATAAGCTCGAGTACTCCATCATGTTTGAATCCTTTCTTCTGGAAAGGTAACCTGTGGGCTTTTCCCATCTGACATGCTTCGCACTTATGAATCATATGTTGATTCTGTATGTTCGGTAATCCCAGTACACACTGATTTGCGATCATAGCTTTAATTCCTTTTTCATTGAAATGACCTAATCTCTTATGCCATAGATCAAGTTCTGTAATTATCTTTTCTCCATGTGTCAGCAACGCTTGGCCAATGTTCCCTTGTACTCTTAAAGTAAAGAGTCTTCCTTCTGTCTTTCCAAAAACGATCTGATTATATCCATTCTCGGGATCTTCTACAAATACTCCTTTGTTTGTAAATCTGACCTGAAAACCTTTTTCAACTATCTGTCCCACACTGATCAAATTTTTCGGTATTGTTGGAACATACAAAACATTGGTTAGCAAATCTGCTCCACTCTTGCATTTCACTTTTCCAATTGAATGTACGCTATGTCTCGTATTCTCACCTGTTTGAACAGTGTGACTAGAACTACCTTTTTCTAGTTCTGACATCAGTTCTATATTTCCTGACAAATGATTAGAGCATCCAGAATCAATGTAAAATACCTTTAGGTCTTCATTTTTTGATGTGCTGATAGAGTTCATCATCAATGACGTATGACTTTCATTTTGCGTGTCATTTGCGTAGTTGTTGTAGGTGGTGTTGTAGGATTGATTCTGTCCCCAACTTGTCGCTCCACCTCTACCATAACCGCCTCTTTGGCCTTGTCTGCCTCTTTGATATCTTCCGCTCCTAGTTCTGCTATTATTGTTCTGATTCTGATTTGATCCTTGTTGATTGTGCCAACAGTCATGAGCCAGATGATTACTTAATCCACAAATCCAGCAGGCCTTCTTGTTGGTATTCTGGCTACTTCTTCCTCTTCCAAAACCTCTTGCTCTTCCTTTGCCAGTGCCTTTTCCTCTTGCATAATAGACTTGAGAGCTCGACTCTTCTTTGTCTTTTGGTTTACCTTTGTCTTTCTTCTTGTTCTTCATGTACATCACTGAACTTTGTCCTTTGTCTCCATCTCCTTTCAGGTCTTGCTCATATGTGAGCATCAAACCAAGCAACTGATTTAAATCTGGCACAAAATGATTTAAAGAAAGTTCAGTTGAAAGTACGAAAGGTTTCCACCTTTCATCTCCTCTCAAACCTGTGAGCACTTGTGCTATCAATCTGTGATCTTCGACTTCTTCATTTATGGATCCAAGACTATCTGCTAGGTCCTTCATTTTAGTAATATAGTCACTAATGCTTTGAGTCGACTTCTTTTTGAATGTCATAAATTCGGACCATAAGCTAGCCTTCCTAGCTTTCGTAGTATTTTGGAAATGATCTTCCAATGCACTCCATATGTCCTTTGCTTTCTCCAGACCTCTAATGTGCGGTAGTAGATGGTATGTTACGGTATTATAGATGTAGGCTCTTGCCGTTGCATCTTTCTTCTGCCATAGCTTCAAGGCTTCTAATTCTTCTTTTTCTGGTTGACTATCATCTTCGAAACTCGGCTTCTTTTCTTCTCCGATCACATACATCAATAAGTCCTTACTCATAAGTAAGGCTTCCATGCGCATTACCCATGCAAGATAATTATCTCTGTCCAGTTTGTCAATAGTAACATGGTCTGCCATAATTTTTCCAGTGAGTATGATGTTAAGGGTTTTACCTTTCACAAACCTTTACTCTTGAGGATGACTTCAGAATACTTCTTGATACCGTTTGCTGTTGATCTCTTCAGCATTCTCCTTTCCTTATGAAAGTTTTCGACTTCTCTTGTATCTTCACTTCCGGTTGTTCCTTGAGAACCTTTCTGCTTTTCAGAATCTTTCAGCTCTTGGGTCTAGCCTGCTCTGATTAGAATATGCCTAGCTCTGATATCCACTTGTAGTCAATTCACCCTTGCTCTTGGATCTATCCTTGGCTCTGATACCACTGTTGTGGTTTTACTCGGCTCTTCCTGATACCACTTCTTGTCGACGCGACGAAGGCTGAACCTTATTAAGCCTGCGAAATTCGCCACGCCCAAGAAGAACTAAGCTAGTGTGATTTAGAACACCTCTGTAATCAATCAATAGCTTAGCAAAGTTTCTAACGCTCAACGTATAAGACTGCGCTCTAAATTCACTGAAAAAATTTCATCGAAACTTCACCAACTGTCACTGGACTGACACCGTGATCGTACCGGAATTGTACCGGAATGAACTTCAATTATGTTTATAATTACTTCAAGTGAATTTTTATGAAGTAAGGGAGTGATGCGTGAACTTCCTTAACTTACTAAACTCTTCCTGAAGTAAAAAAAAAAAAAAACTCCACTAGTTCAGAAAACCTTTTTCTGGTCAGGCTTTGTACTGTGTGTAGATATCTTTTCCACCGGAAACTTTGATCAACTGAAAGTAGAGATGTCTAGCTACAGAATGAGCTATCTCTCATACAAAACTTTGCATTACTCTGCGAGATCTACTTCGTTCTTCTACCGGAGATTACTCGTTTACTGAGAAACTGTAACTGACCAAAAATACGTTTACTATGAAAACTTTAACTGTTAACTATTTTTAACCGTAGTATGACAATACTTTGGTTTCTTCACATACAAACAAAGCACACGAATTTCCACATGAACATGTGTTTTCTATTAGAGAAGATGTGTACAAACAGGCTTGGCCTCTTCTTGCTCAAGCTACAGAAACTCTCCTACAGTGAGTAGTTCCTTCCTACCATCTCTCTCAGATGAATACCCGACATTTCAGGTTTCTGTTATTCATCTTTACATACGCGATCTCTGGTGTCTTCTTCTACATAACTAAAACTCTCTCTCTCTCTCTCATTCTTTTTGTATGTGCTCTATTTATTCTGCGCGCTCTTGAAAACGCACTTCCCCTTCCATTATTCCTATGCACGTTCTCTCTATGTACAATTTGTTTCGGTGTAACGAACTCTGATCCTGGAAGATTCTATACCGTACATAACGGTCGTGGATTTGTCCCTCCACTAAGGCTTTTGATTTTCTTTGATTCTGCTTCTCTTTTTCTTTTTTCTTTTATGCATGTCTGTTTGTCAAATTCGTGAGTGTTTCTTCAACACCTATGTGGGGTACCGATTGAGCAACAGGTGGAGCTTTTTTGACATGAACTCCAACATGCTGAAGATGAAATTAGAAGTTTTATGGTGCACTCCAAGAAATGTAGATTGATAACAACAAGTTAGTTAGAGTGGTGAAGGCCATTATCATCACTCAAGAACAAGGCATGCAATCCAAGATTGGTGCAAAAAAATTCCAATTTTTGTGATTTGATGGGTGAAAGGATGGCCAATTTTTTCTTTCATGGCTATCCCACTTCGATTATTTTTATTCTGAAAAATCATATTCTAAAATGAGAAAGTGAAAATTGTTAATAATTACTTCGTGGGTAAGGCCCAATTATGGTGGAATGTTTTGCGGCATAGCACCCACTGCCCCACACATGGACCACATTTAATGAAAAGATCAAGGAGTCCTTCCTTCCTCCTCAGTTCCACTTACATGCTCATCGATCATGGACAACCTTTGTATGGAAAGATCGAGATACTGTGTCTACCTACACTGAATGCTTTTGGCAACAACTACTACTTATTCATTTGCTTGAAGAGATTTCTAAAGGTACCTTGCACTGGAAGTATGAAAATGGTTTGGAGATGGGAATCCAAGACAAGCTCAACACACTTCATCCTAGGACCCTCTATGAAGCTACTTATTTTGCAAATGATGTTGAGAAGGAGTTGAGTCCATCACTAAGTCCATTCACTTGCAACAAATGTTGGAGGAGATGGTGGATAGTCACCAGAGATGAATTGGTGTAGCTAAAACCTGCTTCACACTTACTACAAGTGATGGCTGGAGAGTGTTGTGGGCCTCTTTAGCTAGCTAATAAGCATAAATAATCACATATGTTGCTTGCAAGATGATCCACTAATGGTAGGATCAAAGCAGATAGTTAGGAATATTATCCAAGGTCCAAAAACTTGCTATTTTGGTTCATATACCTATTTAGTGTTTTGAACCATTCTTTGCGTATAGCAGCAATTGACTAAATTACTTCAGGGGAACTCTAATTAGCTTAACAAGCTACCAATTATAAGTAATTTCATAAAAATGATGGACCACATGCAGAGAAATATATTATACATGCAACCTGACATTTATGGGTTGTGATAGTATGGATACTAGTGAGTAAAGACGAGCTCATATCTGATGATTGCGAGAAGCATTACCAATGAAACTTTGTAGGATTAAAATATATAGTATGCTGGATCTATCATGCTTTGAATCATATGAAATGATCAACTATAGAGTGAGAACAAGCTATGATAAGATCATTATTCTAATGGAGTTATGACACAGAAATGAGAATAAGAAGTAATGATCATGTATGTATTAAATCTTGTAAAAGTACAATGTCATTGACAATCAACCATTGCTCAATGAGTGAGAAGTGAGTGAGCTATGAGATGATCTCCTCTTCTCAATGAAGGTACATCAATACGATCTCCGAACCTCGAGATAGACGCAGGCCTTTCATATCCTCTTTTTATAGTTATTGTTGGAGGCAAGGATTTGAATTCAAATTCAAATCTCTACCAAAACGTGAATGCTAAAGTATAGGACTAATTCTCTCTTGACTCAACTACCAAATGATAAGAGATTATATGCTTCCTATCTCCTCATGGGTATATTTCACTTTTAGAAAAGTAAATGTGAAGTAGAATTACAAGAGGTTGAACATATGAAGCCTTCCAAAGATTATGTAATTAAGTTAAGCATAAGTGAGATGATCAAGTATGTAGCCTTGGGCTTAATTGCACCAATAGCTCCCCCTCAAGCCTAACATGCTTGGTCTTCATTTCTCCTTGATTTCCTGCAAACTAATCATCAATTTGAACTTGTTCATATTTGTTCCATCCAATGCTTAGGTAAGTATATCTGCACATTGTAAATGAGTTGATACATAGGATAATTGGATATCCTTGCTAAGAAATTTCTCCCTTACATAATGATAGTGCACTTCAATGTGCTTAGCCCTAGCATGGTATACAAGATTATCAGCCAAATGAAGTGAACTAGTGTTATCTCCAAAGATAATTGGAGTGTAGGAAGGTATCTCCAAATCTGCATATAATTGCTTAAGCCACATAACTTCCTGAGTTGCATTTGCCAAACGTATATATTCTGCTTTTGTTGAAGATAAGCCCATAGTTGGTTTCTTCTTGGATGACCAAGATATGAGTTTTGAACCTTCAAAAGATAGGCACCCTCAAGTGCTTCTCCTATCATCCTTGGAGCCAACCCAATCTGCATTAGAATACATCTTTATATCTATGTCAGAAGTGAAGGGATAGAAGAAGCCCTCATTCATTGTTCCCTTTAGATACTTAAGCACCTTCGTTGCAGCTTCCATCTGAGGCTTCCTTGGTACATGCATAAACTCACTCAATGTACTTACTGCATAGGCAATGTCTACTGTTGTTAAAGTAGCATAATTAAGACTACCCTTAAGTTGTTGATAATTTGTAACATCTTCAAGTAGTTCACCTTCATGTGAACTTAGCTTATGGTTGAGCTCCATAGGAGTACCTGCAACTTTAGTGTTCTCCATCTTAAACTTTACCAACATATCATGTATGTACTTCCTTTGTGTGATGAATATACCTGAATCCGTATACATAAGTTCTAAGCCAAGGAAGTAGGTTGATAAGCCTAGATCATTGATTTTGAATTCCTTCATTAATTGAGCCTTCACCTTTTTAATACCATCAACATCATTCCTTGTAATAATGATATCATCTACATAGACACATAAATAAATGACTTCTGATTTGGTCTTCTTAACCAATAAAGAAGAGTCTACCTTGCTTGCTACAAAGCCTTGGTCCTGCAAATAGGTAACAAGCCTATGGTTCCAAGCTCTAGCAGCTTGCCTAAGACGATAGAGTGTTTTTCTAAGCTTGCATACATAACCTTCTTTTTCTTCATCTTCAAAACCTGGTGGTTGTGCCATATACACTTCTTTTGATATCCAACCATTTAAGAATGCATTCTTGACATCTAACTGATATAAATTTCAATTTTTAGAAGCAACAATACTTACCAATACCCTGATTGTTGGCATCTTTGCCACATGTGAAAATGTTTCTTCATAGTCTACTCCATGTGTTTGGGCCAATCCCTTTGCCACTAACCTTGCCTTGTACCTGTTTATAGAACCATCAGAGTTCTAGCTTGTTGGGAACTAGATCCCAAGTGTGGTTTTCATGCAATATTTCCACTTCTTCTTGCATGGCTTCTCTCCACTCTTTCTTCTTCCTAACCTCTTCAAATGAAGAAGGCTCTTCTTCCATAGAGTCTTTAGTGATGTACACAGAGTGTTTTGTGAGTAAAGATGTATCATATCCATACCTTATGGGCTTCTTACTTTCTCTTTGTGATTTCTTTAAAGCTTGATTGGAAGATTTGGGTAGATCTTCTAATTTCTTGAATTTGAACTTGCCTCTTGACTTCCATGCTTTGAAATCAATCTACTCCTCATCCTATGAATTGATATCTTTTGCTTAGTGTGGATCTTCTTGAGTGAGGGTTGGAAAATCATTCTTCCAAATCATATGGTAACTGGACTTTCCTGCAATCATCTTCAAACCATGAATTATTCTCATCAAATACTACATCCCTACTAACTATAAATGCCTTGTTAGTGCGACTGTATAGTCTGTATCCCTTTTGATTCTGATCATACCCAAAAAATATACATTTTTGAGCCTTAGGGTCAAGCTTCCCCTGATTTGTGATGGGATCTGTGCATAGGCAATGCACCCAAATATTTTGAAATGATCCAATGAGGGTCTCCTGCCATTCCATCTTCATATGGTGTCATACCATCCAATGGTTTGGATGGAAGCCTATTGACCAAGTAGGTAGCTTTGGAAACACCCTCTACTCATAAATAATTATATAATTTTTTCTCATTTAACATAGACCTAGATACTTCAACCCTTAACCTGTTCCTTCTCTCTGCCACTCCATTCAATTCAAGAGTATACCTAGTTGTTACGGCCCTCTTTATGCCTCTGTCCTGTAGAAATAGATCAAACTCATGTGAAAAGTACTCATCACCTCCATCAGGCCTGATTCTCTTCAAGCTCCTTGTTTGGTTTTCAACTAGTGCAAAATACTTCTTGAAACATGTAAATACCTAATCCCTATGCTTCATGAAATAGATGATTTTCCACCTACTATAATCATCAATAAATGACACATAGTACCTTGAACCTGAGATGGATGGATCTTTGCTAGGACCCCACACATCAGTGTGTACAAGCTCCAAATAGTCTTCATGGATGTATCCTTTCGTGTTGAATGCTTGCCTGTGAGCTTTGCCAAATTGGCAAGCTCCACATTTGTATATCATATGCTCCTTGGTCACATTGGGAATGCCAAGCACACTTTGATCCCTGCAAATTTGTTTCAGAGTTCTTTCTCTTATGCGCCCTAGCCATTTGTGCCATATTTCCAACTTAGATAAGGTTTGATCTCTATAATTGAATAGTGCTATGTTCCTTGTGTCTTCAATTTCAAATGTAAACAATCTACCTGACTTCTCAACTTTGGCAATCCTTTTGACACCTTGTTGGGGGTCTTCCCCATATGCTCCATGCTTAGTGAACCTCATGTGTAGAACTTTCTCTACAATCTGCCCAACACTAATAAGGTTTTTTGGTTATAGTAGGCAGATATAGAACTTTCCTCAAAAGGTTCATACTACCACAAGATGTTTTGACATTTCCAATTTTCTTGACTGAGTGTTTATTGTCATCACCTATTTGTACTTCATGATTCCCCTTGGGTTCTTCAAGATCAAATAATAGAGCTTCATTTCCCACCACATGATTGGGACAACCTGAATCAATGCAGAAGAGATGCTATCATCTTACCTTGCTTGGATGTCATGCTCATGATGAGTAGAGAGTCTTCTTGATCTTCAGCATAGTTGTTGAAGTCCCTTCTTCCTCTAAAGCTCCTTGATAATTGTTGTTGTTGTAGCCTTGATTGTAGTTATGGTTGTAGTTCCCTCCACCATTGTTGTACCTGCCTCTAGATTGTCCATAGCTTCATATATGTAAGCCTCTTCCCCTTTGGTTCCTTGTACTTTTGTAGCATTCTTATGTAGTGTGGTTGTTGAGACCACAAATGCATGGTGAATTTTTGTAGGGTCTCCCCCTACCTTGCTTTCCTCCTCTGCCCCTTCCTCTCGCACCTCTTCCTCTTCCTACATAATCAGCTTGAGAGGTACTAGCCTCTTCTTCCTGTTTCTTGCTTTTACATTTATCCTTAGCTTTATTCTTATTTGTATAAAGGGTAGAAGAATGGTTACCTCTTAAGTTGTCTCCATTTTTTTTGAGCTTTGTCTCATGGGTGGAGTTGCCCCATCAATGTGTTGAGATCAAGCATTTGCATATCCATGTAGACGTCCATTGTTGTGGTGAAGGACTCCCACTTTTCATCAACCTTAACTCCATTGATGATCTGCCTCACTATGTGCTCTTCTTCCTCTATCTCTTCTCTAATGCTTGCAACCTGGTCAGCTATATCTTTCATTTTGGTTACATAATGAGCCACTTCTACCTTTGTTTGTTTCTTAAGGGTTGTGCATTCCATCCAGAATTGATTCTTCCTAGCTCTTGTGTTTGAGGAGAAATATGATGAAAGTACTTCCCAAGTCTCTTGGGAGGTCTTGCAATTCCTAACATGTGCTAAGAAGAAATCACAGATTGAGTTTAGTAGATATGACCTGACAAGAATATCCTTTGCACACCATGTGGTCAACATTTCTTGCTCTTCCCTTGTTGGTTGATGCTTTCTCCTAAGAATTGGCATGTCTTCATCTCCTGAGATGTATCCATATAAGCTTCTCCCTTGAAGGTATGCTTGCATCCTTAGTGACCATGCTGAGTAGTTGTTTCTGTCCAACTTATCAATGAACGATGGAAATCCTTCTCCCATCTTGATTATGCTTGCTCTGGTACCACTGTTGGAGGAGATGATGGATAATCATAAGAGATGAATTGGTCTAGCTAAAACTTGCTTCACACATGCTACAAGTGATGGTTGGAGAGTTTTGTGGGCCTCTTTAGCTAGCTAATAAGCATAAATAATCACATATGTTTCTTAGAAGATGATGCACTAATGGTAGGATCAAAACAGATAGGTAGGAATATAATCCAAGGTCCAAAAGCTTGTTATTCTGGTTGATATACCTATTGTGTGTTTTGAACTATTCTTTGAGTACAACAGAAATTGACTAAATTCCTTTTGGGGAACTCTTATTAGCTTAACAAGCTACCAATCATGAGTAATATCATCCAAAATGATCGACTATATGCAGAGAAATATGTTTAACAAATCATACATGCAACCCGGCATTTACGGGTTGTGATAGTGTGTAGACCAATGAGTAAAGACGAGCTGATATATGATGATTGCGAGAAGCATTATCAATGAAACTTTGTAGGATTAAAGTAGACACTATGTTGGATCTATGGTGCTTTAGATCGTAGATAATGATCAACTATGGAGTGAGAACAAGCTATGATAAGATCAGTATTCTGATGGATTAATGAGAGAGAAATGAGAATAAGAAGTAATGATCATGTATGTATTAAATCATGTAAAAGTACAATGTCATCAGCAGTCAACCATTGCTTAATGAATGAGAAGTGAGTGAGCTATGAGGTGAGCTCCTCTTCTCAATGAAGGTACATCAATATGATCTCTGAATCTCGAGATAGACGGAGGCCTTTCATATCCTCTTTTTATAGTTATTGTTGGAGGAAAGGATTTGAATTCAAATTCAAATCTCTACCAAAAAGTGAATGCTAAAGTATAGGACTGATTCTCTCTTGACTCAACTACCAAATGATATGAGATTATGTGCTTCCTAACTCCTTGTGAGTATATTTCACTTTTACAAAAGTAAATGTGATGTAGAATTACAAGAGGTTGAACATATGAAGCCTTCCAAAGGTTATGCCATTAAGCTAAGCCTAAGTGACATGATCAAGTATGTAGGCTTGGGCTTAATTGCACCAACAACAAATGCTTCAATGACAACAACCAATCATCCATTTCTCCTTTCGAGCATCCTTTCACTTCCTTTTCTTCGCCGATTTTTCAATGTCCACGTACTTTCCAACACCCTCCTCAATCCAATTTTTCACCACTACATAAGACAACACCCTTAGAACCTACCTTTGTCATACTAAAGCCAAATGTAGGTTGCAAAATAAAGAGATGAAACCTATCGGAGCTCAAGTACATAACATGGAGGTGGTTCATGAAGACACTCAACCTCGTTGGAACGAAGAAGCATTGGAAAAGGATCTAAGTACCTTAGGTAATGAAATTTCTTATCATTCTTTACTTTGCATGCAAGGAACTATTAATGGTTAAGTTTATAATATTTTACATGATAATGGTAGTTCACATTATTTTATTTTTTATACATACTACAAGCTCTCCAATTACATCCACTTCCTTCTATGTATAAAGTTAAGGCTGCATTTCAAGGAAATAGATATAATGTTACAAGTGAAGTGCGTAATGTTCAAATTTGTATAGGTTCCTATGTAGATGAATGCCCATTTTAATTGCTCCTTTACAGTCCTATGATGTTGTACTTGGTATGCCTTTTCATCACCATTATAATCCATGCATTGATTATCATACACACACACAATGAGTTTTAAGTTCAACAATCAAGGTATTTCTTTATCTGCAATGCATGAATTCCAACCATTTCCATTGATTATTCATACTCAAGTAAACCATGCATTTAGGAAAGGCTACAATTCATGTATTGTTTTTGTTAATAACATAGTTGATTATACACATACACTTCCTTATGCACATAAATCATTCATGGCTCCCTATCAGGATTGTTTTCTTGATTACCAAGCTTTTGTTCTTGTTTTCTTTGACGATATGCTTTCCTATAGTGAGAATAACAATGACCATGAAAATCATTTAGCAAATGTCTTTAATTTGTTATGCAATCCCTAAAAAGAGTTATTTTTTCCAAGAAGAATTAGAGTATCCAGAACATACTATTTCTAGTCAAGGTGTTCATGTAGATCCAAAGAAAATTAAAGTAATTGAAGAATGGTCTGTCCCTCAATCTGTGAATTATGTATGCTCTTTTATAAGGTTAGCTAGTTTTGATAGAAAGTTCGTAAAACTTTTTCTTATTTAGCACTCCCACTCACATTATTATTGAAGAAAAATTTAAAATTTTAATGGGGATTAGCACAACCACAATCTTTTGAAAAGCTCAAACACACACTTTCTCATGCACACATTTCGCAATTACCAGATTTTGCACAACCTTTCCATGTGGTTGCAGACACTAGTGGTTTATGTATAGTTGTTGTATTAATGCAAAATGATCATCCCATTGCATTTGAAAGTAGGAAACTTAAACCTTCTGGAAAGGACTATAGTACATATGATAAGGAACTTTTAATTATTGTGCATGCTTCAACAATTTGGAAACATTACCTTATGGGTTCTGAAGTTCTAATAAAAAAAAACCAACAAGCTATTAAATATTTATTGAATCAACCATTGATTTCCGATAGACGCATTCAATGGGCTTCATTCATACAAAATTTTCAGCCTATGATTCAATATCAACCTGGCAAAGCTAATGTTTTAGATAATGCCCTTAGTCACTTCCCATCCCCACAAACAAATATTGTTTCAATCAATAATATTTCTAGTGTTCAAATTCATTCATCTTATGACATGATTCCTACCTATGCATCTGATTTGTATTTTTCACAAACATGGAATGCTTTCAGTAATTCTAGAACATTTAGTTAGGATCACTACACTTTTCATAATGGATTCTTGTATTTAAAACACAACTTATGCATCACACAATGTTTCAAAGAAGTTCTTATGAAAGATATGCATGAACCGCCATATATGGGTCATAGGGACATACAAAGTACTATTACTATTTTGGATTTATTACCTTATTATTCTTTAGATAATCCAAATAATTGGAATGAGAAACTTCCTTTACTACAATTTGCATATTTTAAAACAACACATACCACTACTGAACATGCACCATATGAGATTGTGTATGGTAAAAAGCTTCCCACTCCCATGTCTATCACTCAAACTAATATTCCTATGGTTGATTCTTTTGCACAAGATCATACACACTTCATGAGGTTCATAAGCACATTAAAAAGAGTCAAGAATGTTACATGTGTAATGTTAATAAGAAAGGAGTAACTAAACAATCTAATGAAAATGAACTTGTATGGTTAAGAATAGTTAAAAGACATTTGAAAAATATTTCACAACATCCTAAGGTTAAAATTGCACCATATTATTATGGAACTTTCTGTATTATTCAAAAAATTAATGAGAATGCTTTTACATTAGACATGCCTTCTCATTGAAATATATATATCAATTTATTGAAACCTTTTAAAGGATCTTTACCAATCATTCCTATTTTAGATGATCCTGCTTTACTTGAAGAGGATGTTGAAATTTTAGTTCGAGAGAGAATACTTGATTATGATGTTACTACTACATGCACACATAGCAATATCATAGATATTTAGTTAAATATAAAAATCACTCACTTGAAGAATCTCAATGGATTCATAAGACATCACTAACTCCACATTATGATCATTTGATTTCTAAATATCATTCATAATTACATTAACTTCTAGTTTTCCAAGTACATGCATGTGTTTTTACATTGAACATGCTTATGATTGTTCAATGATGGGACATGTGACACACCATCCATGTCTATCTTATTCTTATCAAGTGAGGTTAGTTTCTTGTCAATTGGAAGGCATGTTATACTTTATGGAATAATGGAATGTTATATGGATTTTAATGCCTTGAGGTTTTCAATGTGGTTTGTGTTCTGATTTACTAGGTGAAGGCTCATGAGGGTGCGAACATGGGTGGACTTATTTAGATATTTTTGAAGATATTTAGAAGAATATTTAGAAGATATTATTACAGATATTTTTTGTAAAAATAATAGATCGCTTTAGAAAATGACATTTTTGTAAAAACAGTAGATTTCTTACAGAGTGATGATTTTGTAAATAAAGCAAATTTTCATAAACACATGCTTTTCAAAGCACTGCCCTCATGTATCTTCTATTTAGGATGTAATGGTAAATACCTATAAATACAAATACTCTCATAGACTTGTCCATCATAGTATGTGGTGAAAGAACCTGCAAAAGATGATAGGAGGTAGAAAACTGAGTTGCAAAACGATGAATTTCGGTCCACTCAACTGGCACAAGAATAGCCGTTGAGCTTATGGAAACTCAAAATTACCTTATAGTCATGCAATAAGTGCAATAAAATGCATATGTACTTTGGAGCATCAAGGAAAAAGAGTCGATACAAAACAGATAAGTTTGCGAAATGACTAGCTCCAAAGACTTATTATTTTTGGACGAGACAATGAACTTCAAATGCTCATAGCAGCCAACATGATTACAATTGGGAAAAATCATTCTGGAGGAATAATACACATAGGTTTGCGTGTATAGAATGCACAAGAGTAAAAGAAATAAGCAGAATATACTTTTGGAATGTACTTTATACTCAATCGTGATACCTCCTATTTTTCCAGGAATGCAAAGACATAGATCTCGAGATAGAAAAACCAAGATTTCTCCTAATGTACTAAACCAAATTCTTTGAAACTTTATAAACATCAACTCGACCATAACATCTTTCCGATGGGTCCTCAATCATCCAATTCAAAACTCTTTAGAGAGAGCAGCAGCCTCTGCAAGCTTAGCATTATTGAAGAGAATGATGCTAAAAAAGGAAAGAGCAAGACAATGATGGCCACAAGTGTATGTATATGGCTTCCATGTAATGGACAAGTGATTTGAAGAATTTATATAGACTCTTGAAGAGCTCTAGGAATTCTATAAGTGGATTTTGAATTCAAATGAGGGCAAGGTTAGTTGTTGGAGGGAATCAATTCACTTTCCTACAATCTAGGAAAAGTGAAGATCTAGATTGATCTACTTTTATGTGATTGATTGACTCATTGATTGCAACTCAAACACCTCGAATTCATGGAATTTTAGCACTCTTTTTCTACTTTTACATTTGTAAAGCTCTAGCCTTTTACAATCGTAAATGATCCATAAAAAATCTTTTTAAAAAATACAATAAATGAGCATAAGTAAAAGAACTCTCGGATCAATATTCTTTTGACGTAATCCAAATGATAGCTTTATGATGTAGATGAAATCCACCTCAAGCATAGTGTAAGCTGTTGGAGGATGAACACTCCTATGTGCACAAGAAAAGCAAATGAACCCTCCTAGGATCCTAAATTTTTTCAGACATAGGCTCTATATTTTCTAAGTTTCTCTAAGTATATGCAGAGATTATTGATATGTTTAGGTAGTGATGTGTGTGAACACTCTCGGACCGCCGGGGCACTTTTTTCCCTTTTTAGGAGGTTTTTTTCCCCCGGCTTGTATATACGTCTATTGCCCTAATGGGCTACTTATCTTTGTATATTCTCTAGTAATACATTCAGTATTGTGTGTTGTGCTCCAAGCTTCTTCTTCTTCCTTGTGTTGTTCGCAGGCTTCCGTAGACCTCTAACTCCAACAATTGGTATCAGAGCAGGTCATCGCTTCATCTAGGGCACCGTCGACACTCCTCCGGTTGCAGTCTCAAAATTGCACGAATTTTGATGAGCATATTTAGCATGTTTTTAGATCAAAACTGCTTTGCTTTGTGGTGCCAAAATCACGATCTAAACTCGTTTCAGCCTCTGAACGCACTATCATAGCGCTTGTGCAGGCTATTTCATCATTTTGTGCCAAAGATATATACGAGTTTCTATTCACCAGTATAAGCGTCTCAAAGTCTTCTACAGATCTAGCAGAATTCATCCGGGCGGTTCTGTTCAACTATTTGAGATATAGTCAATTTTTTGCATCAAGGTATTTTATTCACTGGCCATGGCTGAAAGTAGTGATGTATTCCGTATGTTGGCTGTTGAGGATAAGTTGGATGGTACCAAATACCCGTTATGGGCTTATATGATGTGACATGTGTTGGTTGCAGAAGGACTATGGAACATTGTGCAGGGTGTCAAAAAACGTCCTATCACACCTACAACTGTTACAACTCTAGGTACTCAAGCTGATGTAGAAGGTGTCGAAGATGATGATATTCTGCATATTCCTGTTCGTGCTACGGTTTTTGCTACACCTACTACAGAGCACATTTGTTGGGATGGCAGAGATGCCTAGGCACATGCATTGATAGCTTTGTCTATCAAACATGCCATTATTCCTCACATTCACTCTTGCAGAACAACTTAGGATGCTTGGGATACACTTACCACATTCTACCAAGCTAGGAATGAGGCTCGCGTTGGTTACCTTCGAAAACAATTGGAGAGTGAGCACATGAATGAAGGTCATTCTATGGACAGTTTCCTAACGAAGATCAAATACTTGAAGGAACAATTGATTTCTGCTGATGAGGTTATATGAGATAGCTTACTTGTGCAGACCGTTATGAATGGTCTTCCTGATTCATATCAGAGTTTTGCTTCTACTCTTCAGTTGATGATGAAAGGCAATCCAAATGCCTTATCATTTGAGGCGTTAGTCTTTGTTCTGTTGCAGGAAGATCAGCCCAGGCAGAACAGGTCCATTATGTGAGTTGCAGATCAAGCTTTCCTGGCTAGTCAGAAGGGAAAATGAAAATGGAGCTCTTCAACTAGTAAGTAGAAATCTGCTAATTCTACATATTCGAAGAAGGAAGATAGAGATGAGAAGAAATCAAAAAAGCAGAAATTGTTTTGTAAGTAGTGTAAAGGGAATGATCATATCATAAAGAACTGTCCAAAACTGGCTATTAGAGAGGCAAAGAAGGAAGAGGCTGGAATGGTTGTTGGAGAGGCCTCTACACCAAAAACAAAGTCTACTAATCTTGTTCAGGAAGAAGAATGGGTGTTTACTACTGTCTGCAGTTTTGACCCATCTTCTCATGAGCACTGCATGTCTCTAGTAGACTCAGATGTTTGGTATTTTGATAGTGGGGCAACCAAACATATTACCTCGCAGCACAGTTTCTTCTCTTCACTCGAGCGTGCCCCTACAGGGAATACTGTTACATGCGCCAACAACTCCTCTTATCCTGTTATGGGAGTGGGTAAGATCAGTTTGACTACTATTGATGGTAGTTGTTTCACTTTGTCAGATGCTTTATTTGTGCCAGGGATCAAGAAGAACTTGTTATCAATTTTTGCATTAGCCAAGATTGGCTTGGTTGTGAAATTCGTTGATGACAGGTGTACAGTTCATGATCTCTCAAATGGCGATGTGATTATTGCTTCTGGCATTTTATGTCGTGGGCTGTATAAGCTCAAAGACTATGAAAGATCTGTAAATGATTTGGCATGTGCAGTAAATGATTCTTAGGCTATGTCAGATGCAAAGCTTTGGCATGCACGCTTTGGTCATCTGAATTTTGCTAGTTTGCTATGCTTGCAGAAATCTGAAATGGTGTCCTCTTTGCCCAAACTTGAGGCACCTAGAAAACATGTTTGTGAAGGCTATATTTTGGGCAAAATGCAGCATTCACCCTTTCCAAAAGATGGTTCAGTTTGGGCTACTCAAAAATTGCAGCTTGTACATAGTGATGTATGTGGTCCTATGCTGTTGCTCTAGCACAATGGTGAGAACCACGTTAAGAAGCTTCACCTCCTTAATGTCAATCCGAGGGAGAGGTAGGAGTGATATGAAGATCGTGAACGTGAGATGATGTGAGAGTGAAGGTGAGAAGCACAAAGATGCACACACACATACACACACACAATGAAGAGACAAGCAAGACACAATGGAAGGTGGGAAATTAGCTCTATTACTCAAGAATACTCTTACAAGCTCAAACTAGCTCTACTCTCTTCTTTGCTCCAACAAGCTAACCTCAAAAATGAGCTCTCTAGCTCTTTTTATAGTTTCTAGACTAGTTTTGACCGGTTTCACATCTAATGACCGGCCTAGTTAAAAAATAGGTCCTAGAGGCTATTTGGAAGGGTAAACGATGTCTAAAAATAACGAAAATTGGTACGAGTATTCTACCTAAGCTCCTCAAGCTCGAGGACTCCTCGGCTTGCACAAAATGGAGCTATGGATTACAAAAATGGGGTTTTGTCTATATTACATATGTTACAAGAGTGATGAAAATCACTGTTGGATGTTTGAAGAAGTAATAAAAATATAATTGTTTTGAAAAAATGGTCCAACTGGCTCCCTGCTTCGTCTTCACATGCTTCCGTGGCGTCTGTGCCTCTGACTGCTTCCAACACCCCCCTCCCTCTCGCTTCTGTCGTCCCTGACAGAACCTTGTTGTGAGGTCTGCCGGATGTAATTCTGTAGGAGGTCTTGAGCGAGGGTGTGCTCTGATACACGAATACCTCGGGCTAGATCAGCCTCGAGTTTCTCCCAGTCGATAGGTTGCGGCTCGTCTGGTGGTGGGAGTTGATAGTGTGTGGAGTACACCATTCGTTCACAGGCGAATAATTGCAATAGGTGTGTGGGCCTGCTTATGAATACTTCTGAATGGTACTCCCAAAAACCGGTGGTGAACATTTCTTCGAATGTTTGCTTGTAACATGCCGGTAGATATTTGATCCTGCAGTGCCAGGCGTAACACACCCGTAGCGATGGCGTTGTGCTCATATCATAGACTAAATCCAAGTTGCCATGCTCAAAGCCCGGGGTGTTGACATGGGGAGCCTTGATGCGCCGGAAGACTTTAAAGACCATCTGCATCATGTCAAAGATTTTGACAGTCATTTGCGCGGCTATATCATCCATAGGTTTTAATCGAGGGAGCCAGTGGCGGATCGTCGCCATCATATAGCCAACTGTGGGTAACGCGACTGGTGGCTTGAAGTAGGGGTAGTTCAGCCAGTCTTGGCACTGCTTATTGTTCTGTAGCTTTATAGCGAAGGCAGTCCAAGAGCGGCGTCGTGGTACTGGTCCCCAGCACGGATTAAATTTTAAGTGAAGAGGCGCTTTTACCCACGTGCTCATCATCTCTGGATAATTTTGCAGTAAGTCTTTGCGCCAGTCTGGTTGAAGGATTTCACCTCTCTGCGCCCTTGGTGGCAAGTCCTCTGGCTCGAATTGAGTTGCATGCGTCGGTTTCATGCCGGTTTCTTTCTCTATGGTTAATTGATATTCTGCCATTAACATAAAGTATGGTTTATACTGAAGCTCATGCCCGGATATGTATCTTCGCGGGGCCATTTGAGCAAAGAATGGTGATTGTAAAATTTTTTCTTCAATTATGGCCATGGCATGTAGCTGTGCCTCGACTCTGGCCGAGTGTGTCGTTCCGAGTTCTTCTACTGTCTTCATCCACGCGGGGGTAGGTAATTCGTAGGTCATCTGGCCTTCGGCCGTGACACGTCCGCCTGGGATGGGTATCGGTTCATAAGCCTCTTCGAAGGTCTCCTCCACCGGGATAGTGACAGTTTCTTCCTCAGCTGGTAGCTCAGGTGGGGAGTCTGGCCTTGGTGGTGCTTCATAGATGGCAATTCGAGATTCAAGATTCACTACCTGGGCCCGGAGTGCGTTGAGTTCCTCTAAAACTTCAGGTGCAGGGTCCACAGGTGCTGGTAATTCCGCTGCTACTGGTACCTGTTGTGTTGCTGGTTCTCTGAGCTGTAGCACTTTGTGATCTTCCTTTAACTTTTGATACTCTTCATTCATACGGTCATAGTCCTCGAGCAATCTAACATGGTCGTCTAGCAACATCCGCATCGACTCAGATGGGATTGCCTTGAATCTGCTCGGACTTAGTGGCTGTTCTGGATGATCTAAAGCCGCCTCCAAGTTTTCTCTGTTCTGCTCTTGGAGTCTCTGGTTCTCTTCTTTTGCTGCGGCTAAGTGTCTTCTCAATAAGCCCATATTTCTAGTAAGCGTTGCATTGCGGACAGTCTGGGCTCTAAGTAGGTTATCTAAATCCGCGGTGGCCTCTTTGCTTTTTTCCTCACTTTCTATTTCTAACTTGTGATAAGCCTCTCGTAACTCTTGGTACCGGCTGTTCAGTGAGGCGTTCTCAATCGATAACAAATTAAGCTGCGTTTGCAAGTCGTTCGTCGTTTTCTGCAGCTGTTGATAGTTAGTGCCGAGTGATGCAAACTCATCTCGGACTTGCGTCATGCATGCGAACATGTGTTGAAATGCTGTGTCGATGGTGGGCGATAGCAGTAGTGAAGTGCTAAATGAAGATGCAGTGATGGTAGATGCAGTGGGAATGGGAATCGGGGTTGGGACTGTGGATGCAGTGGAGATGGTGGAAAATTGTGAAGTGCCTAAATATGAGGGTGCTGTGAGTGGAGTGGGTGGCGGTGAGGTGGGTGGTGATATGTCCATGCCATTGGACGTGTTTAATGTTGTGACTGTGAAAAGTGGTGTGATTGTGGGTGGTTGCGTAGGTGTGAATACGGGATTTACAAACGTAGAGTAGTTTACAGGGGGGATTGTTGGAGCGGCTTGGTGAAACGGGGAAATAGGTGTTAGGGTAGGTTGGGGAGGCGAGACTGGGGAGAAGGTTAGTGGGGTTAGGAAGGGAAATGGGGGTCTTAGAGTTGGGGGAAACGCTGGGAAGGATGAAGGGGTGAAGGGGTTAATATAGGGATGCAGAGGGCTGGGTGTGGGCCTGGTGGTATGAATGGGTAAAGAAGAGGTTGGGGCTATATTGCTTTGTACAGGGGTGGATGTGGGGAAAGCAGGTGGATGTGCGGGTGATACAGGATGGGTTGGTGAAAGATGAGGTGAAAGAGGAGTCGAAGGGGTGGAGGTTATTTCGAGGATTGTAGTGGTATGAACAATGGTGGTACGGGGTGGCGAATCTACAAGAATGGTTTCTGCGGTTACTGAACGTTCGGGGGTGAGGCGTGCCTCCCTGGCTTGTGCTGAAGATTGGGCTCCTGTTGGTACACGAATATACTCCCCGGGTTTTGAGAGTAGTCGCACTCGGCGGGGATCGAACTGTGGTAGTTGTTTTCTTTGTAAAAATCTGAGTGCTTCATGGGAGCCTACTGATTGGACTAACTCTCGGAACCCTCTGATATAGGCGTCTTCGAATCCTCCTGAGATGAGTTCCTGTTCAATTAATGCCTGGCTCTCCTCTTCAGTTAACTTCTTTCGTGCCCAGACTTTCTCCATGGTACGATATAATTTCTTGATGGCCAATGTGTATGCTGCGGCTTCGAAAGTTTCATCTTCATATGTGCTGGTGTCGCCGTGGGTGTCAGTCTGTTGGCCTTGGCCCTCTGTCTGTTCCTCTTGTGAGCCCTGGCTGGCTTCATCGTCGCCTTGATCGTCGTCTGTTTCGGTTCTTTCTTCTTCAGAGCCCGACACAGCTTGTCCCTGTGGCAAGTCTCGCGGCGTAGTCGGGTAGCTGGGACGTTCGTATTCCTGGGAGAACAGTTGTGCTTCTGAATACTGAAATTCGTTTGAGAATGCATCAGGCATCTCAAAATCAAATGTCGTGTTTATGGGGTCGGCTTCCATATGTGGTATCGGGAAAGAAAACGCTTCCGCACCAATGGTGGTGGGAGCTTCTGCGGTTGTGGTTGGGGGTGCTGTGGTGGTAGCTGTCTGAGGTGCCGCAGTACTAGTGGTGGCCTCCGTAATTACTGGTCTGGACAACCGTATGCGAATAGGTTGTACAGTGGGCTCAGCTTCTGTCTGTGGTCGCTCGGGAGAGGGTTGTGGTGACGGCGACTCTGGCACTTGGAGGCAAGGGATGGTGCCTCGCATGCGCTTACCAGCCCGTGTCCTACTGGGCTTCCTAGCTTTCTTCGCTGTGCTCTTGAATGCCTTCAATTCCTCTCCTGTTAATGCACGCTCGATGGGCAAGTCATAAGCCAAACACATATACACTATTCTTGTGAGTGCACAACATCCGTTAAGCACTTTTTTACGCTCCCATCTGTGCTGTGCCAGGTACATCTGATCTATGATCCAGCTTGCCAGATCAACTGTTTGAGGTCCCGTACATGCCAAATATAATCCGAACCATATTCTTTTGTGTGGCATGGTAAATCTGTCCTGAGCTGGAAAGGCAAAATGTTGCATGCATATTCTTAGTGGCTTTGACAACTCAGGTGTAATGGCCGAAATCTCTTCCCACTTCGTGACATCCCCACGTTTCATCGGTTCTGGAATCAATCTCTCTCGGTCTGTGGGAGTGTGGGTTCCATGAATCTTGATGGCTGCTCTGATTAGGTCCTTAGAGAGATAAAATCTCTTGTAAGGTGGATCATCCACTAGGGTAGGCAAGATGAAGGTTCCTGGGATGTCCTTATTCTCTGATGCCAGTAAGGTAGTGATCAAGTAATAGCACCTATAAAAATCTGGTTTGGGTAGAGGATCACTGAAATATTCTGTGAAACCGGCTCTAGCCCAAACATGAGTTAAATCTTGGGTGTTTTGTAGGGCTTCGAATTCTCTGGAGAAAAACTGGTACTTTCCCCACGTGCGGTCATCGAAAGTCAGAGAGGATTCAAATATAAAGTCTGCGTCCGCGAGGGGTCCTGCCAGGCCCTGAAACCAATGAGAGTTCCTGTGTATCTTTTCGGTGTAGCCCATAGGGGGGTTATCGATAGGCATGGGTCCTGGAAATCCCTGAAATTCCGGCGGTGGAGCAGTAGGGTGGGACTCTGCTCGTAGCACGTTGAGTGGTACTGCTGCTACACTGGGGCCTACTCCTGATGTTCCTTCGTCAGTTTGCATGGTGGTTGGTGCGCTAGAGAGAAAGATCTGCTACAAAAGATTAACACATTAGCATGGAAATTAATCATGATCCCATTAAAGTGAGACCGCAATCCCTTTCCATAACTGATGCGTAACCCGTGTAGCCAAGTGCTGTGATGTGATGTATGCAATGTTTCTTGCAGCACTAGTGCAGGTCTCTAGACACCTATACGTTTCCGATCATGCATACATTTCTTGATGAGGTGAGATTACGAGTGGTGTGTGATGATGGTGTGTGAACTTACACAAGGTTGAAAGGTTAGTAATTGAGTACAAGGTTGTATGTTAGTCGGGGGGTAGTTAGGCAATGGGTTAGGGGAAGACGGTTGGACACGTTTCGGTATCCATTTCCTAAGAGTCCTTGAACGGGTGGTGGGTTTCTGCTGAGGGGTAAAAGGTGGTATCGGGTGTGGTAGTGTCGAGGGGTGAAAAGGTTTGTAAGGATTATGTATTACATGGCTTATGGGTTGAGCTATGATACATGGTTTAGGTACCCAAATCTGCGTGGGCGTGGGTCTATGGGTAAGGTACTTCTTGGCGATCCACATTTGTCGAATGGTCTGACCTATAGAAGGTCGAGGGGATGGTGTATATCGATTCTGTTTCTGTACTGCCCTTTTTTTGTCGATTTCTGCTTGGCCGGAGTTCGTTGGTGCTTTTTGTCCTTTCGGCACCCATATTTGTCTGGTGCCGCTTCCTTTGGGAGGCCTAAACTGCCTTCCTGGTCGTGTCTTCTGATACTGTCGTCGGTCTGGGTTCCTTTGTCGTGGATGACTCTGTTGTTGCTGGGGTTGAGAGGTCGGATGGACACTCTGCTTTGGAAAAGAAGGGAGTTCCAACACTTGCGTGACCTGCCCATCAGGAAGTGATGTCTTTCGTAACTTTAATCTAGGCCAGTCCGCAACAAGCTTGGAAGGATGAGCACCGTAGGGTGTCGTGCTCGTTTGGCCGCTGATGCAACCCACCTGACCTCTGATTGTGCCCTTCTGCCCTTGCTGTTGGGTAACTGTCTCTTCTAGTTTGCAGGAAGTCCCAGGGAAGATCTCCTGTCGTCCTTCTGATTGACATTCATCCATCGCCAAGCCCGAGTGGGTTGGTGTGGACGTAGCGTGATTGAGCTGATCAAAGATCTTCCTGTCTTCCGTCGCATGCGTTTCCTTGGGTCTAGGGTCACAACCGTCAAGCGGAATGCCGTTAGGGAAGTCAAGCGATATCACTCGCTTCTGCTCTAAGGTTCCAATCTGTAAGGAGCCTTGTCTAAGATTTAGGTCCACTGAGTGATCGTATAGCCAATCTTGGCCAAGGATTAGGGGTTCTATCAGGTCGTCATCATGGCACACTAGTAGCTTCGCTGTCATCGTCAAATCCTTAATGAGGATAGGAAGGTCCACCTCACCCATGCAAGGGGTTTCCATGCCTCCTAGGCCTATGAGGTATGCCTCAATTGGCCGCATTTCTATTCCTGAATCCTTATAGTGGGACCACCTAATTGCACTAGTCGCAGCACCTGAGTCAATTAAAGCCCTGAGTTCTTGGCTATGGTTACCGTGCGCTAGCCTCACTGTAATGAATGGTCTCCTATCCACTATGCTCGGATGAGTGGTTGACTTTACTTGACACATGGCCATGGGATATCTGGGTGATGTTTCCAGATGGTTATAACGTTCTCTTCCTAGTCCTTGTCTTCTTAGCTTCATGCGCTTAATGCGTTCTATGGCTTCTGCCTGAGCTTCAGCTCGTATTCTATTTTCTTCCTCCTTACGCTTCTTTGCCAACGTGAGTCGTCTTAGCATATCCTCAGTAAGAGGTTCTTGATATAACTTGACTCTGCAGCCACTAATGTAATTAGGCATTATATCTCCTTCTAAGGTGGCTAACTGTACTGCTCCACTAGTCGAGAGTCTGTTAATGATCATAGGTCCATAACCTCGCTTTTCTAACTTGCGTGCGTGTTGTTTCAGCGTATATACTAGAACTAAATCTCCTTCCTTTAGGCCTTTATCTTTCACATGTGCATCAAAATATGCTTTCTGTCGCTTCTTTGCTGCGTATATTCCTGCTGCTGCCCTCAGCCTTGTTTCTCCTAATCGTTCCAAGTCCATTATTCTCGCTGATAATTCATGGCCGGTCCACTCATGTTCTTGTGCAACCTTAAGGGTCGGTATCAAGAAGTCCAAGGGAAGCACTGCATTCTGACCAAAAACCATCTGAAAGGGAGTTGCATTGAGTACGGTCTTGTAGGCCACTCGATATGCCCAAACAGCGTGGTGTAGCTGTTTGTCCCAATCTGAACGTTTATTGTTCACGAGTTTCGTCAGTACGGTACAAAGTATCTTGTTAGTGCTTTCAGCCTGACCATTGGCCTGAGGATGATATGGTGCAGATTTCTTGTGGATCACCATAAAATCCTGTAACAAATATTCAATGACCTGATTTAGAAAGTGAGTGCCTCGATCGCTCACTAACTCTATAGGCAATCCATATCTTGTAAAGACATTTTCAAATAAGAATTTTGCAGTCGTGTGAGCATCATTCTTTTTTGTAGCCTTTGCCTCTACCCATTTGGTTAAATAATCTGTGGCAACAATAATGTATTCCGCATGTGTACCTTTTGCAGGGGGGTTAATGGGTCCTACAAAGTCTATACCCCACTTAGAAAATGCACGTCCGCCCATCATGGGTTTCAATGGCATTTCATCTCTGCGAGTAGGAAACTGAGTTCTTTGGCACACATCACATCTCTTTACATAGGTATGAGCATCCATGTGAAGAGTGGGCCACCATAATCCTGCAAAGAGGATGGCTTTGATTATCCTATCGGGTCCAAAATGACCTCCTGCTACACCTTGGTGTGCAGTCTCTAGTGTTCTCAAATAATCGCTCTCATGAACACATTGTCTTAGATATCCATCTCGTCCTCTTTTGTATAGATTATCGCCAATAAGTGAATAGTCGTGAGCTTCCTGCTCTAGACTGCGTTGTCGAGCTAAGGTCATTCCTTGAGGGAATGTGTTCGTCCTCAAGTAGGTCACTAATGGTTCACTCCAATCTGGTGTGAGAGACACATGATATAATGTAGCATGCTCTACTGGTGGTTTTTCACAACAAACATGGCATTCCTTACACAATTTGTAGACATCTGCTTCCATCGTAGGCCAAAATACTCCTAGTCCTTGCAGAGTCTGTAATGTTCGATGTTTTGAATGATGTTGCTTTAGTGCACCTATGTGTGCTAATTGCAACCAATTCGCATGTTCTGATTCATCTACACAACAAGCAAGAATCTTTTGATTATCCTGTTTATATATGCTTCCTGCCATTATTTGATATCTCTGGGATTTGGCAATCTCTCCTTCTCTGATCTTTATCTTAGGATTCTTGGGTCCGTATGTCAGAATAGGGACTAACGGCTTAGCCCATTCTGGTGCTATCTCAAGGTTAAACAAGTATGCATCTGGTAGATCATCCGCTACTCCTTGAGGGGCTTCTCCCGAGGTTAATCTTGAGAGGTGGTCAGCTCTAAGGTGCGTCTTTCCTTTCCTAACTACCACTTCAAAATCATACTCCATGAGTAATAGAAACCATCGTATCAATCGTCCTGTGTTACAAGGTTTGTTAACTAAATATAATAGGGCTTGATGATCTGTAAAGAACTTGAATTTGTTGGCCAACAAGTAGTGCCTAAACTTCTTTACCGCGTAGATCATCCCTAATCCTTCTCGTTCCGTCGTGGTATAATTTCGCTCTGCTGCGTTCAATTGTCTGCTAGCGTAAGCTATGGGGAGATCTATGTTACCTTCACTCGTGGGTTGTGCTAACACACATCCTATGGCGTAATTGGATGCATCCACATGTACATGGAATGGCTTACTCCAATCTGGGGTGGTCAATATAGGTGCTGAACACAAACGTCGTTTAAGTTCATTGAATGAATTTTCACACTCATCTGTCCACTCAAAATTGGTTAAAAGAGAGTACAAAGGCTTGGCTATGATTGCATACATGTGTATGAATCTCCTATAATAACCGCAATGGCCCATAAATGCCTGTACCTCTTTCACATTAGTTGGTCTTGGTAATTCTGCAATTACCTTCACCTTTTCCTCGTCCGTAGAGATTCCATTTTTTGACACTATGTGTCCTAGAATTTTGCCTTGTCTGACCATGAAAACGCATTTTTCTGGGTTCAAACAAACCTGATATTCTCGACATTTGTCAAATATTTGTCTTAACTCTGGAATATGTGTCTGCCTTACATTTGAATGAGCACATAAGTCATCGACGTAAACTTCCAAGCTCTTGCGTAAGAATTCCTTAAAAACATGACACATGAGTCGCTGGAAAGTAGCGGGTGCATTTGTCAAGCCAAATGGCATTACACGAAATGCAAATATGCCCCATTCTGTGGCAAAAGCCGTCTTGTGTTGGTCTTCTGGAGCAATGGCTACTTGGTTATAGCCTGAGAATCCATCAAGAAAGCTGTAAACTTCCTTGCCCGCAACTCTTTCCAATAGGTGTTCCGTGATAGGAAGAGGATAACTATCTCTAATCGTGGCGGCATTAACTTTTTTAAGGTTAATACACACACGCAATTTTCCATTCTTCTTGGGCACAACCACAATGGGGGATACCCATTCGGTATGCTCAATTTCGTAAATGAATCCTGCTTCTATCAACCGATCTATCTCCTCTTTAATCTTCGCAGCGTAGTTATCATTGTACGTGTACGGTTTCTGTTTTGTCGGCTTTGCATCTGGAGTCATAGGGATTCTATGAGAACATATATCTGGGTCTACTCCTTTCAAATCTTTGTAACTCCAAGCAAAAACATCTCTATATTCGCGCAATAGGGCAATTAACTCTTCTTCTTCTTCAGTCGTCAAATCATGCCCTATGTATGTGCATTTTTCTTCTTCTCCTTCTATGGCAACTATTACTTTCTTGGTTTTCTCTCGGTTATCATATACTTGTCCGTCATTCGCCTTTCTATTGGGCATTCGTACCATGATTCTTCTATCGTCGATTTCATATTTCTTGAAATTCTCGGGTACTTCGAATAAAGATTCTTCTTTTCCCGACATGGTTTCTTTCTTCTTTCTTTTCTTTCCTTCACTCTTGGTCGTCACTTCCGTGGCTAATCTCACTTCATTCGTAATTTCCTCATGTCTCTGAGGGTGAGTCTCTACTTCGTAGAAATATTCTTCCTCTGATGCAAAGGGTGGGTCCATGATAATTGATTCTAAATCGAAATCGCTTGCATCCTCAATTGCATCAGTGTCTGGTTCACACTCTTCTAAAATTGCATCGCCCATGATTGGCTCTATCGTGAAAACTGAAATGTCATAGCCATCCTCGTCACAGTGGGGTGTCCATTGTTCTTCATTGATGGCCACATCCATGGTTGCTAGGATTTCTGCCCAACCATGGGGTTCAAACTCCTCGTCAGGGAATACTACAGGTGCATAGGCCGGATCTTGAAGGGTTCGTGGATGTTGTTCTGCACCTAAGGTCCTTGCTTCTAATCGCTCTTCCTCTTGTTTGGCAACTCTACACATCCATAAATGGGTATCCTCATGCAACCAAGAAGGATCTGATTCTAATGAGTGCACGGATTCCGTCTCTGCTGGTGTCTTATGGATGGTATTCCATTGTATTGGGGGTACATCTCTATGTGAATAGTCTTTAAGATTGACTTTAGTAGTCACTCCTAAATGTTGCAAGTACAAAGAATTAGTTCCCCAATCTTGTACAATTTGCAACTGACGCATGAATGGTCGTCCCAATATCATCTCATATGCATGATTTTTCGCAAAGTCGCAAATGGCAAAGGTATGCTCAAATTCTACACCACAAGTGGTGAGAGATATGCCTTCTAGTAAGCCTAATGGTTTCTCTATGTGTCCATCGGCCATTTGCAGCTTCATCCTGGTGGGTCTGAGGGCTGGCTTACCCCAACGTTTCCATAAGGCGGTAGTAGCGATAGCTACTCCGGCTCCTGAATCTAAGATGGCTTTCGTGGTATAGCCCTGATGGGTTATTGGAAGATATGTGTTACCTTCCTCTCCTTCGCTTACGTCTCCAATCTTTTCCACGGGTATCTCTGGTACCTTCTTATGTGATCCTATCTGAGAGGGTGTGGTAGCTAGCTCAGGGAATTGATTTGCTACATGCTTCCACAATTCTGGTTTTACCTTTAACAATTCCTCCAGAGTGAGATTACATTGTACTTTGGTATTCTTGATCACTTCCGTATTTCTAGGGATCACTGATTCTTCATTCCTCACTATTATCGTGGGTGCTCTCATACTAATAGACTTTGCTTCCCAAGGTCCTGTGAACTGAGGTAATTCTTGTAAAGAATTAGATTCAAATCCTGTGGGTTCACTCAGTCGTTCCACCTCTGCATCACCATATATAGAGGGGATGTCTTGGGGAAATTGTTCCTGCAAGTCGTCTATTTCTTGTATAGGAGGATGAGTTCCTTGTTCTTTTCTCCATTTCTCTTCTTGGATCTCCCTCAAAAATTCATGTGAGTACTTATGTATGGAAGATAGGTTATCTTGACTCTCTGTATTGGGTACTTGAGACAGGGATGGTGGATTCCTTTCCTGTGTCTCTGGGACAATAGGGTTCCTATGCTGATCCTCTAGCACAATGGTGTTGCGCCAAATTTGGTGTTGCTCTAGCACAATGGTGAGAACCACGTTAAGAAGCTTCACCTCCTTAATGTCAATCCGAGGGAGAGGTAGGAGTGATATGAAGATCGTGAACGTGAGATGATGTGAGAGTGAAGGTGAGAAGCACAAAGATGCACACACACATACACACACACAATGAAGAGACAAGCAAGACACAATGGAAGGTGGGAAATTAGCTCTATTACTCAAGAATACTCTTACAAGCTCAAACTAGCTCTACTCTCTTCTTTGCTTTCAATCAAGTGTTCTAGCCTCTCCATTAGTCCTTGAAAGTGTAGTTCCGGTTTTGCCATGTTATTCCAATTAAGATATCTAGAGGCTTCAAACAAGGCTTGTGCTAACTCTACCATTTTCATGCAAAGTTTAGTTCTCTCAATCTCTAGATCAGCTCGAGGGTAGTTTTTACTCATTTCCGTGACTTGAGGTCCCTCTTTTATTCTAGCCTGATATGCACGAAACATCATGTCTAGATCTTCCGGTATAGGTTCCGCTAAGACTGATCCCAATTTCTGAGCTGGGATTTCTTGGTTTAATTCTTGTGAAGCCAATTCTTGTATTTTGGCTCTAGATTCTCTTAGACTTCCTTCCAACTCACTTATCTTTTTACTCCATTTTCTCTTTATTCTTTCTCTGGAATCTTTCCAAGATTTCGTCTTTTTGCTACTCGATTCCGCAACTTCACTAGTTTCGGCTATTTTCTCATGATTAAGCTGTTGGTTTTGTAAGAGTGTTTGGGCTCTGGTTATAGCTTGGATAGGCACGTACATAGGGTTGGATGCATCTGCGTTGTTTACAATACCTATCACGTTGATCGATGTCACATTTGAAGTGTTAACTGGGTTCTTAGGACAATCTTTGATTATGTGTTCTTTGCCACAATCGGCGCAAAAGCCTTGGATGCTGTAGTACTGTGATTGCCTTGCTATTGGGGGATGTGGGCAGTCCTTTATGAAGTGATCTCCTTGGCACCTAAAGCATGGTCCTCTAGGGCCCTGTGGTCTCTGTTGTCTCAGTTGGGGCCGTGGGTTTAGGTTTGGGTTTGTGTACATCACATTAGTATAATCTGGCTCCCAACTAGGTTCCATTGGTGGACTATCATAATGATATGTCTCCACATGCTCTGGTGACTCCGTGTAATAGGCGGGTGGACTAGTTACATGGGTAGAGTCAAAACTGTTTGAGTTCGGGTCACTTTCGGTGATCAGGGGTGAAGAAGGCACTAAGGCCCTACTTAGGTTCTCTTCTGCAGCCGCATATTTGACTGAGATGACATTCGCTGGTGGGGGTGGCTGCTGAGCTAAGACGGGTTGAGGTCTCTGTTGAGCCTGGTATGGGTAGTTCTGAGGAGGCCTATAGTAATAAGGCTGAGCGTTGTATTGGCCTTGATACCTACCTGGCTGCTGGTATGTTTGCGGGTAGTTCTGTCTCACGGTTTGTTTGTTGTATGGGCAGTCCTGAGCCGTATGATTCGTATATCTTCTCTCAATTGTGCAATATTGGCCACTAGGGTTGGCGTGAGGTTGAGGTGCATTGGGGCACATGTTTGCCAAATGATTTCCACCACAAGTGTAACAACGTACGTTCATCGGTAGCTTGGGCACCTGTTTACTAGAAACTCCTAGTTTTTGGGCCACTTTTTCTGCTAGGTCCTCTATCGAATTAGACAATTTTGTGGATGCTAGAGAAGAACAATCTGAGTCCTTATAGACCTTTGAGAGTTCTAATTCATCTCCTAGGTTATCCTCAATGTCTATACATATTCTTACACACTCCTCTAGCGTTCTGGGTTCTTTTAGGTACACATAAGAGCGTAGTTTAGCGCTCAACAAGCCATCTAGGAACAGTGATACTTGTTTGGCTTGTGAGGGTAGCTCTTGCATTGGACATCGCTCAACGTATTGTCTGAATCTACGACCTGCCAGTCTTACTGTTTCCTGAGGGGTTTGCTTAAAACTATGAATCAACGAAGACGTGTCATGTCTAACTCCACTTTTAGAGAATTCAGTGATGAATGACTCTAAAAAGTGATGGATGTCTCTAAACTGCCTTTGTTGCAGTGGTTGGAACCAAGTTAAAGCGGTATTCTTTAACGTTAGTCCAAATGCGTTGTACTGCGTGAACATGTCCTCGACTTGTTCTGCTCTCAGTACTTGCTTGAATTCTGCGACATGGTCATAGGGATCTCCTGTCCCATCAAAATAATTTTTCATTGATTTTACTAATTGCGTGGGCCTCAATACTCTTGCGTGTTCACGTGGTCTAGGTAGAGGAAAATCATCTCTACCACCTGGTATTCCATGTTCTCTTTGTCTATCCGTCCTATTAGTGTTCGTGGTTGTTCTATCTCTCCCTATGGGGTGAATGAAGCTTACTTCCGGTCTCTCGTGATTTCCTTCTCTTTGATTTCCATGGGCTGAGGATGTTCCTGCCCCTTGTTGATTTGCATTCATGTTTGTTCGGGATGGAGGGAATATCAATTCACCTCTCCAAGTGTAGGTGTTTTTAGCGCGCTCAGGCACCACAAAGACTCTTTCTGAAGTCTCATCCAGGTATACGACCTTTCCAGGTGTATCCGGGTCCTTGAATTCATAGATTGTGATGATGCCTACCTCACTGGGGTTTTCCTTTCTGTACCTCCAAAAGGCTTCGTCTGTTTCTTTATTTACGAACAACTCTGTGCTCCTGTTATCTTGAGGGATCCACTCTGGGATGAGTACTCTCGTTAATACGGATTTCCCTCTCGGTGTTCTAGGTTCTTCTAACGGTTCTTTTCCTTGAAATTTCCCTTCTGTCTCTAATTGGATTGTGCCAAACTCATTAGTATCGTTTGGTTGCGTACTTAGGATGTACATGGTTCCTTCTTTGTCTATGTAAGCGTCTCTCTCAAATTTCACCACTGGTCTTTCCAATCCAATGGGTTGATCAGGGTTGTGCAGTTGCACCACTTGCCTTTGCAAACCATCCTCATAGATGCGAGCACCTAGTCGGTTGGTTCGGAGAAACTCTAACTGCGTTCTATAGGGTCCTTCAGGTTTTTCTAAGTATGCTACATTAGACCCTCCTGCTGGTCTGTCTGTGCTAAATGCCATTTCTGATTCACTTGATTCTGAGCTCAACTCGTAGGGATAACTACTGTTCAACTGCTGAGCCCAAGATCGTGCGGTGGTTCTTACACTAGCCTCCGATGATCTAAGGCTTCTTCTGTCCGACTTACCTATATGTTTGCCCGATCTAAGGTTCATTAATTTTCTTCCTTGCACGCTCGATTACACACTTAGATCGTCAATGGTTCTTTGTGATCAATTCTTGGTTCCTTTTAATTTCTCTTTGGATTCTTGTCTTAATATATGCGTCAGGAATTCGACTTTCGTGATGATTTTAGGTTTTCGTTCCGTCAGACTTATGTTCTTTTCTTTAGGTTTTCGCGTCACACACACCTTTACTTTAAATCTTAAACTTGATAGAATTAGGTATCTTGAACTTGAGGTGTTCCTATCGTCGTTAATCCACAACTACCGTTTAGCCTAAGCTAAAAATTGACTGAGGGGGTTGAGTAATCTTCCAACCTCGAGTCGGCTTTTCTGGTTGCTCTGATGTCCTGTTGCCCAAGAAGCCGTGCTTCCCAAGCCTTGCTGTCCTCACTGCCTTGCTCGCTTGCCTTGGATTGCCCTTGCTAGACCTGGAAAATTCCAATGTTAGACCAATTCACAAGATGATTAAACACTTGAGCACATACATCTTTTAAATTCCTTCCTTTTTTTGCCCAAATTTTAATGTGTGCCCCCTGGCTTCCTAGTCCCAGGCTTAGGTGAACCTCAAATTAGCCTATCCAAAAATAGACGTATAATTTATGAAAAAAACAGTTGAGGTCACGTAGTACTCGTCACGAGCTTTCTAACGAGCTCTTAAGCTCGAAAAACGGACTTCGGATGAAAAAGTTGTGAGCGTTCAGGCCCTGGGGGGGTAAAAACTGACAATCCAATTTTCCTTCAAAGATGAGCTAAGGGGTCTCCTATGAGTCTAATGGTCCAAAAATTTTCCAAAAATACCCCCAAAATTGGTCAAAAATTGAAGTCCAAAATTTGCGATGGGGGTGGGCAATCGCGATGGTCTGGGACCGTCGCGATGGTCCGAGCGAACCGTCGCGATGGCGTGAAATGTGGACAATCGCGATGGCCCGAAAAGGCGAACCGTCGCGATGGCTCGAAGCGAACAATCGCGATGGCGTGAGGTCGAACCGTCGCGATGGTCCAAAAAATGAACCGTCGCGATGGCGTGATCAGGCGGACAATCGCGATGGCGCGGTCAACGGTCAACGGGGGACAATCGCGATGGTCCGAAGTGAACCGTCGCGATGGTCCGCGATGCGATGGCTTGAGCCAATCGCGATGGTCCGATTTTGGGCTGTCGCGATGGTCCAAAAGTTGAACCGTCGCGATGGTCTATCGTGACACGTGGCACCGTCGTGGCGATGGCATAAGCCAATCGCGATGGTCCGGGGTCAAATGAACCGTCGCGATGGTCCACGTGGACCGTCGCGATGGCTCAAGTGAACCGTCGCGATGGTCCAAAAAAGCGAACCGTCGCGATGGTCCGGCCGAGCCGTCGCGATGGCGTGAGCCTATCGCGATGGTGCGACACAATCGCGATGGTCCGAGCCAATCGCGATGGTCCACCAAACAATGAATTTTTGAGATGCGAGTATGGATTCCTAGTGGCGCAGGTGTGCTCTTCACGCTGGTCTGGTCGCCTTCTCCAAATTCCGAACTTGGCGGACCATCGCGATGGTCTGACAGTCGGAAATTTCTGACAGAAACTGAAATTTTTACCTTTTGGAAGCTTTCCTGATGCTCTGAAGCTCTGTACCTGCAAGAAAACTCAAGAAAACACAAGTGCATACAAGCGCAAAAACTCTCTCTCGCTCTCTCGCACGCACAAATGAGGGGAAATGAGGTGAATGGGGGGATATGGTGAATTTTCTGATTTTTTTGGAAATGGAGATGATGATGCGATGATGAAGATGGAGTATGGGGAAGGTGAAAAACACTAAAAACTAAGTAAAAACAACAATAAAAACTGAAATTTTTACCTTCCAACGCCACTTCTTGCTATACTCTTACCATCACACATTCGTCCTAGACTCGTTCCCCGGCAACGGCGCCAAATTTGGTGTTGCTCTAGCACAATGGTGAGAACCACGTTAAGAAGCTTCACCTCCTTAATGTCAATCCGAGGGAGAGGTAGGAGTGATATGAAGATCGTGAACGTGAGATGATGTGAGAGTGAAGGTGAGAAGCACAAAGATGCACACACACATACACACACACAATGAAGAGACAAGCAAGACACAATGGAAGGTGGGAAATTAGCTCTATTACTCAAGAATACTCTTACAAGCTCAAACTAGCTCTACTCTCTTCTTTGCTCCAACAAGCTAACCTCAAAAATGAGCTCTCTAGCTCTTTTTATAGTTTCTAGACTAGTTTTGACCGGTTTCACATCTAATGACCGGCCTAGTTAAAAAATAGGTCCTAGAGGCTATTTGGAAGGGTAAACGATGTCTAAAAATAACGAAAATTGGTACGAGTATTCTACCTAAGCTCCTCAAGCTCGAGGACTCCTCGGCTTGCACAAAATGGAGCTATGGATTACAAAAATGGGGTTTTGTCTATATTACATATGTTACAAGAGTGATGAAAATCACTGTTGGATGTTTGAAGAAGTAATAAAAATATAATTGTTTTGAAAAAATGGTCCAACTGGCTCCCTGCTTCGTCTTCACATGCTTCCGTGGCGTCTGTGCCTCTGACTGCTTCCAACATATGCAGACACCTTCTTTTGGGAATTATCTTTACTTCATGACTTTCATCGATGATTTTTCTAGGCATGCATGGGTATATCCATTGAAGGCAAAGTCCGAAGTACTCATGTGCTTCAAACAGTTCTTGGTTTTGGCTGAAAATCTATCAGCATGTAAAATGGGCACCCTCCGTTCTGATCGAGGGGGGGGATATATGTCTTTTGATTTTAATACATTTCTTGTTGAACATGGGATAAATCACCAGTGTACAGTGTCGTATACACCTCAACAGAATGGAGTTGTTGAACGAAAGAACAAGTCACTCATGGAGATGGCTAGGTGTATGGTGAAGAGTCAGGCTTTACGACATAGTTTCTAGCTTCAGGCTGTCATGTGTGCAACATATGTACTGAACATGTGTCCCACTAAAGCACTACATTCTATCACTCCATATGAGGCTGGGCATGACCGCAAGCCATCTGTTGCTCATCTGCGTGTTTTTGGTTGTTTGACATATGCATTAGTGCCTGAACAACATCGCAGAAAATTGGATGATAAAGCAGTAAAATGTATTTTTGTTGGGTACAGTTTTGAAAGTAAATGCTATCATCTGTATCATCCACAGACTAAATGCATCTTGGTTAGCCGTGATGTTGTCTTTGTGGAAGATGCTATTAGGCCATTGCTTTCATGTACTAAGGAGATATCTGTTAGCTCCAAAGACATGTATGATACTTTGCTGCCTCTTTTTATAGGTGGAAAGCCTAGTGCTGGTCCTAATGAGGCAACTGCTCAGCCTTTGCAGGTTTCATGTGATGATGCAGATAATTCGATTTCTGATGCAGATATACATGATGCACTGATTGATGAGAGAGCTGATATTGAGCATGCAAGAACTATGCCAAAATGGCTGGTGCAGACCTTGCATGATAGCAAATTAGATGCACCTCTGTCATAGCGTACTCAATCAGGCTCTCATAGGGCCTCTTTTGCATCAGATTGCTATGCTATGGCTGCATCTAGTCTCTGTGATGAAAATGAGCGTGTTTCATTTGATGAAGCACAAAATTTAGAAAATTGGATGGCTGCTATGCAATCTGAATATGATGCAATAATGAAGAATGGTACTTGGTCTTTATGTGAATTGCCTCCTAGCAAGAAGGCCATTGGCACTAAGTGGGTATACAAGCTGAAGCATAAAATGGATGGTACACTTGACAGGTATAAGGCTAGGCTTGTTGCAAAGGGTTATGCGTAGGAAAGAGGTATTGATTTTGATGAGACCTTTGCACCTACATGCCGTATGACTACTGTCCGGAGCATTGTGCACTTGCAGCCCATCATGGTTGGAAGGTACATCAGTTGGACATTAAAACTGCATTTCTGAATGGTGACTTGCATGAAGAAGTGTATGTTTTTCAGCCCCATGGCTTTGTGCAAAAAGGGCATGAAAACCAAGTGTGCATGTTAAAGAAGGAATTATATGGTTTAAAGCAAGCACCACGTGCTTGGTATGAGAAGATACATGCCTATCTGGTTGCACATGGTTTTGAGAACAGTCCACCTGAAAGCACCTTATATGTTAAGGGTGCTAATGATGTGCTTCTGATCATTGTTGTTGATGTTGACGACATGCTGCTCACTGGTCCTTTTGAGAAGCATATTACTGATTTTTAAGGCTGATTTGCATGCCTCATTTGGGATGTCTGATTTGGGGCATTTGCATCACTGTTTGGGCATTCATTTTATGCAAGTTGATGGTGGAATGGCTTTGTGTGAAACGAAATATATTGACACATTATTGGAGTGTTTTGGCCTTGAAGACTATAAGCCTATTGCCACTCCTATGGAGACAGGTTTACGATTGAGTCTTCATGATGCTGGAGATGCATTTGATGTTGTCCTCTATCAGCAAGCTGTTGGATGCCTGATTTACTTATGCATTAAGTAAATCACGCAAACACTTTATGCATTGCTGAGGTGTCAAGCATTGGCAAGTGGTTAAGTGCATCTTTTGCTACTTGAGTGGTACTCGGCTACTTGGGTTGTTTTATCCCAAGGGGGGGATCACTACCACCAGATTTGCATTCTTTTTCTGACTCAAACTGGGTTGGTTGCTATGACACTCGTGTGTCCACTAGTGGCTTTTGCTTCATGCTTGGTAGCTCATGTATATCTTGGTTGAGCAAGAAGCAGCCTACTGTGGCCACTTCCAGTTGTGCGGCTGAGTATAGGGTAGCTTTCACAGCTACTCTTGAGTGTGTGTGGCTTAGACGCCTTATGGCTGATTTGGGTGTTGGTCAGTCTTCTGCCACCACCATCTTCACTCACAGTCAGAGCGCATTGGTAGTTGTGAGGAACCCTGTGTTCCATGCTTGCACTAAGCACATTGAGGTGCATTATCATTATGTCAGGGAGAGGTTCTCTACTTGGGAGATCAGCTTGGCATATGTGCCCACGTAGGGGAAAACTTTGCAGACCTTTTCACGAAGGCTCTGCCTACGGAGAAGTTTGAAGCTTTCCGCAAAGCTTTGGGCTTACTTCCTTTTGTGGAGTGATTTCCACATAGCTTGGCACTTTCTTATACATGAGTGCCAGCTACTTGTTCACCACATCACTCCGAGGGGGGATTTGTTGATATACTTAGGTAGTGATGTGTGTTGAACACTCTAGGACTGCCAAGGAACTTTTTTCCCTCTTTAGGAGGTTTTTTTTCGCCTAGCTTGTATATACGCATATTGCTCTAATGGGCTACTTATCTTTGTACATTCTCTAGTAATACATTCTTCTTCCTTGTGTTGTTTGCGTGCTTCCGTAGATGCCTAAGTCCAATAGAGACTGAAAATGAAATTTTGCAAGCTTAAATTGGACTTTAAGAGCTTTCAAATGAGAGTAAAATCTCTCCATTTGGATATTGGATGATGCCTCAACCAACTGCAACAAAAAAAAATTACTTGGTCTCTTCACAGAGTATGAGCTAACTAGATAGACATTGTTTTGGACATTTTTCTGCACATGTGCAATCACTAAACCCGAGACTTATACCACTAAACTTAGAACTTATAAGCTTTCCAACAAGACAAAAATTATTGAAAATAGATTCCGAATGAAGGAGAGACAACAATTACAAGACCCGAGGGCCTGCCAAAATCATCTAGATAGATAGAGTGTGTAAAAGTGAAATTTCTACAAAATATGCAGAGAATAGCCAGTAGGGGGTGTGCTTAAGCAAGGGGGCAGCTTGGGCACGTATTTCCATGACTCTAAGTCATAATATAACTCATTAGAGGTTTTAAAGACCACATACTAACCTCTTTAACCAATCAAAAGCATATACATGTCAAAAGTGAGGTCCAATCACATCAAGAAGTGAGCTAAATCTTTTCTAATCAACTTCTTTCCATTATGGGCATAATTTGATGCCTCCAACTCATGGAAATCAGCCTCCTTTGATTGTGGATGATGTGGAAAGTTCAATTTGGGGCATGTTCCCACACTCTTGAGCTCAATAGCTCCCCTCAAGCTAAAGTATGCTTGATTCTTCATTCTCTAATAGGTTGAATCCCTGCCATTGAAATAAATCTCCAAAGCTTTATTCCATCAAGTGCGTTTGTCATCATATTTTCTACTTTCTTTTCAGTTGGAACAAAAGAAATGTCAATCTCCTTTGCCTTGAGCTTATCCCTAATGAAGTGGTAATGAACCTCTATTTGTTTGGTTCTCGCATGGAAAATAGTGTTTGCTACTATAGGCATGGAACTTACATTGTCTCCAAATATGTGAGGTTTGGAACTCACAAGTCCCAAATCTGTATACAATGCTTTTAACCATATTGCTTCTTGAGTTGCTATGGTCAAAACTCTGTACTCCGCGTCAGTTGAGGATAAAGAAAATATTGGTTGCTTCTTATAAGTCAATGATACTCACTTTGGACCTACAAATGCTAAGTTACCAGAGGTACTTCTTCTATCATCCTTAGCTCTTGTCCAATCTGCATTTGAATAGATTTTGATATCCAAATCTGAAGAGTAAGGATTGAATATACCTTCATTGATTGTACCTTTGAGAAAATTAAGTACTTTCTTAGCTGCATCCATGTGTGGTCTTCTTGGAGAGTGCATGAAGTAGCTTAGCACTCCTATGCTATATGAGATGTCTGCCCTTGTATGAGTAGCATATATCAAGCTAACTACCAAGCTTTGATATTCTTTAATGTCCTTAATTTTCTCACCTTCATAAACACTAAGTTTATGATTCATCTACAAAGGTGTACCTATACGTTTAGTGTTTTTTATTGTAAACTTAAGGATGTAGATCCTGAATGTATCTTCTTTGAGTCAAATACATTCCCTCATCTGTGTATATGACCTGCATACCTCCGAAATATGTGAGCTCACCTAAGTCACTGATTTTGAACTCCTCTTGGATGTGTCTCTTGATCCTTTGAATGCCATTTAGATCATCACCTATCATATTAATATCATCTACATATACACATAGATAGATAACCTCATTATGATCCCTTTTGATGAATAGAGAAGGATCTGAGTTGGTAGGTTTGAACCCTTGATCTTGAAGGTATGTAATAGACCTCTACTTCCAAGATCTATGAGCTTTTTCAATCCATAAAATGATTTCTCAAGTCTCCAAACATAAGATGTATGATTAGGGTTTTCAAAACCTGGTGGTTGTGTCATGTATACCTCTTCATTGATCCAACCATTTAGGAATGCATTTTTCACATCAAGTTGGAGGAGTCTCCAATTCCTTGTAGCAACTACACTTATCAATGTTTTGATCGTAGTCATTTTTGAAACTAGTGAGAATGTTTCCTCATAGTTTATACCATGCATTTATGAGCATCCTTTGGCAACTAATCTTGCCTTCTACCTGCAACGGGATCCATTTGATTTTCTTTTAAAATTATATACCCATTTGCAATCAATTACCTTTTGATAGGGTGACATTGGAACCAAATCCCAAGTGTCCATCTCCTTCAATGCATCTATTTCTTCTTTCATGGCCTTTTCCCAATAAAGGTTTCCCTTTGCCTCCTCATAGGCTGAGGGTTCTTCTAAAATTGAGTCTTTTGCCAAGTAGATTGAATGCTTTGTAACAAATATGGAATCATATCTATACCTTTTTGGTTGTTTCTTCTCCCTTATTAATCTTTTAGGAGCTTGCTTAGAGCATTCTCCATTTGCTTTGCCTCTTGAACTTCATAGTTTGTAATCCTTTTCCGTTTCATCTTGGTCATCATCTGTATCACTTCTTCGATCCTAGACCTATTTATCATGCTTTCTTCGTAATTGATGAGAATCAGAATCAAGACCATATGGTAGAGTTATCTTTTGTTTGTCTTCATCATATCAAGACCTCTGTTCTTCAAAAACAACATCTCTACTTGTAGTGAATTGCTTGGTTGAAGGATTATAGAACCTATAACCCATCTGAGTTGCGTTGTTTCCCTTTCATCTAGCTTATCTCTTATTTGTGATGGATGGTACATGAATATAAGCTAAACAACCAAAAAACTTGCAATGTCCAAGACTAGGTTATCTTCCATTCCATGCTTCATAAGGAGTCATACCTTGGAGTGACCTGGATGGTAGTCTATTGACAAGGTACACAACAATTGAAATAGCCTCTACCCATAGATAATGTGGAAACCTCTTCTCTTCAAGCATTGTTCTAACTGATCCAAACAATGTCTTATTTCTTCTCTCTGCAATTCCATTTAGTTTAGGAGTGTACCTAGTAGTCACTTCCCACCTCCATCAGATCTCAGCTTCTTGAGTGATCTACCTATATGATTCTCCACATGTGCTAGATACTGTTAAAGCAATCAAACACTTCATTCTTACTCTTGATAAAGTATAGAATAGTCCACCTACTATGGACATCAATAAATGAGTTATAATACCTTGACCCTGCTAATGAAGGTTCTTGACTTGGCCCCCATACATCTATATGTACTAATTCCAATAAGTTGTTGTGGATGTAGCATTTGTGGTTGAATGTTTGTCTTTGTGCCTTCCCAATCCGACATGCATCACATCTCTTGATCATGTGATGCTTTGAGATGTTTGGAAGTCCTAGAACACTTTGATCCTTGCATATATCCTCCAACGTTCTTTCATTCACATGAGAAAGTCTCTTATGCCACACTTCAAGCTCACTTAGGTTTTGAGATCCAAAAGTGAATATAGCTATGTTCTTGGTTTCTCCCACTCCAGAAGTAAAGAGCCTACCATGCTTCTGACCTCTTGTTATCTTCTTGAAGCATTGACATGGATCTTCTACAAAAGCTTCATGTTGGGTGAACATAACTTGCAAGCCTTTTTCAACTATTTGGCCTACACTTATTAGGTTTTTAATGATAGTGGGTACATAGAAAACCTTACTGACAATGTTTGTCCTACCATTGGGAGCATTGACATTACCAACCTTCTCCACATTGTGCTTTGTGTCATCCCCTATTTGAACTTCATGTCTATGCTTTGGACTTTCTAAATCAAATAGAAGAGCAATGTTGCCTGCAACATGATTTGAACATCTGAAATCTATGTTGAACAAATAATCATCTTCTTTACATTCTTTCTGGCTTTGATTCATTAGAACCAATGAGTCATCATGTGCTTGATCTTCATAATAATTATTGTAGTCCCTTCTATTATGGCCTCTATTTTTATTATTGAAGTTGTGTCCACCTCTGCCTCTATTTCTGCCATATCCACCTCTTCCAGTTCCTCTCTAGGACTTCCCATTGAACCAGTAATTTAGAGTGGTGTGGTTGGTCTTATCACACATGGCAATAGGTTGAACATTTTGAGCTTTGTCTTTGTCATGCTTTGGTCCTTTTTTCTTCCCTTTCCACTTGTTGTTTCTTGCAAAGTTGGCTTGGGAAGTCTCCTCTTCATCTTCTTCATTCTTCTTGCCTTTCAACTTCTTTTCCTTCTTATTTGCATATAGAGCACTAGTTGAATTACCATGATAGGAGTTAACTTCCTTTATGCTATTATTGGCCTCTTGATTGAAAAGTTGTCCAAGAAAGATGTTGAAGTCTGGAGTTTGCACATCCATGATGAGATCATAAGCCGTGGTGAAGGATTGCCATTGCTTATCACTTCGAATACCATTGAGAATTTATCTCATGATAGCCTCTTCTTCAATCAGCTCTCCAAAGGATGCTACCTGATCTGCAACCTCCTTGACCTTGGTAACAAACTCAATGATGGTTTTTTTAGGTGTCTTCTTCATTTGGTTGAACTCATTCCAAAGATGGTTCTTTCTTGCTTTGGTACAAGCAGAAAAGAAAGTATCTAGGGCATAAAAAGTCTCTTGAGATGTCTTACATCCTCTAATATGTTGTAATAGAAAGTCAAAGATAGAGTTTAGTATGTACGACCTTGCTTGAGCATCCCTTACACACCAAATTCTGAGCTTATCTCTCTGCTCTTGTGTAGGTCCTCCTTTGGATCTTGGAATAGGCACAACTTCATCACTTGCTAAAATTCTGTAAACATTTCTAGCTTGCAAAAAGGCCTCCATTATGATTTCTCAAGTCGCATAGTTGTGTCAATCAAGGTTCTCAATCACTGAACGAAATCCGTTACCCATCTTGATATAGCTTTGATACCACTAAAAGAACTTTGAGAAGCTTATCGAAGGTAGAAAAGTGAGTTGCGAAGTGATGAAGTTTGGTCCAGCCAATCGGCACAAGACCAACCCTTGAGCTTATGGAGACTCAAATAGATCTTATAAGTATGTGATAAGTGTGATAAAATGCACTATGTACCTTGGAACATCAAGGAGAAAGATTCCATACAAAACAAATAGGTTTGCACATTGACTATCTCAAAAAACTTAATTTCTTTGGATGAGACAATGAACTTCAAATGCTCATAGCATCCAACAAAATTACAATTGGAAAAAATCCTTTTAGAAGAATGATACACATAGTATTGAGTGTATAGAATGCAGAAGAGTACAAGAAATAAGCAAAATATGCTTTTGAAATGGACTTGACACTCAATAGTGGTACCTCCTTTTTTTCAAGAATGTGCAGAGATAGACCCTAGGCCAAAAAACCTATGCTTTCTCCCAATCTAGAAAATCCAATGCGTTGAAATGTTTTCCACATAACAAATACACTATTACCTTTCAAATGACTGCTCACTCATCCAATTTGGAGCTCTTTCGAGAGAGCAACAGCCTTTGCAAGCTTACTATTGTTGAAGACGATGATGCAAAAAAATGGAGCAAGACAATGATGGCCACAAGTGTATGTATATTGCTTCCATGTAATGTACAAGTGATTTGAAGTATTTATATAGACTCTTGAAGTTCTCCATGATTTCTACAAGTGGATTTTGAATTCAAATGAAGGCGGGACTAGTTGTTGGAGGGAATCAATTCACTTTGCTACAATCTAGGAAAAGTGAGGATCTATTTTGATGTACTTTTAGGTGATTGATTGATTCATTGATTGCAACTCACCCACCTCAAATTCGTGGAAATTTAGCTCTCTTTTTCTACTTTTACATGTGTAAAGCTCTAGGATTTTACAATGGTAAATGATTCATAAAAGATCTTAAAAAAAAAATACAAAAATGAGCATAAGTAAAAGAACTCTACAACAAATATTCATTTGGCATAATCCAAATGATAGCTTTTTTATGTATATAAAATCCACCTCAAGCATAGTGTATGCTTGATGTTCCAACGTGTGGGGGGAGATTGTACCCAATCTTGTGTTGAGTCTCTTATCTCTTTATATTCTTTGAGTACTTTTGTGAGATTTTATTTCTATACTATCTCTGCATATGTGTGTCTACAAGATCCTCTCTCTCTCTCTACACACACACACACACACACACACACACACACACATATATATATATATATATATATATATATATATATATATATATATATATATATATATATATATATATATATATATATATATATATATATATATATATATATATATATGTGTGTGTGTGTGTGTGTGTGTGTGTGTGTGTGTGTGTTTGTGTGTGTTGGAGTTTGAGGTTTGTGGAAGCACATGAATAGCACAAGGAAGAATAAGAAGCTTGGATCACAACACAACACTGAATGACTTATCAAGTGGATGTAAAAGAATGAGTGATCCTTTAGGATTATAGACATATTAACAAGTAAAAAAAAACCTCGTAAATAGGGAAAAGGTACCACAATGGTCCTAAATGTGTTCACACACATCACTACCATATCGACAAATCCCCCCTCGGTTTGATGTAGTGAACAAGGAGTGCCAACTCATGCATAAGGAATTGTCAGACTATGTGGAAGAAAATCAATCCACAAAAGGAAGTAAGCTCAAACATTCGCATAAAGCATCAAACATCTCCCTAGGCAGAGCCTTTGTGAAATGGTCTGCAACATTATCATGTGTGGGCACATATGCCAAAGGAATCTCTCCAACAAAGAACCTCTCCCTTACATAATGATATTGCACATCAATATGCTTTCTTGGAGCATGGAACATAGGGTTCCTCACAACTATGAGTGTGCTTTGATTGTAAGTGAAGATGCTAGTGGCCGAAGACTGACTAACACCTTAATCAACCAAACGGCATCTGAGCCATACACACTCAACAATCACTATGGAAACTACACTATACTCAACTTCACGACTAGAATTGGCCATAGTGGGCTTCTTCTTGTTCAACCAAGATATGAATGAGCTACCAAACATTAAGCACAAGCCAATGGTGGACACATAAGTGTCATAACAATGGCCCATTTAACAATAAAAAAAAAGCATATAGATCTAGCCATAATGATCCCCCCTTGGGATAAAACAATCCAAGCATTTGGGTACCAATCAAGTAGCAAAAGATGCTCTTAACTACCTACCAATGCTCGGCACCTAGGGAATGCATAAAACTTTTCATTCTAGAGATAGAAAACGGAATATGATGTTGTGTTATGCATAAATAAATCAATCATCCAACAGCTTGTTGATAGAGAACAACATAAAATGCATCTCCAATATCATGAAGACTCAATTGTAAACATGTTTCCATAGGACTGGCAATAGTTTTTGCAATGTCCAAGGCCAAAAAATTTCCATAATGTGTCAATATATTTTTTGTGACACAAAACAATGCCCCTTTAACTTGCATAAATTCAAAGCACAAATAATGATGCAAATTCCCCAAATTCAACATCTCAAAAGAGACATGAAAATCAGCCTTAAATTCAAGGATATGCTTCTCATTAGGACCAATGAGCAGTATGTCATCAATATACACAAGAATGATGAGCCGTACATCATCTACACACTTAACATATAAGGTGATCTTTACATTCCAACCATGATGATTTGTAAGTGCAAAGATGCTACAAATGGTGGTCCTTTGGCAAGTAGGTGGAAGGTCTCATCAAATTTAATGCCTCTCTTTTGAGCATAACCTTTTGTGACAAGCCTAGCCTTATACCTATCAAGTGTTCCACGAGGCTTACATTTTAGTTTGAATACCCATTTAATGCCAATGGACTTTTTGACTCGAGACAATCACATAAAGCCCATGTACCATTCTTCAACATCATACTCTAACTGCATAGCAGCCATGCAAATTTCTTAATTTTGGGCTTTGTCAAAAGAAATAGGTTCATTCTCATCATGGAGACTAGAGGTAGCCACATTGCATAGCAGTTTGATGCAAAACAGGCACGATGAGAGCCTAAACGAGTATGATATGATAGAGATGCATCTAATTTGCTATCTCTCAAACTCTCCAACATCCATTTAGGCATATTTTTTGGCTCCCATGTATCAACCCTCTCATCACCAACTACATCATATAAATGTACATCAAAATTGTAATGATCTCTATCATCACATGGAATCTATAAAGTATGAGAAATTACCTCATTCACATGAGTACTTGATTGTCCACTTGTAAAAAGAGATAGCAAACTGTCATGCACATATCTAGAGCTAACTAAAGTCAGGTACATGAAAGTAATGGTTGAATTGCATCTTCCACAGAAATAACATCATGGATAACCTAAATGTGTTTAATTTTTGGATGTTACACATAATATCTTTTGATTTCCTAACTATACCTAACAAAAATACATTTCACTACTTTATCATCTAATTTCTTATGTTAGTGTGCAAGTACTAATGCATATGCTAGACAACAAAAGACAAACAGATGAGAAACCCATGGCTTGTGAACATGCCAAGCCTTATTTGAAGTGGTAGATTGCAGTGCTTTGGTTGACACCTATTAAATATATATGCTACACACATGACAACCTCAAGCCAAAAGTTATGTGGTAGAGCCTGACTTTTGACCATATAGCTTGCCATGTCAATGGAAGAAGTATTCTTTCTTTACATTGAGGTGTACATGACACTTTACATTGATGTTTTATCCCACACAATCAAAAAATGCATTAAAATCAAAAGACATGTATTCCCACCCTCGATCAAAATGGAGGGTGCCCAACATATGTGCTAATAGATTTTCAGCCATAACCAAAAACATTTTGAATGACATAAACACTTTGGAATTCAATTTCAATGGATACACCCATGCATGCTTTGAGAAATCATCAATAAAACTCATGAAGTAAAGGAAGTTCTCAAAAGAAGGTGTCTGCATAAGACCACCGACATCACTATGAACAAGCTATGATTTCTAAGTAGCTAGAATAGAATTATCTTTTGGGAAGGATGAATGTTGCATTTTGCCCAAAATATATCCTTCACAAAATTTTTGCAAGGTGGCTCAAGTTTGGACATAGAGGACACCATTTCACATTTCTACAGGCATAGAAAACTAGTAAAATTCAGATGACCACATCATGCATGACCAACCTTTGCATTTGAGATATCCTAAGAATCTTGAACTACACATGTTGAATCATTCAAAGATTTTGCA